>WOXC01011301.1:0-283588 GCA_011680675.1 Gymnobelideus leadbeateri
AATCTACATATCTAGCCCTTAGCTACCTGTATCAGCATCTCAAACTCAGCATGTTCAAATTAGAACTCATTACTTTTTTTTTACTTTAAACTTGACCTTCTTACAATTTTTAAAAAAAAATTCTATACAGAATACTACGATCCTTCCAGTTATACAAACCTCAGATTAATTCTCAGCTTTTTACTCTCTATCATCAACCCCCACATCCAATCAGTTGCCAAGTCTTGTAGACTTTCCTCCACAATTTCTTATCCATTCAGATGGCCAACACATTCATTCAGACTTTCATCATCTCTCACCTGGGTTATTACAACAGTCCCCTCATTGGCCTTCCTGTCTCCAATTTATCACATCAACATTCTTTCATCCACATAGTTGCCACATGATACAGTGGAAAAAGAACTGAATTAAGAGTTGTGAGATCAAAATTCAAATCCTAGCACTACCACTTAACTATCTATGTGACCTTGGGAAAATGATTTCCCTCTCATTCCCTCAGTTTGCTCATTGGTAAAATGAACAGTTCATACTTGATGACCTTTAAGGTTCCTTTCAACTCTAGATATAATCTGATATTTCTCAAGTCCTGATCTAATCACATTTCTCCCTGGCTCAAGAAACTTCAATGGTTGCCTATTGTCTCTAGTATTAAATGCAAACTCCTATGTTTGGCATTTAAATTTCTTCACATTTTGAATCCAAAATATCTTTCCAGACTAATTTCATATTTAATCCCTCTCATACCCTCTATGTTCCAGTCAAACTAACAGATAGGCTGTTCCCCATACATGCTATTTTATTTCCCACCTCCATGTCTTTGCACAAGATGCCCCCCATGTGGAGAATGTTTTCCCTCCTCACCTTCATCTCTTAGAGTGGCCATGTCCAGTCACCCTGATCTATATCAGGTCACCAGACCTAAATGGCTCCAGAGGACAGAGTGAGGTTGGTGACTTTGCACAGCCCTCCTTCACTTAAATCCAATTCACTTGCGAGCCATGGCATCACCTTCCTGATGTCATGGTCCCATTTAAGAACAAAGGACAAACAACAACAATCATCTCTTAGAATCACCAGCTCCTTTTGAGGCTCACATCAAGTACCAGCTCACTCAAAGATGTTTTCTAAGCTCCATAGCTTTTATTGATCTCACCCTTGTCCCCTCACTACTACTACTACTACTACTACTACTACTACTACCACCACCACCACCACCAGCACCACCACTGCCACTCATTATTTTATGTGTATATATACAAATATGTGTATGTATATATGGGCATACCTAGCATAGATCCATGTACATAGGAGCACACAAAGTTTGTTGAATGAAATGGAATTAAATTGAATTGAGCCACTAAAAACACTGAATTTTCACAGACCTGACAACTTATTAAAAGTGATAGATGCAACAACTGCTTCTGGGAAGAATAAAAGCTTGTCAGAATCAGTCTTAAACAAATGAAATGGCTTACCTATGATGTGTATTCACAAGCTCTTCCTACTTGTTTTAAGGCATCCTGAAGACTGGAGACCTTATTACCAGCCAAAAAGTCCCTCTCAAGCTCAGTTTGACCAAGTAACCCTTACCAACTACATCTGTCATCGAAGGAAGGATCAACAACCATTCAAGGGGTGGTACAATGAAACCACTTACCAAAGAGCTTTCTCTTTGCCATTTTACAAATTTGGTAAGTTAAACGAAGTGTTCAGAATTCTTCTGAAACATATCTTAATCTCCCTTTGGGCAAACTGGTCTTTTCTTACCTTAAAGACTAAGTCATAGATTAGCACTTTGCAACATATGAAGCATTCAGAGTAGAAGAGGATGTTTGTAAAAGGTCAATGGCTAGATAGCAACTCCTAACTTCTCTCCCAGTATCTCAGGGAAGTATTTACCCAGGTTCATATGAATGGAAAGTTCCTTGTGTCTGATTGCCCTGCTGAGAACTTATTTATCCAACTAAACTAATTAAAGTATCTGTTAAGGAAAAGGAACTTCAGAAGAGTGTGCTATATTTTGTATAGTATAAAATTTGCATTAGAATAATTTTCCAGGGAGGTGGCTAGGTGGCACAGTGAATAGAGCACTGGCCCTGGAGTCAGGAGGACCTTAGTTCAAATCCAGCCTCAGACACTTAACACAAAAACTAGCATAAATGACTTTGCACAGCTCTCCCTCACTCAAATCAAAGTCAATTGCAAGTCATGTCAGCATTTCCCTGATGTCACGGTCCTCTCTGAGAACAAAAAACAAACCACACAACCACCACTGTGAATTTATCCCATTCAAATTCAGAGTTGTGATTGCCAGCTACACATTTCCTTCCATTCTATTTTCTTGCTTATTTTCTCTCTTTTTATCCTGTACCTCTTTAAAGTTTGTTTTGCTTCTGTCCACTGCCTTTTTTTTATCTGCCCTCCCTTTTAGCACACCCTCTCCCTTTCTTTTGTTCCCCTCCCCTACTACTACCCTATTGGGTAAGATAGATTTCTATTACCAATTGAGTAATTGAACCAATTTAGGTTCAAAAAGGGAAAATATGTATAT
The DNA here is from genome assembly GCA_011680675.1 of Gymnobelideus leadbeateri. Classification (NCBI taxonomy): domain Eukaryota; kingdom Metazoa; phylum Chordata; class Mammalia; order Diprotodontia; family Petauridae; genus Gymnobelideus; species Gymnobelideus leadbeateri. The sequence continues at coordinate 2,552 of WOXC01011301.1, forward strand.
ATATTCAATGTCAGTAAGTTTCAAGAATTACCCACACCCCATACCATTTCCCCCTCCACTATAAAGGCTCTTCCATGAACATCTCTTTTATGTGAGATAATTTCCCCCATTCTTCCTCTCCCTTATCCTTCTCCCAGAGCATCCTTCTTTCTTGCCTATCCATTTTTTTACACCATTCCAGCATAATCAACTCACTCCTGCAACTTCTTTCTATATATAGAATCTTTCTAACTGCCCTAATAACAACAATATTCTTAGAAGATATTACATATCATCTTCCCATATAGAAAGGTACCCAGTTTTACCTTACTGAATACTTTATGATTTTTCTTTTCTACTTACCTCTTTATGCTTCTCTGGAGTTATGTATTTGAAAGTCACATTTTCTATTCAGTTCTGGGTTTTTTATCTAGAATGTTTGAAAGTCTTCTATTTCAACAAATATCTGTTTTTCCCTTAATTATACTTAGTTTTGCTGGTTAGGTTTTTCTTGGTTGTAATCCCAGGTCTTTGCCTTCCAAAATATCATATTCCAAATCCTCCACTTCTTTAACATGGTAGCCGTTAAATCTTGCATGATCCTGGCTGTGGTTCCACAATATTTGAATGGTTTCTTTCTGGCTACTTGAAGTATTTTCTCTTTGACCTGGGAGCTCTGAAATTTGACTATAATATTCCTGGGAGTTGTCATTTTGGGATATCAGGTAATAATTGGTGGGTTCTTTCGATTTCTATTTTACCCTATGGGTCTAGCATATTGGGGCAATTTTATAGCTCCTTGAAATATGATGACGAGGCTCTTTCATTGTGGCTTCCTGGCAATCCAGTAATTCTTAAATTATCTCTCCTCAATCTATTTTCCAGATCTGTTATTTTTCCATTGAGATATTTCATATTTTCTTATATTTTTTTCATTCTTTTGACTTTGTTTTATTGTTTCTTGATGTCTTGTGGAGTCATTAGCTTCCACTTGTCCAATCTGAATTTTTAAGGAATTATTTTCTTTAGTGAGCTTTTGTACCACTCTTTCCATTTGGGCAATTTTATTTTTTAAGGCATTACTTTCTTTAGCAATTTTTGATACCTCTTTTGTGAAGCTGTTAATTGTCTTCATAATTTTCTTCCTTTGCTATCATTTCTTTACCAATTTTTTCCTCTACCACTCTCATTTAATTTTGAAGATCATTTTTAGTTTCTCCAGGAATTTTTTTTGTACTTATTCACATTTTTCTTTGAGGATTTGCTTTGTAGATGTTTTCACTTCATTGTCTTCTGAGTTTGTGTCCTGATCTTCTTTGTCACCATAGTAGCTTTTGATTGTTGTTTACTCATTTTCCCATCTTATTTCTGGATGTGGAACTTTACGTTAATTTTGGGCCCTGTTCCCATTGTGGAATAGGGGGTATGGGGAAGGGCTGTCTCAAGCTTCAGGCTTTTTTACACTGTTTTTGGAGCTAGTTCTGGTGTTTGGGAAATTTTAGGTGTTTCCAAGGTGGTGTAATCTAGGCAGAGGTAGGGTCACTGCTCTGTTTGTCTGCATTCTGGTCCTTACATAGGAAGTTCCCCTGATCCTTGGGAGTGCAATTGATACTGTTCTTTAGGACCCCTCCTCCCTTGGGACCCAAAACAATACTGTTTCTCTGGGTCCCTGGTCCCTTGGGACTGGAAGTGATACTACCCCTCAGTATCTATTTAGCTCCCACTCCATCTTGATTGAAAGTGCTCCACTCTACCCTTGAACTATGACTCAGAAGTGGGTATAGGCAATGGAGTTGCCAAATAGTGTCTGGTCCTGCATCCGGTACTTATACAGGGTATCCTATAATCTTTCTAATTAGTTGCCAGGTCCCCTTACCATCTCACTGGAGACCTCCTGAAGTTGCTACTACCTCTATCCTCATAATTTAGTTCCACCACTAATGTTTCATGTAAATGGGTTCCAGGCCTGCTTCCTCCCCCATGTCATAGACCCCTCTTTCCCACCTCCTGTATTGTCTTGGGCTGGAAGAATGTTTCATTCTGACCTTTTGTTGGCTCTGCCACTCCAGAATTCAATTTAAGGCATTATTTTAGAATTGTTTGGAGGGGAATGTCGGAAGAGCTTAGCTGACTATTTCTCCACTTTATCATCTTGCATCACCCTCCACCCCTGCCCAATTAACAACATCTTTATTTTAGGAAACAATTCACATTTCCTTTTCCCTGGCACTCAATTTTTTTCTTCATCTCAAAGAGGACTAAGGTGAAGCATAAGCAAAAAAACCATGCCCTTCTCCCCCTCACATGCTCAGCTCTCTACTAGACCTGTGAAAGATATAAAAGCAATATAAAATAGCACCTATCCTCAAGGAGCTTATATACACAGAAAAATAACAAGTGCTAAACTGTGTGGTTTTGATCACAAGTACAATACAAATTCAGGTGATAGATCAGTGCAGTCACCAATGTTTTGGGTAGGTGTCATGGACAAGGAGAACTTGAGCTTTGGACTCTAGCAGTGAAGCCACAGCTTACAAATGGAGCAAATTTCTTGAGCCAGGGAGTGATGTGCTGAAAGAAGTACTTTAGAGAGCATAGTCTGGCAAGAATATGCAGAACGGATTAATTTTAATCAAGAATGCTATTGTACTCTGCTTTGTGTTACCCATAGACATCTACTATGGTGCTTTGCATACAGTAGACACTCAATATTTGTTGCTGTTTTTTTTTTTTAAGCAATTGGGGTTAAGTAACTTGCTGAAGGTTACATGGCTAGTTATTTGATGTGTGGGTGCTAAGTACTGAGGCAGGAACCAATCCCAGGTCATCCTGAATCTGGGGCTCGGGCTCTTCTTACTCACTGTGCCACCTAGCCGCCCCTCAATATTTGTTGAATAAATTTAACATTATTTAAGTGTGGTTTTGCCTGAAAATGAGAATGAAAACTTTTTGAGGCTGGGAATCTTTCTTTTTAAAAAAAAAAGTTATTTACCATTCATTTATTTATTTATCTATTGTTTGTTTTTGCTTTTTGGAGGGTAATTGGGGTTAAGTAACTTGCCCAAGGTCACATGGCTAGGTTTTTTTGTTTGTGTGTGAGTTAAGTGTCTGAGGCCGGATTCCAACTCAGGTCCTTCTGACTCCAGGGCCTACGCTCCACTCACTGCGGTTCCACTCATTGCGGCACCTCGCCGCCCCTACTATTTATTTTTAACATTCATTCTTTAAAATTTTTTAGTTTCAATTTCTCTCAATCCTTCCATTCCCTCCCCCACCCATTGAAAATGTATGCAATATATCAATTATACAGATGAAGTCTTGTAAAACACATTACCATATTTGCCATGTTGCAAAAACAAGAACAAGAAGAAAAATATAGAAAGTAAAACAAGTATGCTTCATTATTTCTCTCTTTGAAGGTGGATAGATAGCATTTTTCATCATGAATCCTTTGGAATTATCCTGGATCATTGTATTAATTAGAGTATCTAAGTCTTTCCCAGTTGATCATCATTACAATATTGCTATTACTGTGTACAATGTTCCAGATCTTCTCACTTCATTTTGCATCAGTTCATATAAATCTTCACTGGTACTGTTTCAATATTATTTGTACACCTCCTGCCTTGCACAATAGCTGGTTCACAGAAGATGCTCAATTAAGGTTTATTGATTCACTGACTTGTAAAAAGTCTATGGTCCTTTAAAATCACTGTCTGGACTGAGATATAGTTATGAGAAAGTTTTGCACACATTTGCCTTCCCAGAGCTCAGGTCATATTTTAGAAAAATAAGGTTGGCCTCAATTCAAATAGCTTAAAGCATATTGAAATCTACCCAATAATCATCAGTGTTCACTACTGCACCCTTATTACCTTCATGTTTAAGTTGAAGTTAATCACAATTGTGACAGGTGCCCATCATGGCAATCTAAATAAATAAATGCAACTTTGGTTTATAGATAGCACAGCTACACTCTGGTCCAGAATAGTGAAAACAGTGAATTCTATGAAGGAATCCCATTATTTTAGTTGTGCTGCATTTTTCCATTGTGCTGAAACTAATGACCATATTTACATAATTATAACTTCATGTAGTATAAATATAAATAGAAGACCACTTCTTCACACTAAAATATAATAATTGCTAACAGTTATGTGGCACCTATTATGAGTTAGGCACTGTGCTAAGCACTTTTTTTTCATTAGTCCGTAATCGGAATTTTTTCAACTGAACTCTTTACATTAGCACCTTAGGATATAGTAAAACATAGATCAAAAGAAAACAGAATGATGAACTGTAAGCTTAAAGAAAAAAATGGAATGATCTGGAGGTTAAATTTTTTTTTTAAATAACATCTTATTTTGCTCCAATTACATGTTAAAATAATTTTTAACATTTGGATTTTTGTTTAAGTTTTGAGTTAAAATTCTCTCCTTTCCTCCTTCCCTGAGATATTAAGCAATTCAATATAGGTTATACATGTGTAATCATGTAAAACATTTCCATATTATTCATTTTGTATAAGAAGATTCAAACAAAAAGAAAGTAAAAAAGTGAAAAATAGTCTGCTTCAGTCTGTATTCAGACAGCATCAATTCTTTCTCTGGAGGTGGATAACATGTTTCATCATGAGTCCTTTGGGATCATCTTGGATCATTGTATTGCTGAGAATAGCTAAGTCATTCCCAGATCTTCACTGTACAATGTTGCTTTTGCTGTGTACAATGTTTTCCTGGTTCTGCTCACTTCACTCTGTATCAGTTCATATAAGTCTTTCCAGGTTTTTCTGAAATCATCCTGCATGTCATTTCTTATAGCACAATAAGATTCCATCACAATCATATACCACATCTTGATCAGCTATTCCCCTTGATGGCATCCCCTTGATTTCCAATTCTTTTGCTAAGCACTTTTTACAATTATCTCACTTGATCCTCACAATAAACCTGAGAGGTAGAGGCTGTTATTCCCATTTTACTGATGAGGAACCTGAGGCACACAGAGGTTAAGTGGCTTGCCAGGGTTACATAGCAAATAAGTGTCTGAGGCTAGATTTGAACTCAGGTTTCCTTACTCCAGATCTAGCACTCTATCCACCATACTGCCTAGTTGCCCAAGGAACCTTCCTATAAACCATTTGCTTTTGGAACTCAATGAGTTACTGACCTGATTAGTATAACAGTCACAGAGGCACCAGGATATAGTGGGAAAAGAACTAGCTTCAGCATCAGGAAGACCAGGGTTCAAATTCCTTTGACAAACTGGTTGTAAGACCCTGGCAGATTAGTTCATCCTCTGGGATCCGAGACCCTAAGATTACAATGCATCTTTACAAAGAGTTTCTTCATAGATATTCCCTATACCAATGAAAAGAACTAACTCCAAGCATTTATTAATAGGCCTTCACACTAGCCAAAAAGGTGCTTTGTCTTTGTGTAGATGTTCTTGAAATAACATAATGCTATTAATTAAAATATAATTTGTTTTAAGTAACATTTAACACTTGCATATTAATTATACCCACAGTTCATAAAATTAAGTCAAATTCCTTTTTTTATTACAGAATCGGCCCAGATTTTAGCCACACCAGTACTTAATCCAAGACCACTTAACTCCCTACCAAAGCTTTTCTGATGAGAAAAAAGCTTTTGAAAGAAATGGATCTGAACTCCAATAATAATTCCCCAGGAAGGCAGAATAATATTTGGTTTTCTCAGTTGACTTTCTGATTAAAGATAATAGTAGCAAAATCATGTCAAAAGGTATAAACAACAGTATTGAATTCTAAAAACATTTAAATTAAATACTAAAATAAAATACTAAAACATTTCAATTGTACAAATTATTGTCTTTCAACAGCTAATTAGACTCTATCCTAAAGCCAGTAGGCTGAGATCAGGGATTCAGTCCCAAGGATTCCAGTTCATTCTTCTCTGTCTTACAGTCAGATCACACATACTGCTGGCAAGCATTCTGTTACTGGTTATGAAGGTAACCAGATGAAGAAAAGGATGGATGGATGGATGGATGGATGGATGGATGGATGGATGGGAAAGAATTCAAGGGATATTTGTGTGGTTGTGGGCTAATGGATCAATATGCACCATTTTGGAAGGTAAGACATTTTGAGCAATAGGTTGAATTAAGGTAAAATACAGGTGTACATTATAGATGAATGGTAGTGGAAGTGATAGAAGACTCTGGACTAACCCTCCACTAGTTTACTGAAATATCTATCTACCAGGTAAGGAAACTCAGTGTATTGCTCCAAAGTATTCTAGTCTATGTTTTTCAGGTAGGTTTTACAGTGATAATCTCTATTATAACTAAATGAGCCTTCTAGATTATAACTAAATTACACCTCCTTTTAAGCAACAAAGACAGAGAACTAGAGATTTTCTCTGATTCTCATGACTTCTCAGACCTCTCCAAAACAGAAATTATATACCAAAGATAAAGCAATTTCAGCTTTCTCCATGGCCCAGGACACCCAGAATCCAAGTTAAAAAAAAAAACCCAGACCCTCAAACTGACGCTCACTGACCAGCACCCAGCACCCTTACCCCACCTCTCCCATGCTACTGGCAGCAAGGCTGCACTAACAGACCCAAGTATGTGACATCAAAACCTACTTCAACACCCCAGGCCCACTTCCCTCTTTCCTCTGCTATGGAGACCCTAGCTCCAGGCTGCAGAAGTTTTCTTGGGTTTCAACAGTTAGTATGGTCACAAGTCTCGGGAGAAAAACCTGATCGGGAGCTACAACCCAGAAGCACCAGTCCTAAAAAACTCTGAATGGTGATGCTAGGGGAAATGGACTCTGAACTGCTGGTAATGAGCCAAAGAAATGAGGAATATGGTAGACTATGCAGCACTCCACCAAGCCTAAGAGATCCAGCCGAGATGGATTCTGACCACCCAAAAGTGAATTGAGGCAGATATCATCCTGCTTCCAAGGAAACTACAATCAAAGAGGAGGTCAAAAGGTGAGTGATAAGGAAAATGACAGGGGTGTGGAGGGGGGAAATGAGAGGTGGGGGAATTGAAAGTACCAAAAATTTCAGGAAGAAGAAAACTAGAAGACTTTGAACATAAACAGATAAATTAAACAGGAAAAACTGTAACAACAAAAGGAAATATGACCTCAAACCTAGTAAATAAATTCAGGCATCTATAAGTGAATACTACAAAATTAGGGGAAATGATTCAACACATTTAAAGAGAACATGGAACCACATCATACTGTTTATGATTGCTTTAAAAGAGAATTGAGACTTATGAAAACAGAATGTATGTTCTACACAGCAAAAATCATGAACTGAATAGAAAAACTTGAATCTGCAATGTTAAGCCTCACCAAAGAACCAAATGAAAGAACAATAGATCTGAAATGTGAATACACAGAAATGAAGGACAGCTTTGAGGAAAAGAAGCAAAACACAATAACATTAAAAGAAAATGTGGGGGTGGCTAGGTGGTGCAGTGAATAGAGCATTGGCCCTGGAGTCAGGAAGACCTGGGTTCAGATCCTGCCTCAGGCACAACACACCAAAAAACTAGTCATGTGACCTTGGGCAAGTCACTTAACCCCAATTGCCCTACCTTCCCCCCTCCAAAAAAAAAAGAAAATAGGCTTACTATGCAGGGAAAACATATTGATTTTGAAGATAAGATGTTTAGAGACAACCTTTTCATTCCAGAAAAAACTCAATAAGAAAAAAAAAACTTTAACACCAGAATGAAGAAAATAAAAGACAACTGACCAGAACTTCTGAACATAGAAAATGAAATATTAATTAAAAGAATTCACAGATCATCTCCAGAAATAATTACCCAAAGCTACAAACTCCAAAACAAATAGTGATTAAATGTAATAATTCAATTCAGAAATAAGTTCTGCAAACCATTAGGAAAAAGAACTTCAAATACCAAGGAAAGGAAATTCCAGTACTCTGCAGTCACTAGAAAAAGAAGGAGGAAATAGAGTAATGTCTTCTGAGGAGCAAATGGAACTCAGGATGTAACCCAGGGTGAAGTATGCAGCAAATGTGAGCTAACCCTCCCTGACAAAAGATGAATATTCATTAATAAAGAATTTGAAATATTTTTAGAAAGAAAAATAGAACTAACGAGATAATTTGCTTCCCAAACACCCCCCCAAAAACCCAGAAATGCAGGAGGAATGAATAAATGAAGTAGGCAAGGATAGCAACAGCAGCAATGACAACGGAGACCAGAGAAACTTCTTTCTAAATGTACACAAAGGGAAGATGGTGGGGGTAGGTCAGAAAACTTTCAGCTCTCCAAATTTCCTCCACAAAAAAAGAACATTGCCTCACAGTTGCAGAAATAAACACAAGGTAAAGCAGTTGATCTCCTAACACAGAGGTTCCCAAATTTATTTGGCCCTACTACCACCTTTTTATTTTATTTTATTTTATTTAAGCAATTGGGGTTAAGTAACTTGCTCAAGGTTACAGGACCAGTCATTATTTATGTGTGGGTGCTCATTTTCTGAGGCCAGAACCAATCCTGGGATGACTCCGGGGCCAGTGCTCTTACTCACTGTGCCACCTAGCTGCCCTGAAGAGGGAATATTTTTTTCTTTTTTTTTTTTTCTTTTTGGAGGGCAATTGGGGTTGTGACTTGCCCAAGGTCACAAGTAAGTGTTAAGTGGCTGAGGCTGGATTTGAACTCAGGTCCTCCTAACTCCAGGGCCAGTGCTCTATTCACTGTGCCACCTAGCCGCCCACTACTACCACCTTTTTAAAAAAACTACTCAGTACCCCCCTGGGAATCTACTTCTTTTAGCCTTTTAACATTTTAAAAATTTTGTATCATTTCAAAAGTATATATATATACAGTTTTTAAAATGCATCTTAAATTTAATAATTTATTGTAAATTTGTGGGGATTTTCCTACATTGAAATTTTGACAATGTAATACTGTATAGGATAATACTGTTGGGTGGTTGTTGCCCTTCTTTCTCGAAGAAGACCAAAAAGACATCACTATGCTAAAGTCAAGTTTCAATGTGTCTTAATGTGGCTGATGAGATCAATACAAGCTCAGAATGCTCTACCCCAGGTCGGGCATAAATAGTCTCTGTGAACATTTGGGGTGGATACTCTAAATTTGTGCATCCCGTTTCCTTGGAGCTGTTTCAATTCTGTTTTGCTCATAGAGCACAGGACCTTCTCTGATGTGGGCACACCATGCTGAGTGGTACTGTCCCAGTGTCTCTCATGTCACACAATCCATTCCAAAGTTCTTGAGAGTTGAACCTCATTGATAATGAGGTTGATGCATGTACTGTCAAAGCTAGCTCGGTATTTGGGAGGCTCCAAAGGAAAGTATGGGAAAGAAGAGGTATTAGACTGACTACCAAACTGAAGGTCTACAGATCTGTTGTGCTGACCTCATTGTTATGCCTGTTAAACCTAGAAAGTATACCAGGACCATGCCAGGAAACTGAATCTCTTCCATCTGAATGGCATTAGGAAGATTCTGAAGATCACCTGGCAGGATAAAGTACAAGATACTGAGGTCCTTATTCGAACTAAACTGCTTCAGAGAGTGCAATTCTAATGGGCTGGCCACATTGTTCAAATGCAAAATGCACATTTGCCAATAAGACTGTTTTATGGAGAACTCACACAGGGCAAGTGTTCATGTGGTGGTCAGAAGAAGCAATACAAGGACACTCTCAAGGATCACATTATAGACAAGTCGTTACATGCACATATTCCTGCCAGTGCATGCTGGACAATGCACAACATGCTTTTCTGCCAACATTTGCTTGTTAAGCCAAGTCAGTAGACTTGACCACTATTAAGTTATAAATTGGATTTTGTATGTTTATTTGGAAAATAATATAAGCACTATAACTTTAATTCTGTTACACAACAGATGAAACATGAAACTTTTTCCAAAATTTTCTTCCATTCTTTCCTTATGCTTCTACCACCCCCTTATTTTTATTCGACGCCCCACCAATTGTGCCAGAAACTTTACTACCACCTCCCTGAATCATTCCAGCACACCCCAGGGGAGGTATTGCCCACTTTGGGAACCCATGTCTAAGACAATCTGAGAAGACCCCAGGAAGAACCAGACCTCTGAAGGTGGAGGTTCAACCTCAGTGAAGTGCAAACACCTCCAAGCTGACTCTGCAGAATCAACAAACAACAAGTCCAGGGAGCACTGTGTGGAGAGGCTGCCTCAGTCTTAGAAACTGTTGTTTTGCAAACAGCATGGAGGTCTGACAGCTGAGTAGGAGAAGACTGAAGGACCTTCCATTGTGAAGGGATGACAAGCACAGCTGGGCTGTGGCCATGGGGAAAAGGAGTTAGCACACACCTCATGAGTATAGTAACAAGGGGCAGGGACCCTGTTGACTGTGGGCACTTGCAGCAAAGCAGAATCCCTGGTTTCACTTCCAGGGCAGAAGGGCAATTGTATTTTGCAGCCATTGGAGGGACAAGATCATTTGTGGGACAGTGTGGCTGGGGGCCCTAGCTGTGGCTTCAGAGTGGAGAAGAGAGCCAAGATTGGGCCCCCAAGATAGACCTCAGAGGGGATGGCTAGGTGTCACAGTGAATAGAGCACTGGCCCTGGAGTCAGGAGCACCTGAGTTCAAATCTGGCCTCATACACTTAACACAAAATCTAGCTGTGTGACCTTGGGCAAGTCACTTAACCCCAACTACCCTCCGAAAAGCCAAAAAGAAAAAAAAAGATAGACCTCAAAAAATAACAGTAAGAAGGACATGAGACTTGGAGCATCATTTTCCATACCATACAACTTGATTACACTAATAGCTGCAAAAAGAAAGAAAGAAAGAAAGAAAGAAAGAAAGAAAGGAAGGAAGGAAGGAAAAGTAAGGAAGGAAAGTAAGGAAGGAAGGAAGGAAAGTAAGGAAGGAAATAAAAAGTAAAGGTAATAAAATAAAGAAAGAAAGAAAGAAAGAAAGAAAGAAAGAAAGAAAGAAAGAAAGAAAGAAAGAAAGAAAGAAAGAAAGAAAATGAGCAATAAAGAGAAAGAAGCTAACCATAAATAGTTACTATGGGGATAGAGAAGATCTGGGTTCATATTCAGAGGAAGATATTGGAGCTAAAAAGCCACTCATTTTTCAATGAGAAATATCAAATGGTCCCAAGCACAAAAAGTTGTTGGAAGAACTTAAAGGGGACTTTAAAAATCAAACATGAGAGATTGAGGAAAAATTAGGTGAAAAAATAAGAAAAATTCAACATATCAAGAAAATTATGAAATGAAAGTCAACTAACTGGAAATACAGAATCAAAAATTTAAGAAAGAAAATAATTCCTTGAAAACTAGAATTGGTCAAGGGGAAGCTAATGATGTTATAAGACACCAAGAAATCATAAAACAAACTAAAAGAATGAAAAAATAGAAGAGAAGAAGAAACATCTCACCAGAAAAACAACCAATCTGGAAAACAGATCAAGGAAAAATAATATAACAATAGTCAGACTACCTGAAAATTCCAGTAAAAAAAGAATCTTTATACAATATTAAAAGAAATTATCAAGGAAAATTGCCCTGAAGTTATAGAACAAGAAGGCAATACAGTAAATATTTTAAAAATCCACTGATTACCATGTGAAAAAGAACCTAGGAGGAAAACTTACAGAAATATCATAGCCAAGTTTCAAAGCTCCCAGGGTAAGGAGAAAATATTGGAAGAAAGAAGAAAAAAATTTTAGTATCATGGAGTTACAATAAGGATTACACATGACCTAGCAGCTACTACACTGAAGGACCACAGGTCCTAGAATACTATATTCTGTAGAGCAAAAGAGCTTGGGTTGTAACCAAAGGTAACTTACTAGTAAAGTTAAGTATAATCCTGAGTGAAAAAAAAATGGACATTTAATGAACTAACAGACTTTCAGGTTTTTGTGACAAAAACCCCAGAATTTAAGGGAAATTTTGACATATAACATCCTTGAGAAATATAAGTTAAACAGTAAAGACCAATTATAAGGGACTCAATAAGGTCAAATTGTTTACTTTTCATATGTGAAAATATTAGCAGTACTCTTATAATTCTCATCGTTATTTGGGTAGATTGAAAGAAAGGCTTGGGTTGAGATGAGTATGATAGGGTGATTCTAAAAAGAATAAAACTGTAGGTAGAGACAAAATAGGAGCAATTAACATATGAACAAGGCATAAAAGGAAAAATTGATACAGAAAAAGCTAGTGGTGTGGTGAGTGAGTAGTGCTGGAACTTTATTCTCATCAGGAACAGGCTAAAGAGGGAAATGTGTGTGTGTGTGTGTGTGTGTGTGTGTGTGTGTGTGTGTGTGTGTGTGTTCTAAATTCAGAAAGAAACAAGAGGGCAAGGGAATAAGGTGGGAGGAGAGGATAAGGACATTAAGGACTAGCAATACGTAACTAAATGTTGTACTTCGTTCAGTTACGTATTGCTGGTACTTTTATAGGACTGGGTAGGTTAAGGAATAAAAGGGCAAGGTAGTGGGTAGAAATAAAACAGAGAAGTGAGGAGAGATAGGGTAAATAAAATGAGAAGGATAGTGAGGAAAATAGGAAGGAGGAAAATATACAAATAATTGTAGCTTAAATTGTGAATGGGATGAATTTACCCATAAAAAGGAAATAGATAGCAGATTTAAAAGTTGAATTCAACAATATGTTGCTTCCCGAAAATATTATAAATATGAAAGTTACACACAAAGATAAAATAAAGGGTAGGAGAAGAATTCATTATGTAAAAAAAAAGTAGAGATAGTAACCATGATCTCAGGCAAAGTTAAAGCTAAAACAGATTTAATCAAAAGTAAAAAACAGAGAAATTATACAATGTCAGCAATATTATTCAATATTATTCTATACCATTTAAAATACCTAGACAATATAAACTACCTAAGTGTACATATGTCAAAACAGATTCAGGAATTATATGAATATCAAAGATTTTTTATACAAATAAACTCAGATCTAAATAATTGAAGTAATATTATTCATGGGTAGGTAAAACCAATGTAACTTTTAAAATGACAATTTTACCTAAATAATCTAATTATTCAATGCCATCCCAATTAAATTTCTAAAAATTATTTTACTGAGTTAGAAAAAATAATAACAAAATTCATTTGGAAGAACAAAAGGTCAGGAACTTCAAAGAAAGCAGGAAAAAAGATGTAAAGAAAATAGATTTAGCAGTACCAGATCATAAACTATATTATAAGGGAGAGCATTGTTGAAGTATAGAAAAGATCATTTTTATTATTTTAAACTAAAATTTTCTTGCATAAATAAAATCTATATAGCCAGGAATAGAAGGAATGTAGAAAATTGAAAAAAAAAACTTTCAGACGATCTTTCAAACAGGATGTGATTGGGTTGGAATACTGTTTTGGTGTAGGAAATGATGAAAAGCATGGAAAGACTTGGACCTACAAAAGATGCTATCCACCTTCAGAGAAAACAAATTACAGATGGAAATAAGCATATTATGGTCTTACATATATATATGTATATATGTGTGTGTGTGTGTATGAGTGTATATGTGTACATTATGTGTATGTTTATAGATATCTATTGATATGTGTGTGTGTGCGTGTGTGTGTGTGTATCCACACTTAATTGTATGAGATTGGTAGAGGGAGGGAAGGAAAAAAATAAAGTAAAAAGTACACAGCAGAGAACAAAAGAAAACCAATAAGAAAGCAAAAAAGAGCTGGGCAGCTTTGAAAACAATGTGTAGTATTTATTAAATAGGTTTTCTTGAAATGTAAATTTATTGTTTTATATTGAATCCTCTCTTATGGTCTGCTGCATAAATGACAACATTTTTTCTTTTGCATTTTGCATTTAAGTTCAAATTTTTTAAAAAAAATTATAATTTAATTATATAAATAAAATATATCATAAATTATGTAAATAAGTATATTATATATAATATAGATTATAATATAACACTATATATAATAATAAATAAAATAAAATGAAATTTAAAAAATATACACAAGTGTAAAGATAGAAATCTGGAAGAGGTAACAGTGAAGAGGAAGATGGGGCCATTATAAACAGAACTGGTGACACTCTGTCTAGAGGTAAATGCTTCTTTTGTGGGACTATATTACAACATGGGAGAGTACATGAAAAGCGGAGAAAGGAATTTGTTCATAGAGAAGAATGAGTAGTGTGCCAGAGTAGAATCAAGGGTTAGCAATGAGAGTAAGATAACCTTTGTGGTCTCAGAAAGAGAAGAGACTTTAAGGAAAGTAAGAAAGGGATGGGGAGACTAATAAAAGTGGGGAGGAGGAAGGAGGCCTTACTTTAGAGGTAGGAGGTTCCATTGATGAATGCTCCTATGGGTGAAGGAAGATATGAGGACCTTATACTAGATGAGATATGAGGGGTTTGGTGCTTAAAAATTTGTTCAGGGAGGGAACAAGGTGGAATCCCTTGAGACAACTGGCACCTGAAGGAGTGGAAATATTCAAGCAATGTAATGGAGGGAAAGGTCAACAAGAGAGGACATAAATCTGGTGTAGGAGGGGCTCTACCATAGTCAGTGTCCTGTCTTATACCTGCAATAACTGGCATTGCTCTGGGAATGACGCACAATAGAAAAGAAGAATCATGGGGGTAAGCCCTACAAGGCAGGGACAGAAAGCATCTAGAGGGAAAAGTCTAGAGTGGATGCCTTGGAAGTTGTGATTGAATGAAGAATAGAGAAGAGAGAGGGACTGGATAATACGAGGGGGGGGGGTGGTCCTGAATCAGAGATTGAGGATCTAGAGTAAACAGAAAGAAAAGATGGATGATGAAGAGCCGGAGAGAAACACTTTTGGAAAGGGGACCAAAAAATGACACTAAAAAGATAATGAGGGGCAGCTAGGTGGCGCAGTGAGTAGAGTGTCGGCCCTGGAGTCAGAAGGACCTCAGTTTGGATCCGGCCTCAGACAATGCACACACAAACAAAAACCTAGCCGTGTGACCTTGGGGAAGTTACTTCAATTGCCCTCCAAACAAAAGCAAAATGTCCATACCTTGTGAACCAGAGTTTCCATTATTTGGCTTATATTGCAAAGAATTCATCAATAAGAAAATGGTCCCCACAAACACCAAAATATGTATCACTTTTTGTGATAGCTAAGAATTGAAAACAAAGTAGCTGCCCATCAATTGGGAAATAATTAATCAAACTGTGATACATGAATAATAATGGAATATCACTGTGTTCTAAGACATGTTGTGTGTGATGAACACAAAAAAGTATGGAAAGATGTATATGAAGTATAAGCAGAGTAAAGTAAGCAGAGCCAAGAAAAGAGTACCCAGAAACGATAACAACATAAATGGCAAGAGCAACACCAAAATATCTAAAGTAAATTAACAAAAGTATAAAGATCAAGTAGTACTCCAATGAGGAGATATGAGAAAATACCCCCAAACAGTATACCCTTTTATGGAAGTGGGAGATCCACTGGTGTTTACACATCATATATTTTCTGACTTTTTCAATGTATTGATCAGTTGTGCTGACTTTCTTTTTCCCTTTCAAAAAAATTACTATTTGTCATATGAGATTACTTTCAGGGATATAGATGGGGAGACATATGTGGGATACTATGGCAATGTAAAAGACAGAAAATATTAATAAAAACTTTTTTAAAAAATGAAATGAGGTAGCTAATAATTGCTGATTTTAGCAAAATTAGTCAACTTTGAAAAGAACATTGTAGTATAAAATTTAGACATGGAGGGAAGCTCAACAATTACTGAATCCAATCCTTGACTAAAAGTAATTCCCTATAAAACACGCTTGAAAAATAGGTCTTCCCAGTCTCTGAAGACCTCCAATGTGTCAGAATCCATCAATCTACAAAGCATTTATTAAGCACCTACTATGTGCTTAGCACTGGTAGATGCAAGCACAAATTTTTGGACAGTTAGTATTAGCAAGTTTGTTTGTTTTTTTCCCCCAAATTGACCTCTTGGCCTTATGTATTGTGCTTTGTTCTGCCTTCTGGAACCAAACAGAGTAAGTCTAGCTGCATTTATACATGACAGCTTCAGGACAGTGATCACAAAATCCTCAAGTCTTCTTTATGCTCACTATCCCTAATTCATTACATGGCATGGATTCAAACACCTTCACCATCCTAATTGCCCTCATCTGGACACTATCCAGCATATCAATGCCCTTCTATAAAGCCTGACCAGGGCAGAATACAGAGGGACTATCTACCTCTTTATTCCTGGGAACTCTGCATCTTAATGCAAGGCCAGATCAAACTAGTTTTGTTTTATTTGGGGGTTCTGTGATAATATCACTGACTCACATTGAACCTGTAATCCACTAAAATTCCCAGAACTTTTTCAAACCACCATCTAACCAAGCTTCTCCCCTTCTATACTTAAGACATCAATTGTTTCAAGCCCAGGCATGAGACTTTATATTTATCCTTATTAACTTTTATTAGATTCAGCTCAAAGCTCTAGTCTGCCGATCTGTCTGGATCATCCCTCATCACTGTCATTACCTAGCCCTCTGAAAATTTAGTGAACAGGTAACATTTTGCTCTTATTCAAGTCATAGATAAAAACTTTTCCCAGGAATTGAAATCCGTCTCGGTGGTTTCTAATTTACTCTTCCCTTTTCTTGAAAAACGAGACATTTACCCTTCTTCTGGCCTACAGTACTGCTTTTCATGCTCTTCCAAAGACACAGATAATGGCTTAGCAATCACACCTGACAATTTCCTCAGTTCCTCATCATGTCTTCTAATTTGTATTAATGAAATGAGCATTCTTCCAACCCAATTGAGGGTTCCTTCACCTGGGTACTCCCTGTACCAATGAAATCATAGATGTTAGTCCTTATCCCTATAAATGATGTTCCTGGACAGAATAAGAGCCCACAAGATGATTTTAATATGATGTCATAATCCTTTTTTTTTTTTAGCACCACAAATTACAAGGTAAATAAATACTTTCATGTGAAGCATGGGAGTGAAAAGGGATTTTCGTAGACATATTTGAGGAAAAGAGACTTGCCGTTGAACTTCGTTTTCTAACTTGCTTGTTTTGTAAAAGTAATATGGGTATGAATCTGGCATGTAGTCAAGAGTGTGGAACTGCAAGTTAGGATGGAAGGCAGGCAGGCCTGAGTTCTAGTCCTCAAGGTTACCAAAGAGCAGCTATGTGACCTGGGGCACATGGCTTAATCTCTCTGGCTCTTGGTAAAATTAAAGGTTAAAAGGGGATCTCTGAGTCCTATCCCAGACAAATCCAAGGGCAAATAAATGTTCTTACAATCTTTAACTTGGGTATTAACTCGGCAGTTTTTGTCCTGTTTGTCTCCACTGCCAAGAAATCAAGCAAATTAAGCAATGGGCTACTTGCCTCCCCTTGGTTTCCAATATCATCCTGTCCAACAAGTGGTGGTATTTTATTTTATTTCTTTGCCTTTTGGAGGGCAATTGGGGTTAAGTAACTTGCCCACGGTCACATGGATAGGTTTTTGTTTGTGTGTGTTAAGTGCCTGAGGCCGGATCCGAACTCAGGTCCTTCTGACTCCAGGGCCAATGCTCTACTCACTGCGCCACCTAGCCGTCCCAAGTGGTAGTATTTTTAAAAAATTATACCTTTCTCCCTAAACACCTGAATAGCCCTGTTATCCTTAGCTCTTCTCGCCAATTTCAGTTCATTCTGAGTTTTAGTCAGTTATTAAACATTAGTTGTTTACTGAGAGCCAGGAAATGTGCTCAATGCCAGGGATACAAAGAAAGGCAAAAGACCATCTTTGCCCTCAACAAGCAGAGATCTTAATAGAGGGAAAATGAAAATAACTAGGTAGAGCAGAGATGAAAATAATGTGAAAGGGGAAGGCATTAGCAGCTGGGGAGATCAGGAAAGGCCTCCCGCAGTAGGTGGGACTTGAGAGCTCAAGAAAGCCAGGGAAAGTAAACTGTAAAAGTGAGGGGCAGGAGATGCCAATGCAAAGGCAGAGAGTAGAGAGACAGGAGTGTTATATTCAAGAAATCAGTGTAGTTGGAGAATGCAGAAGGAGTAAGGTGTAAGGCTGGAAAGGTAGGATGGCTCCAGGTTATCAAGAGTTTCAGATTTTGTATCTGATATTGGAATAATAGGGAGTCACTGGAGCTCATTAAGCTGGGGGGTAAAGGAGTGACTTGGTCAGGCTTCAAGAAAACCATCTCAGCAGTTGAGTGGAAAAGGGAATGAAGTGGAGAGAAGAGGTAGGGATACCAGTTAGCCTCTTGTGACAGCCCAGGTGATGACGGCCTGAACTGTGGTTTTACAAATGGAGAAAAAGGAGTATATATGAAAGTTATCAAGGCAAGGACAACAAAATTCATCAATAGATTGTATATGTCTTGCGAGAAGTGTCAAGGATGACACTGAGGTTATGAGCCTGGGTGACAGAAGATGGTTAGTGATGTTGATAGTAATGTTATTTGGAAAGGTGGGAAGATATTGAGGGGAAACATTTTTAGAGTACATCAACATTCTCAGTCATTCTTTATTAACTGCTCTTACTCCCCCTCTTCTATGCACAGCTTTAAAGAATCTATGGTTAGCAAGTTCCTTGGGCATCCACATTGATTTCCTTCTCATTAGAATTTTATCTTCACAATTTCATGGACTAAAGGACTTGGAAGATTCATTATAATGTAGAGTAGGCAAACTTTTGTTGCAGTATATGATTATAAGAGAAACTGATATTTCCTATTCATCCCTAAAACATTCATTGAGTAATATTCTAATCTGTAAAATGAAAATGGCCTGAGATTAAGCCTTAAATGAAAAGCTCTAAGATCCAATATTGTATGATTTACTTTATACTTTAGTGCTTCTGTTTACAGGCTTAAACTCTTTTTAATTGCTTGATCTCTTAGAAACTCCTATAACTCCCCATTTCAAAAGAACTATGAAAGAAAGAAAACTAAAATCACTTTAAAAGACCTGTGATTTCACCAACACAGTTCATTCTCACCAGTGAGACACACTGAAGGTCCATCCACACCTGCATATCCTGTGTGACTTTCATCTGTATCTTCTCCTAAATTCTCCAGGTAATCCCAACCTAAGGGCCTCTTCTCATTATCTCTCAAGATTAGGAAAATCACAAATGAGGCACAACTGGCATTCTATTCATCACATGTGCTGTTTTTGTTGTTGTTTAATCATTTTCAGTCAAGTCCGACTCTTCATTACCCCATATGGGACTTTCTTGGCAAAAATACTTAATTTGGCAGTTGAGTGGAGTCATTTGCCCTTTCTTTTTCTAGTTCATTTTATAGGCAAGGAAACAAGGTGCACAGGGTTAATTAAGTTCCTTGCCCAGGGTCACACAGGTAATAAATGTCTAAGGTTGGATTTGTACTCAGAAAGATGAATCTTCCTGACTTCAGACTTTGTACTTTTTCCACTGCGTTACCTAGCTCATAAGGTTGTGGTAAAACTCAAATAATCTAAAGTACTTAGCAAACTTTAAAAACACTACATAAATATCCATTTTTGTCATTATCCCATTGCCTAATTGCTCTGGATAAAGAGAGGTAGGTTGTGTATTATGTACGAATCAAGCATGTGTTGGTGCCATGATTTGAACATTTTATTAACATGCTTTTTCTTTGCAAGTCAGCCCTTAAAAGAATTTTACAAGTTTGTATTAAAGTAACTGTTTCTAAGTTATTCTAGGGCTTGTGCATTTGTGGTAATTATCTCGACCTATGATTTGTGGAAATAAAGCATTTAATCTATGACTTCTGTCTGGTATCTGCTCATAAACTCAAAAGACTCTCTCTCTCTACCCTATTCAACTTAGAAAAAAGGCTATAGAGTAAAAAGCCTGTCAACCTGTCCAAAGTAGTATAACTTAATCTCCCACTTCTCAATAACTCAAAATATATTCTTTGCACCTGGCTCCTAACCTTGGTCACATCATTCCAAGACACAGTTCCAGGTGCTGACAACAATGCTAGCTGGCTAGGTGTACCTTCAAATACAGGTTTTGTATTGATTTACACAGAGGAAGCATGATACAGTGGAAAGAACACTGCAGGGAGAGTTGAGACCTGGAGTCTAGTTTTGGCTCCATCAATAATTTATTGAGTGTTCAGGCAAGTTACTTAGAATGTTCTAATATATTTTCACATCTACAGGAGAAGGGCTGCTAATATCACCTTTTAGCTCTGGATAGCTAGTCTGTCAGTGCCCAAACTGGAGGATTCTGGGAGAAAAGAAGCAGAAATTAAAGCGTTGTTCAAAAAATCCACATAAAAAAATATACAGAGAACTAAGTCAAATTTATAAGAATACAAGTCATTCCCCAATTGATAAATGGTCAAAGGATATGAACAGGCAGTTTTCAGAGGAAGAAATTAAACATAACTCGTAGGTATCACATCTCATCGGTCATATTGGCTAACATAACAAAACAGGAAAATGATAAAATGTTGCAGGCAGAAGATGTGGGAAAATTGGAACACTAATACATTGTTGGTAGACTTGTGTATTTATCCAACCATTCTGGAGAGAAATTTGGAACCATGCCCAAAGGGCTATAAATGTGCACAGGAACAGCTAGGTGGCACAGCGAATAGAGCACCAGCCCTGGGGTCAAGAGCACCTGTGTTCAAATCCAGCCCCAGATACTGAATATTTACTAGCCATGTGACCTTGGGCAAGTCACTTAACCCCAACTGCCCTGCCTTCTCCACCCCCCCATCCAAAAAAAAAAAAAAATATGCATACCCTTTAACCCAACAATACCACTTCTAGGGCTACATCCCAAAGAGATCATACAAGTGGGAGGAGGATCTGTATGTACAAAAATATTTATAGCAGCTCTTTGTGGTGGCAAAGAATTAGAAATCAAAGGGATGCCCGTCAATTGGGGAATGGCTAACCAAGTTGTGGTTTGTGAATGTAATGGAATACTATTGTGCTATAAGAAATGAGAAAGACTTCATGATAACCTGGAGAGACTTACATAAACTGATGCTGAGTGAGAAGAGCAGAACCAGAACATTATATACCATTGTAGACATTATATCTGTGATGACTAACTTCAATAGATTGGGCTCATCTCAGCAATGCAAGGCTATAAAACAAGGAGATGCATAATGGAAAAGACTATCCACATTCAGAGAAAAAAATTAGAGTCTGAAGGCAGATTGAAGCAAACTCGCTCTCTTTTTGTTTTGTTTCTTCTTTCTCGTTGTTCATTCCATTGGTTGTGATTCTTCATTACAACTAGACTAATGTTTGGTGTGAAGGTAAATATATGTAGAGACTATATCGAACTGCATGCCACCATGGGGGTGTGGGGATGGGGGGAGGAGAGGGAGAGAAAATTTAGAACTCAAAAGCCCGTGGAACTGAATGTTGTAAACTAAAAGTAAATCAATTTCTTTTTTTAAATCCACATAAGACACTTTAAAACCAACGGACTGATTTGTTTTCATACCAACACTATACTTATTTCTCCTTTTATTATGCCATTCATTCTCAATTACACCAAATGACCTTCAAGTAGAGAGGACCAAGGGGTCCTTAAGAAATGAGGCCTACTCAGTTATCTACTTGGAACAGAAAAGTGTGTTCAAATGCGGAGAGACATCTCCAATTTTGCTAGTCTTCTTGCCTTCCATAGCCCTTATTTTCCATCACAGGAGAGGTGCATGACAGTATCAGTGTACTATAATAGAGTAGTTAGTGGGTAACACTTTTAAATCCCTAACATTGTTCTTGCTCAACCTTACTTCTTTTAAGCCCAATTTTCCCTCTCATGCCTGGGTCTTCAATAATCTGTAAGACACTTTAAATCAACTGGCATCGAGCTTCTGTTCTATTCCAAAGGTTGTTCCTATTTTTATTATTTTAAGTCTTCAACAAATAGGCTTTTAAAGAACACATTCAAGACCAGGGAGTAGTTCTTAAAAATACACAAAGTGAGTCATCTCATTACCAATATGTAAAAACAAATTATATAGGCCTACTTTATATACAAGCCATACTTAGATTATATTTTTCAAGAGAATGATAATCTTATATATTCTAACACTATCAGTAAAAATTTTGTTGCCTTTCTCTCCAGAACAAAGACACAATATGCAAAGATATACTAAAAATATTTGGTTCTTTTTAATCAGCTATTGATGATATAATAAAATAAAGGAATTTAAATGGCACCTAATTCAAACATTTAAAATATCCCACTTTATGTGTCCTTCTAACCTGAAACACAATATAATTTAAGCCTAATCTTCAAAATTGTGCCCTTTATCCCCCCCAGGAGAACAGAAGCATAGTCATCCAAATAGGATTTACAATTTGGGGAGGATTATTTGGTGCATTTGGCAACATGTGATTTTATAGGCATGGTGGTAGGCACGATGTTGAAGAATAAGCCTACCAGATGGAAGAACAATGCTAAATTACAAAAAGCAAGGTACATGTTTCTGAGTTGTCTTAAATCATAAAGAATCAAACCCACCAAAGATCAGACTAGTTCTTTAATTATTATTAAGTGAACTTTTTACAATATGCAGACTTTGTGGGTGACTTTTTCCTTTTTTGACTGATTTAATGTTCCAAGTATTAAATAATTCACAGAAATCAAGTTCTCCATGCTGTCTGTACAAATTAAAGAACCTGTGCATGCCCCCCAAATTCAATCTGGCAATGGTTTTTGGACAAAAGAAACAGCTCACAATTTAAACAGAATTTACAGCATTACAAAAATGACCAGAACCTTCTTCCTTTAATCATTTACTCTAACAGCAAAGATTACAATGACAGAATCTGAATGATCAGAATGTAAAAGTATTTGTGCAAAACTGCATTAATTGTTCTTACCATCTAAGATATGTGGGTAACACCAATGACAGCACAGAGACAATGATGAAAATTAAGGACATCTGAAGGGGCTCTCTACATTAGATTTTTAAATGTGGACTATATTATGACTAAACATCAAAAGAAAATGTGGCACCATGAGCAGCAGGAGCAAAAACAATCTGGCAGTTATGCCAGCTAAAGAAAGCTGACACTGGAATATGCCAAAGTTTCTTTCCACAGCAGCCATTGATCCTAAAATCTGAAAACAACTGTAGGACCTATTTCCATTCAGTGTCCATATCCTTGGCTCTGCAGACTGAAAATAAAATATTTAAGAATAAGCAGTCTTTTTCTTCTTCTTTTTTTCTTCCTTTCTTTTGGGAGGGAGAAGAGTGCTTCTTTCCTTCATTGGCAGTCCTTAAAAGAGCTGAATCATTGATTCTCTGGATTTACCTACACCAATCCATTTAACTAAGAAAGAGAAAATAAAAATAACAGAAACTTACTTTGGCATGATGCAACTTGAAGCACACAAAAAAAGGCAAGCTCTACTAATAAGTACTTTGCATCTTACCCCTACACATTAAAGGCTACCCAATGAAAAACTTGTACTCATTTCTTGCAGCTTTTGACCACTCATTTCATGGTTTATTCCTATCTCTAAATATACGTAAGAAATAGCACAAATTCAGTCAATATAAATACATACATTCAAGAATTTTACCTTAATGCAATCCTGATTTCAGATGTTGTTTTTTGAAATACGGGGTATCTTAAAAAAGGAGAGCCTGCCAGTAATAGTTAGTCCTACAAAGGCATGTTGTTAGAAATGTTGCTAGAAATCATAAATTTTTTTTAAAATTCTATTTCTGAATCCATCTCTGAAATGGCAAACTGTAATTTGCCCAATGTCTATAAAATGCATTCAGGCAATCAAATGGGATTGGGAGGTCTGAAACAACTTTTTTCTAACAGGAAAAAAAAAATCTAACAGGATTCCAGCTGTAATGGGGAAATCTAGCCTGTAGACGGTTTTACATTTAAGACTACCTAAGATTTCCACATAAGTGAAATCTCAAGAGATCCTCAATTCTACAACACAGTATCTCAACTATTAGAATTCTCCACAATGTTAACAACTCTTAACTTGGATGAAAAGTTCTAAGTCACTTTCTGAAGAAGAAACACTGATAGCAACATAACAATGCTCTTGCTGTGCCAAGAGCACTGCCAGTTTAATTTGGAACAGATTTGCTAAATAAATGTAAGTTCTTTAAGAGCAGGAGCTATTCTAATTTTAGCTTTTTATTTTCACTTTGCACAAGGTAGGTGCTTAATAAATATTTAAGTGGGAAGAATACAATACACTAAATCAATTAGAAAATGAAAATTTATTATCTATACCCAAAAAACAAATAGTACGGGAGGACTGAGTTAAATAAGGGAAATGCCTAGGTGAAAAATTATTTTAAAAAGCTGAATATGTATAAAATCTCTGCTCTTGATGACCAGAAAAATCTAAGAAATTGTCTTAACACTGGAAAGATTCAAAGTATCTTTTTAAAGAACTCTTAAATAATTAATGCAGTACTTAAAAGTTGGAAAAGTACTAACCGGCCTGAGGAACCTGCAACCTTGAGGGCACATGTGGCCTTCTAGGTGCTTGGGTGCAGACTTTTGATTGAGTCCAAGTTTCACAGAACAAATCCTTTTAACTTTAGGGAATTTGTTCTGTGAAATTTGGATTCAGTCAAAGGGCCCACTTGAGGACCTAGAGGACCACATCTGGTTTCAAGGTTGCAGATTCCCAACTCCTGGAACAAAAAAGACCCTTAAGTGGTTTTTAAGACCCGTCAATTCATTTCTACTTCCTGAAAAATACATTGACACAAATAAAAAATGTAACCTGTCATCTTTGTCCATCTGTATAATCTTTCTTAAAGAGTAAGGCAGCGTAATAGCATCAGGGAAACAGTGAGCATTCATAGTGCCACTGGCTTCTGGCTGCTCCACACAGCTCCAGGGCTCTAGGAGGCTTTTTCAAGCTTCCATGTCTTTGCTCACACTGATTGGGGCTTCTCTTATTAAAATCTTCTCCAGTCTTTAAAGGAACCAAAACGCCACTGCTTGAACCAAGTCTTCGGTCGTGCTGTCATTTCAGCCCCAAGGCTTTTTGTCTCTGTGAGAGTAAGGACTTTGTACTTCTCCTAGGGCCAACCACCATGGCCTATGCTTAAGTATTTAGTAACTATGTGATGACTTAGCTGATAAAATAGTGACAATGTTTGTTACATCTATAGGTGACGCCAAACTGGGAGCGCTGGTTAGCAGAATGTAAACCAGAATTAATAGCTGTAAGAAAAAGACCATTTGGAATGAACCAAATCATCACTGGAATACATGGCTGGATACACGTGAAAGGTTCTCCTCCCTCAGATTTCTTTACAAGACTAGAAAACCAGGAATGGAATGGATCCAGTGGCATCTAGTCTAACATCCTTCATGTACAAATAAGGAAGCTAAGGTCCAAAAGGGTTACTCATCCAAGAATACATGTCTGGTACCTCTCTCTCACCTTATGATTTTCTCCAAGGTTGAAGATTTCATATTTTCTAATACTTAGTGTTACTTAATCCTATAAAAAGTTTTTGCATCCAATTAAAATCCCATCTGTTCATAAATTTATTTTCCTCTTCTTTTCGTCCAGTCCTCTACAGATATGGACATTAACTATTTAGCAGTATCCTCATAAAAATCCTTTGGAGATTTCAATGGAGTAATGTAAATCACCTCTTAGGTCTTCCTTCTCTTTTCTATGTGGAATATTAATCTCTTTAATTTCTATATACAGAGGATCTATTTTTTATTTCTTTAACAATTTCATTTTTCTGAGGCCTCTAGTTTCTTCAAATCTTTTTTAAAAAGTCTAGTCACTAAAATCAAGCACAAAACTGTAAAATAAGACAAATAACCATATGCCTTTTAATATATTTTACTGTCATTTAGTTGTTTTTTTCCTTTCTTCTTTATAAGACTAATAGAGATCACACTTGATTATGTTCCCCCTTCATCATTTATTAAAAGGCTTACAGCTCTGGGGGAGATTCAAAGTTCAGATAAAATCTAGTCTCTGCCCTCATAGAGTTTATAATAGTAGGATAAGATACACAAACTGATAACCAGAATATGCTGACATTCCCTGGCTGTCCTTGTGCCTATTAAATCATTGTGCATCATTCATTCGTTACTGTTTTCTTTATCTCTTCTAAACTCATTCTATTTGGGTAGGACCATTTCTCCAACATAAAAGCCATTTCCAATTGCATTTCTGTCTTCTTTTTTATTTTTAATTTTTATTTTTTTAAAGCAATTGGGGTTAAGTAACTTGCTCAAGGTTACACGGCTAGTCATTATTTGTGTGTGGGTGCTCATTTTCTGAGGCTGGATCTGATCTCGGGTCATCCCAACTCCGAGGCCGGTGCTCTTACTTACTGCGCCACCTAGCCGCCCCGAATTTCTGTCTTCTAAGCACTCCTCTAAGTTATAAATTAAGATACTGAACAAAACAGGCCTATTAACAGTAATAATAATAGCCAACATTTATATAGCACTTACTACAATTAGGTCATCTCATTTGATCCTCACAACAATCCTTGGAGGTAGGTGCCCTTATAATCCCCATTTTAAAGAGGAAACTGAGACAGAGGTTAAATAATTTGCCCAGAGTCACCCAGCTAGTAAGCATTTGAGGCCAGATTTGAACTAGGCCTTCCTGACTCCAGGTCCAGCACGCTATCCACTGTACCACAGGTACTTAATCTATGTCTTCAGAGGCTCTCTTATCATTGAGTGGTAATAACTCTTGGACCAGCTATTCACCTACTGGATAAAAGGATCATACATTTATCAGAAGGATCTAAAGAAATCATCAACTCTATAACCCATATTTCACAAATGAGAAAACAGAAATCAGAGAAATGTTATGTCTGGTCACTCAAGTAAGTAATTAGCAGACCCAAAGTTTGAACTCACATTCTCAAAATCTCATATGCTTTTTACTACACTATACTGCCACAAAATATGCTGAAGATGTCATATGAGACTGAAATCAAAATTATCATGTTTCATTTCCTTTTTTTTTTTTTTTTTTGCTTTTTGGAGGGGGAAAGGTAGGGCAATTGGGTTTAAGTGACTTGCCGAAGGTCACACAGCTAGTTGGGTGGGTGTGTGTGTGTGTGTGTGTGTGTGTGTGTGTGTTTTAAGTGTCTGAGGTTAGATTTGAACTCAGGTCCTCCTGACTACAGGGTCAGTGCTCTATTCATTGCACCACCTAGCTGTCCCTATGTTTCATTTCCTTTTTGTGGCCTCTCTCAAGAATAGTAAAAAAAAAAAAAAAAAAAGCATAGCTAATCACTTAAGATCCATTTTACCTGTTTACCCTTCTGGCCTTTGTTTATTCACTCATAAAATGAGGAGTTTCATTAGATCATCTGAAAGTCCCTTTACATTTCTAAAGAAGAATCTATGAAGTGAGTTTTTTGTGAGTATATGCTTTCTCTTAGCCAGTCATGTTACTGGTTTTAGGTCCCTAATGTTCGCAAATTGACAGTTTGATGGTTTTTCTTTATCTCCTCATATTTGGTCAGGCATATATGCTCTATAGAGGTCCATTTTAGAAAATGAGTTATTTTTCTGAAGGACAACAATACTCCACCCCGCAAAGATCAAAAGATATATATATATATATTAAATACTCTGTGCTTTTAGTTACCTGGAATTTGAAGTTCATCTTGAATGAACTGAACATAATTCTGTGCATTGACAGGGAGATCTTTAAATGTCCTTGCATTTGATATGTCCGTGTTCCATCCTGGGAGAGTTTTATATTGAACTTCAACTTTATTTAAGACTTCCTGGTTTGCTTTTTTTAAAGAAAAAGTACATTTGGTCAGCTAATCTATCAAAGAGTTTGTAATTCACAGTACAACATTTAACTACTTGCCAATAACATTCAACTATTTAACAATAGTTACAAAGAAACACTGAACATGATTTGCTTGCTTACTTTTATTTGAAGAACATAATACTGTACTTGGAACTGAAGATGTTTAAAAGTCTAGCTAAAATTTTATCTAGTCCTCCTTCACTTTGTAGAACTGAAAACACAGGCTGGAAATGATTAACACTTTCCTTATCCCATCCCCACCCAGTATTTTACCCCAGATTTTTTTAAAACAAGAAATGAGTATGGCTTTAGTCAGAGCAAAGTTATTTAATGTAGTTTAAAAACTAAAATCCAAATGTACAATTACACAACCCTAAAAATTAATAAGCTTTTATAACCTCACTATCTGACATAATTTGCTAACTTGAATTTGAAAACAGCATTTTTGTCTCACACCTTGACAGATTTATTGGGAATACCCCATAAGTCATGTTTGATATGATGATATTCTGCTTTTGTCTAAAGTACTTCTGGAATATGGTGAATCAGTACTTTAGGCTTAATTCAAAGGAGTAGCTTAGATACTTTAAACCTGCCTTACAGCATAACAATGCTCAACTCATATGTACCAGCTTCTAAAAAGGCACCTAGGGTACAGAAATGTTTACCTGCAGAGCTGTTCTTTGGAAAGTAATTGTTCACATTAATCTGTATGCAAAGATTATAAAAGATTACCTGGAAAATGAGGTATGATTTCACCATCTAACTTGTAGGCAACTCCAACTTTTATTTCTGTAAACACATCCAAAATATCCAATTTGGTAAGAGCCAACCTAATTTGAAAGAAATCAACAATGAAGCAGTAAACTACCAATATTCATATCATCAAAAACTCATATTGGATTAAAGATAAACTCAAATAAAACTAAAATTTTCATATCCATCTGATTGACATATCAAAGAAAGGAGAAAGACTTGTGTACAAAAATAATTATGGCAGCTCTTTTTGGTATAGCAAAGAACTAGAAACTAAGGTGATGAAATAATAATAATAATAATGATAGCTGGTATTTATATAGTGCCTACTATGTGCCAGGCACTGTATTGAGGACTTTACAAATGTTATCTTAACTGATCTTCACAATAATCCTGAAATTATTAACCCAATTTTACAGATGAGAAAACTTGAGGCAGATGATAAATGAGTTGCACAAGGTCACTCAACTAGTAAAAGTTTGGGGCTGGATTCAAACTCAAGTCTTACTGATGATTCCAGGCCAACTATTCCATTAACTGGGTCACCTAGCCCCTTACCATGTTATATGAATACACAGGAATACTAGTGTGCTGTAAGAAATGATGAAAGAAATGGTTTGGGATAAAATGAGAACACTTATATGAATGATGCAGAGTGAAGTAGGCAGGATACAGAGAGCACTGTATACAATAACAACGCTGTAAGGAGAAAAAAACCTTGAAAGAACTCTGAATAATCAAAGCAATGCTCAACTATGATCCCAGGGGACAGATGACAAAGTATAATTCATATCTCCCAATGGAGACATGATTTTACTACAAGGGTGAACTGTATACATTTTCTCAGTGTCAATGAGGTAATTTATGTTGCTTGACCATGCTTATCTGTTACAATGGTTCCCCACACGTGAACCCAATGGAACAGGAGGGAAAGGGGTTACAATAGGCTACCAAAAAAAGTCACTTAAACTCCCCACCCCCCAAAAAATGCAAAAGGAAACATGCACAAGCACAGCAGCTCTGAAAGTTACATGTTGAAGTAATCATAATTATAAAGTATAAATTTAATCAGGAGCTGTACTGGAGATTAGCATTTCAAATATAAGTTGCTTTTTATGCTCCTCTATGAAAAGGAAACAGTCGTTTTATTTCATGTTCATTTCAGAGTAAAAAAATTTTTAAAGGAAAATTGCTCCATCAATATAAGTTTAACACCTTCTCTGTAACTCTGCAGTCTTATGAGATTTGACTACACAGAGATTTAACTATGCAGTTTCTATGTACTATTCAACCAACTCCAAGGGCTTCCTGTTACCTCTACCTTTTAAAGGCCTTTATAACCAGGGCTCAACTCATCTTTCACATGATCATTAATAATTTATAATTATTTGAGAACTGTTTATTCACATCTCTTGACCACTTATCCACTGAGAAACGATTCTTAATTATCATTCCTCAAATGGGATAAGTAATAACCATATGAAAGATCATTCTAAATCACTTAAAAGAGAAAATTAAAACACCCAGCATGGGAATAGTCCATAATGTTGAAGGGGCTCAAAAGAGAGTCACACTAATACACTGTTATGGAAACATTCCAACCACCCAAGGAAGCAATACTGAATTGTGCAAAGGAGTGAATAAAATACACCTTCTGTCTGACCCAGAGATTCCACTATTAGACATACTGCATATATATTAGGCCTGGAGTCATAAACAGCTGAGTTCAAATCTGACCTCAGACACATAGAAACTGATTCTGAGCAAGTCACTTGACCTGTCTGCTTCAGTATCCTCAATTTTAAAAGGGAGATAATATAGGACTTACCACTCAGGGTTGTTATGAGGCTCAAATGAGATTAATATTTGTCAAATGCCTGGCACATAGTTGTTGTTTGTCCTTTGTTTTCAAAAAGGACCAATGACATCATGGGTTCATGTCTTAACTTACTCTTGAGTTGGATTTAAGTGACGCAGAGCTGTACAAAATCTTCAGCCTTACTCTCTCTTCTAGTCATCAAAGTCCAGTCGCAAGTAACAATCAAGATGACTGGTGAAGGCCTGGGATACATCTGACCAGGCTCTAAACATTCCCCAGCACCTGCTTCAGCCCCCTTCATGACCATTAGAAGAAACTTTTCTCACCCACCATTCTGCTGAGGGAAGTCTCAACAAACTTGGGGGTAGATATACCCCCCACCTCACCTAGAGGTTTTGGCTATCCTCAACCTGGTTTAGCCCTTCTGCTGAGACAGTTTCCCAGACGTGTAGCAACTGAGCATGCTACACGTGGCCCAGCGCAGGCACTTAATTAACGCTTGTTTCTTTCTAATGCCAGAAGAAAAGTCCCAAACACAATCTTTACAATAAAAACTTTTTGTAAGGGCAAACAACTGGAAACGAAGGAAATGTTCATCACCTATGGAACGGCTACACAAAGTGGGAAATGCTAATACTACATAACTGTGCTCCAATTAACCATGACTATGAAAAATCTAAAGAAGGATTAGGTGAACTTGTGCAAACAAATGCAGAATGAAATAAGCAGATCCAGGGAAACAATGAAAATAACAAAGACAAAAATCAATGTTGCATAATTATAATGTTCAATCATGGTCCCAAAGAAGAAATAAGAAAATGTTTGTTTTTGTCAAACTGCTTTTTTATCCCTTTTTTTATTCTGTTACAAGGGATGGCTCTCTGGGTAGGAGATGAGTACACTCATAAATTATGGTGATGTAAAACAAAATGGTATCAATTCCTTTAAAAAAAAAAAACTTCTGGCGCAGTGAGGTAGCACAGTGAATAGCACCAGACCTGGAGTCAGGAGAACCTGAGTTCAAATCTGGCCTCAGACACTTAACACTGTCCAGCCTAACCCCCACCCCCAAAAAAACACCTAACTTCACAAGTATACATCAGAGAGGACAAAACTAGATTGACTTCCTTTTTCAAAGTCATTCTTTAAAAATATTAACACAAATTTTTTTAAGTCAATAAGCTGTTATATTTAGGAATTCCTCAATTTTTAAATGTGAAATCACACAAAACATTTCCATATTAACCATGTTGTCAAAAAAAAAAATCAAGAAAAATTTAAAAAGCAAAAAAAAATCCCATACTTCAATTCACACTCCAGAGTTCAACAGTTCTCTCTGGAGGTGAAGAGCATTCTTCAACATAAATCCTTTGCAATGTTCTTGGATCATTGCACTAACTAGAGTAGCTACATGTTTCACAGTTGGTCATCATTACAATGTTGCTGTTAATGTGTACACTGATCTCATGGTTCTATTCACTTCACTCTCTATCAGTTTATATGGATCTTCCCAGGTTTTTCTAAAACCATCTCCCACCCTCCCACCCCTGGCCTCACCATTTTTTTTTTTGCTTTTTTGGAGGGCAATTGGGGTTAAGTAACTTGCCCAAGGTCACACAGCTAGGTTTTTGTTTGTGTGGGTTAAGTGTCTGAGGCTGGATCCGAACTCAGGTCCTCCTAACTCCAGGGCGGACGCTCTATTCACTGCACCACCTAGCCGCCCCCTCACCATTTCTTATAGCACAATAGTATTGTCACAATTATATACTACAACTTGTTCAGCCATTCCCCAACAGATGGACATCCCCTCAATTTCCAATTCTTTGCCATCACAGGAAGAGATGCTATAAGTATTTTTGCACAAATAGGTCCTTTTCCTTTGATCCCTTTGAGATATAGACCTTGTAGTGGTTTAGTATTAGGTCAACGGGTATGCACAGTTTGACAGTCATTTAGTCATAAGTTTCCAACTGTAATCCAGAATGGATAGACCAGTTCATATCTCTACCAACAGTACATTAGTGTTAGGTAAGCCTTTTATTTTTTTAATTTGGAGGTTTCAGTAGACTACAAGATCAGTAAGAATGAAGTGTGACATGGCAGCCCAAAAAGTTCATACAATTTTGGACTGTATTAAGAGAGGTAGAGTTTGTAGGAATAATAAGATAATTGTCGGCTGCTGAACTCACCTTTAGAATGTTGTGTTCAATTCTGAGTATATATTAGAAAAGACAACAGAAGAGGGCAGCTGACATGGTGGTGCATTAAGTCCACATCACATGGGGATCAGCGGATGGAATTGGGAAATGTACATTTTGGAGAAGAAAAGGCTCAGGGGGAACATTACAGCAGTCTGAATACTTGAAAGGCTGTCATGTGGAAGAGGATTAGATTTATTCTATCTGTCCTCAAAATAAACAATTAGAAGAAATGGGAAGAAGGTACAGATGCAACTTTGGGCTTAATATATGGGAAAACTTCCTAACAATTACTATTCAAAAGTAGGATGGGCTACTTCAAGAGACAGAAAATCTCCTTCAGTGGAGTTCTTCAAGAAAAGTCTGGATGACTAACTACTTATTGGGAATATTATAGAGAAGATTCTTTTTTTGGGTATGGGTGGTATTAGAAAGCCAGTAAGTCCTTCGCAGTTTTGAAATTCTGTTATTCCTGTGGGTTAAATGTTATTTTATAAAAATTGTTGAATTATTTTAAAATCATTTACATAGTTATTTAAATTGGATTGTTTAGTCTATTTAAATGTATCTACACAACTGTTAAAACTAGAACAGTTGCTCTATCCACTGGGCCACCAGCTGCCTCTGAAGAATGAAACAGTACCTACTTCCAATGTTTGGGGGTGCAGGGGGAGGGTCAGAATTATATATAGATACATATGCACAAAGTAGCTAAACACAATATAGTTTGAGGAGGGCACAATCAGGAAAGGCTCAAAAAGAAGATGCCTGATATGCATCTTAAGGGAAGAGAGACTTTGAGGTCAAAAGGAGATAAATTGCCAGCATGAGGGATGGACAAACAGTGCAATTGTGCTGGGGAGAAGGGATATAAAATATCATGTGCCAGGAACAGAAAGGCCAAGTTTGGTTGGATTTAGGGAGGCAGGGGCAGAGAGAATACAGAAGGGCAATGAAAAAACAATACTGGAAAAATGGGTTGGGCCTAGGTTATAAAGCCTTTAAAAGGTCTTTGCTGCCTTTAAAGGCAACAAGAAGCCCCTGGAGTAGACTGAGTAGTGCAATCACATGGTCAGATCTATGCTTGTGGAAAATTACTTTTGCAGCAATGAACAGAATAGACTGAAGTGGGGAGAGACAGGAGGGAGGGAGAACAATGAAGCTGTTATCATAAACTTGGAGAGGTAATAAGAGGCAGAATTAAGGTGTTAGGGACAGTGTGAGTTAAAAAAAAAAGAAAAGGGGTGGTAGAGATGTTATGAATGTAGAAACAGCAAGATTTGGAAACTGATTGAATATGTGGAATGAGGGACAGTGAGGAGTCCAGGATAATGCCAAGATCATGAACCTGAGAAACAGAAAGGCTATGGTAAAGAAAAACTTTGTAGCCATTATAGATATCCAAAAGTGAAATGGGCTGCCTAAGTATTTGGTTTCTTCTTACTAGAGAACTTTAAGTAAAATTTGCATAAGCAGTTGTAACTCTTGCAGAAGGAAGTCTAATTCAAACAGAATCTGGACTCAGCGAATCCTAAGATTCCTCCAACTCTGATATTCTGAAACCTGACAAACACTTTCTTCCTCTTATTTGGTGATACTAGAAGTCTGCCAAGACATTTCCCTTTACTCAACCATTACTGATACATAAGGCTCACCTTCCCTCTTAATGGATTTTTTAAGTTGCAAAAATACTCCATGTTAATACTACACCTGCTATCAGGTATGGTATGGTCAGGTATGGTCAACATAGTGAGGTTTGTTAAACTCCTTTTTTCTTTCTTTTTAAATACGTGCTATAATAAGGGATGGCTTTCTCAGTAAGAGAACAGGAAAAGATATATTCAGAAATATGATGCAGACAAAAAAGAATTTTATTTTTAAAAAAAGATACTCCATGCTGATCAGAAAAGAGCCCGGAAAGAAGAGAATCTAAACAAAGTTTTAAAAAGTTAAAGGAGGGGGGGCAGCTAGGTGGTGCAGTGAGTAGAGCGTCGGCCCTGGAGTCAGAAGGACCTGAGTTCGGATCCAGTGTCAGACACTTAATGCACACACAAACAAAAACCTAGCTGTGTGACCTTGGGCAAGTTCCTTAACCCCAAATGACCTCCAAAAAAAAAAAAAGTTAAATGAGGGGGTAGAGCCAAGATGGCAGAGTAAAAGCAGGAACTTGCTTAAGCTCTGGCTCCAGCCACCTCCAATACCTGTAAAATATTTCTCTAAACAAATTTTAGAGCTACAGAACCCACAAAGTGACAGAGAGAAACAAATCTCCTGCTAAAGGCAGCCTAACAGGCTGGCAGGAAGGGCCTATCATATAGAGCAGAGTCCCACATTGAGCTACCCACAAGACCAGCTAGAGTAGCCTTCAGTAGAGTGAATCACCAGGCAGCCGTGGCAGTTTCCAGACTTCTCAACCCATAAGTGCCAAAGAGAAAATAAAAGATCAATAAGGAACTCTGTTGGAATTGGATATCAGAAGAGTACAGCCCCTGCCCCCAGGGTGAGAGGTGCTGGAGGCTCAATGGCAG
Organism: Gymnobelideus leadbeateri; assembly: GCA_011680675.1. Lineage (NCBI taxonomy): Eukaryota > Metazoa > Chordata > Mammalia > Diprotodontia > Petauridae > Gymnobelideus > Gymnobelideus leadbeateri. Next base: position 37,649 of record WOXC01011301.1, read on the forward strand.
GCTGCCTCTGGAGCTCCTGGCTTACAGATTGTAGGTAGAACAAGTGACCATTCAGAGGGTAATCACTCTTGCTTTGGTCAGTCTTGGGTGGTGGTCCTGGGGTGAGGAATGCCAGTGTGCCAGAGCTTATGGTGGCTGTATAGAGGGCACCCTCCTCATAGTTCTGACAACATTTGTGAAAACCCCAGCAATTTGGAACACAGCTCTCTCCACTCTGGAAGCAGAGTTCTACTGTGGCAAATAGCTCAAAAGTCAAGTAATTGGCTGGCAAGATGAGCAAGCAGAGAAGCACAATCATTTGGGGACAAAAAAGGATCAAAACATGGAACCAGAAGAAAAAAACAAAGTCAAAACTCCTGCATCAAAAGCATCCAAGAAAAATATGAACTGGTCACAGGCCATGGAGGAGCTCAAGAAGGATTTTGAAAATCAAGAAAGAGAAGTGGAGAAAAAATTGGGAAGAGAAATGAGAATGATGCAAGGAAATCATGAAATGAGAGTCAACAGCCTGCTAATGGAGACGCAAAAAAATACTGAAGAAAATAACCTCTTAAAAAATAGACTGATTCAAATGCCAAAAGAGGCCCAAAAAGTCAATGAGGAGAAAAATGCCTTAAAAAGCTGAATTGCCCAAAATGGAAAAGGACTTTCAAAAACTCACTGAAGAGCATAATTGCTTCAAAATTAGACTGGAGCAAATGGAAGCTAATGGTTTTATGAAAAATCAAGATACTATAAAACAGATCCAAACAAATGAAGAAATATCCAGGAGAGATCATTTAAAAATTACCGGACTATCTGAAAACCATGATCAAAAAAAGAAACTAGAAATCATCCTTCAAGGAATTATCAAGCAAAACTGCCCTGATGTTCTAGAACCAGAAGGCAAAATAGAAATTCAAAGAATTCGCTGATCACCTCTTGAAAAAGATCCTTCCCCCAAAGACTCCTAGGAGTACCACAACCAAATTCCAGAGTTCCCAGGTCAAGGAGAAAATATTACAAGCTGTCAGGAAGAAACAATTTGAGTATTGTGGAAACACAGTCAGGATAACACAAGATCTAGCAGATTCTAAATTAAGGTATCAAAGGGCTTGGAATATGATATTCCAGAGGTCAAAAAAGCTAGGATTAAAACCAAGAAATCACCTACCCAGCAAAAATGAGTATAATGCTTCAGGGAAAAATATGTTCATTCAGTGAAATAGAGGACTTTCAAGAATTCTTGATGGAAAAACCAGAGCTGAACAGGAAATCTGACTTTCAAATACAAGAAGCATGAGAAGGTAAACAGGAAAAAAGAAATCATAAGGAACTTATTAAAGCTGAACTATTTATATTCCTATATGGAAAAAACGATAATTGTAAATCATGAGACACTTCTCAGTATGAGGATAGCTGAAGGGAATATTTATGTGTATATATGTATACATACATACACATATGTATATGTAGGAGGGTGTATGTGTGTCTAAATACATGTGAGTGTGTGAGTATGTGTGTACATGTACACATAGACAAGAGTGCACAGGATCAGTTAAATATGAAGGGATGATATCTAAAAAATACAATTAAGAGGTGAGAGAGGAATATAATGGGAGGAGAAAGGGAGAGATAAAATAGGGTAAATTATCTCAGATAAAAGAGGCAAGAGAAAACTTACAATGGAGAAGAGCAAGAAGCTGAAAGGGAATGGGTCAACCCTACTCTCACTGAATTTGGCTTAAGGAGGGAATAACATACACACTCAATTTGGTATCTTACCCTACAGGAAAGGGATAAGAGGGGGGATGAAAATGAAAGAAGAGAGGGCAGACTGGGGGAGATGGTAGTTAGAAGCACACACTTTTGAAAAGGGACAGGGTCAAAGTAGAAAACAGAGTAAGTAGGGGGCAGGATAGGATGTAGGGAAATATAGATAAGTCTTTCACAATATAAGTACTATGGAAATTAACTATACATGTACAACCCATATTGAATTGCTTATCTACCCAGTGGGGGTGGGTGAGGAGGGAAAGGAGAGAATCTGGAAATCAAAGTTTTAAAAACAAATGTTATAAAAAAAATTTTTTTTCATGCAACTGGGAAGTAAGATATACAGGCACTAGGGTATAGAAATCCATATTGCCCTATTAGAAAGTGAGGGTGGGGGAGGATATAAGAGAGAGCAGATTGGGGGAAGGAGTATTCAGTAGGCTTGCCATCTTGGTGTGGGGGGTAGGGGAAAGACAGGGAGAAAATTTGTAACTCAAAATCTTGTGGAAATGAATGTTGAAAACTAAAATAAAATATTAATTTTTTTAAAAGGCAAGAAAAAAGTTAAAGGGCCACTTTTCCAACTTCTATAGACCGGTTTTCCAGGTAATACTGAAATACGTAAAAAGAGATAACACAACTTAAACGTCACATTTGACATAATTAACACAAATTCTTAATTTGTATCATAATAAAATTAAGTTACTTACGCCGTAAATCCATTAATCATATGAGCATATTTTAGCAAAACAAGATCCAACCAGCCACACCTTCTTTTTCTACCAGTGGTCACACCAAATTCTCTACCTCGGGTCTGTAACAAATCCCCAATTTCCTGTGTAACATATAAATTAAATAGTATATAATACAATGTTCTCATTACTCAGCTAAATTATACTAAGATAATCATCATAGCTTACACTTATAGTGTTTTTCTCAAAGCAACTAAGTGGGGATGGGTAAAATAAAAATACTAATATACAAACATAATAACTATATATTATAGTAACACAATATATAAATATTCATATACAGATTAAGAAAAGCAGGTCAAGAAAGGAAAAATGAATTGCCCTAAGTTGCCCAGCTATAAAACCAGGGCTCAAACCTAGAGCTACTGAAGCGAAGTCCAGGGTTCCTTTCCAATTATTATGAAATAATTTCATAGTCTTCCTGAAGTAAGCAAATATCTACCAGAATACAGCCAGATAGTCAAATATTAGTAGAGTGAAGGAATTCTCTAAGTTTTTAAAATTTAATCTAGAAGAAGTAACACTATAAATCTACTCATAGTATATTCCTTAATTCCCACCCCCTCCTACCCCCACAAAGAACATAGCCAGAAAGAAGTCTGCGGAGGAAAGGGCCAAAATTTGTGCTTAATCAGCTACAGAAATGAAGTCTAAATACTGAATTGTCAAAATATCTATAAGTTTGGAAATGTGATTTATTATAATACTCTTATTTTAGAAAAAAGAAAACTAGGAGCAACATAAGTACAGTTCAGTGTGAGCTTCCTGGAAGCCATAGAAAATAATTGGGCAGAGCTATAACTAATAGTTCAGAGCTCCTTGGTAGTTCAGGAAATCACAATGTTTCTCGGAAAAGATCTAATGTTAAACGTAACAAAATGAAAGTCATCACTTAAATTTTATATCTTTAATTCCCCCTGCTCCTTCCCTTTTAAGCCTCAAGGCTTTATACCTCTGCCTCCTATTTTTTCATATTCTTCTAACTAATTTACTAAGAGCATTATTCTGGGTCAATCTTCCAAATGAGACAGCACAAGGAATAAAGGCCATTGAAAAAGAGAACCCATAAGAAAATACAGTAACATATAACTGTTATTTTCCCGACACTGTGAATAAGATTTATTGAGAAATCAGCTTACATTTTTCTGTTCTGTTGGAAAGGCTCCAATTCCAACTCTAGTAGTATATACTTTTACAACTCCATATACCTCACCTACATTCTGAGGAGGCATCCCCAAACCTGTGCAAACACCTCCAACAGTACAATTTGAAGAAGTCACAAAAGGATAAGTACCTTAAAGAGAAGAAAACAGAACATTAGATTAATCATTTTCAAAATGAGCTCCAAAGGTCACACATTTGTATTAATTTCATTTCCATGTGATTCCTATTATTTCTTCAGTTTATCACCAAAGAAACTGCAGAGCAAGGCAAAACTTTCTTAGTGCTTTTCAAATCTAAAATCCATGCTGAATAACTCTAATTTTTGATTGAGCAAATTAAAAACTGAGCCATGACCTTAAGAAGTTAATTCTTTAAGTATATGTAAAACAAAACAGAATTAGCACATTGAGCTAAATAAACCATTAACACTTTAAAACAAAATTATTAATAAGATTCAGAATTTGGGTATACTTTAACTAATCAGAAGATAAATATTTTAGAGATATTTCCTTCCCAAATCTCATTTTTTAATTCCTAGTTACCAGTCCCTTCTTGACAGGAGGATGGTGGTGTGAAAAGAGATGTCATAGTTTAAGAACACACAATTTAAGTTTTCCTCAAAAGGTACTGATATCCTCCTGTAATCTCGGTTGGCTAAAAGGACTAAAATTTTATTCCAATAACATCATTTCCTGGTAGACCAAGTAAAAGCATCGATGGAGAGCTCCAAGGGCAAAAGTGGATGTATGGCTGGTGGACCAAGATGGCCAACTCAGGCAAAGGAGCTTTCTTTGCTCAAATGAAATCAACTCCAGGTATCTTCAATGCCTACCTTTGTTGAACATCCTTCATTGACTTTGGTTAAGTAAATTTCTTTTTGTTAACTGCTGAATGTCTTTTTGTTCTTATTCTAAACCTAAGCCATGAGAGGACTGCCCTGAGTCAGGATCAGTCCAAAACATTGCCTTTTTGTCAGAAAACTAATTAAAGCTTGGCAAGCAGTTCCCAGGGAGCCATCAAAGCATATTTTTGCATTTCAGGAAGTATCCTCAGAATTCACTGTAAGATCAGCTGTTCACTTTGACCCCAAAACAAATCAGACACTTGTGGACCTCTTAACTCTACAAAGGGGTGTAGTGGTAGAGTCTCTCCTATCTCTTCTGCTGATTCATCAAATACAGTTTTATATTTTATAAGTACTATCCCATTCCACACCACACTTAATTATCTCAATTTAATTAGACAAATGTTTGATTTACTTTATGTGTGAAATTACTTAAGAGATTAAGATTTAGAGCTAGCAGTCCAAAGTTCACCTAGTATAATACCCTCATTTCACAAATAAAGAAATTAAGCTTAGAGAACTGATTTTTCAAGTCACAAAAGTAGAACCAATAGAGCCAAAATTTGAATAAAGGTTCTTCAACACTAAATCCAAAGTTCTTTTGATAACATCATTGTTTTCTGTCAATCCCTGCCTATTCTGTACACAGAACCATAAGATTATACCACCATGAGATTATACCTATGAAAGAATAAAGTTTATTTTTAGTTCTCACTCCCACATTCATCTGCAGAGCATTCTAGTTCATGACTGTCATTTCAACTAAGAAATGAACAAAATAAACAATAAAGTGTGATAATAAGAATACTGAAACAACTTCTTATATAGAAAATTGCTTCAATTTTGATGGGCTAAGTCTCTATAGTATTCATCTGACTTCTTTAGGGGAGCAAAAGCAGTAATAATTTATAGAACTACAACCCAGAGTTATCTGAATCAACATGTAACAGCAAAAAGTAAATTAAACAATGCTCAGTGAACCAGGTCTTGGTAAAACTATTGAAATTTTTTTTTTTTTTTAAATCAGGGCAGCGAGGTAGCATAGTACATAAGACAGTGGCCCTGAAATCAGAAGGATCTCAGTTCAAATCTGGTCTTGAGACATGTACTAGCTGTCAAATCTACTGGGCAAGTCACTTAACCCAAATCACCTTAAAAAATTTTAACAAAAACAAACAAAAAAGCACCTAAACCAAAAAAAAAAAAAAAAAATTACCCAAATAAAATTGACACTGGCCTTGGCAAAACATAACTTTTACCCTTTGGGTATGTACACCTTGAAGTCATTTTTTTGAAATGTTGTAATGACAATATTTAATAATGAAAAGTACAAAAGCATTTTATAGCTTTATTAAGTTTTCAAAAATGGAAAATACTTACCAAAATCAATATCAAGCAGGGCTGCATTTGCACCTTCTACCAAAATCTTCTTTGGAGGGCCATGGAGGGCCTCATAGAGAAAATAAACACCATCCCTTACCATTGGCTTAATCCTTTCCATATAACCCTATGTAAAGAAACCACTTTTTCAGATGAGGTTTTTTAACTTGATCAGCTACACAAAGAAAATGAACATTGATTACTGCACACTACATCAACTCTCAGTCTCCTACCAATGCCTTTTATTCACATTATCATCTCACCCTATCCATCTCTTCAGGATGCATGTGAAGTTTCTTTACACATTAAATACCACTATAGTAAATACTGCTACCAAAAGCAATTTCCACTTAAAACACACAATATGAAAAACACCAAAAATATTCCTGAAAACCACTTATTTTGATATATAAATTCATCTACATTTGATATAACAAAATTCCAATATAAGAGAAGAATGTGAAGTCCTTTATAATTCATTTGAGTGGAAAACAACATGTATATTTTCAGTCAAGATAACTCATGAAACTGTTAGGCATAAAGAAATCCTAATCTGATTCAATGAAAAGAGCACATATAATGATGGAATCATGCATTTCTTTTGGGTTTTGTTCTTTTGCATTGACTTATGATGCTTCAGAATTGTCTGGGAACGTACTTTTCACAAATGGTGAGCTAGTTTGATGATCCTTATCATCCTGCTTTGGGGTTGAGCTGATTCTTGAAAAGTAAGGAGGTACAGGTAGCATGAAAGGGAGGTCCAACTCTCAAGAACAACATCAAGAGATTTGTAGTGGTACTGACTGACAATATGCTATGGAAAAATGTCACTTGTGTAACAAATTGTCACCACTCTGGGCTAGCCTACCACCATTTAACACACACTCCTCTGTTTAGCAATGAAAGTCCTTCGTAACCTGGCCCCAACCTACCTTTCTAGGCTTATTTTATACTACACTACTTTTTTCCTACATTCTACAATCTAGACAAAATAGTCTTTTTACTTAGCTCCTTGCACAGGACATGCCATTCTCCTCTCTCCAAGCTTTAAGCCTCGGAGTTTCCCATATATAGAATAAATTTCTCTCCTCACTCCTCTTAATTAAGCCATTTTCCATGAAGACTCACTCAAGTTCCCATGGACCTTTTCCTGATGTCTCCCTGATGACTCCTTGCCATTACCTTATACTTATTTTGCAGCTACTAAAGCTTAAAACACATCCTGAATACGTACATATTGTCTCCCCTAGAAGGGCCTATTTTACTTTGGTCTTTGCATCTCTAGTGGAGCACCAGTCTTCTATAGGTACTTAACCAATGCTTGCTGATTGATTGATTTAACCTGTTTAAGCCATAGGACTAGCAGAAAAAAAAAAAAAAAGAATTCTGTAGCCAGAGAACTTGGATTCAAACTCCAGCTCTGCCTATTATTACCTGCAAGATCTTGGGCAAAGTATTTAGCCTGAGTCTCAGTTTCCTTATCTGTAAAATGAGGAGTCTGAAATAGACAACCTCCCAGGTCCTCCTGGGGAAGCTGGGTGGTACCAGTGGATAGTGTGTTGGGCCTGCAATCAGGAAGACCTGAGTTGAAATCTGGCCTCAGATACTTCCTAGCTGTGTGATCCTGGGCAAGTCACTTAAGCCTGTCTACCTCAGTTTCCTCATCTGCAAAATGAGTTGGAGAAGAAAATGGTAAATCACTTCAGTATCTTTACCAAGGAAACCCCAAATGGGGTAAAAAAAAAGTCAAACACAACTGAATACTGAACAAGGTACAAAACGTGAATGCTATACCTCCAAACTTGAAAGAAAGCCCTTTAGGGGCGGCTAGGTGGCGCAGTGAATAGAGCGCTGGCCCTGGAATCAGAAGGACCTGAGTTCGGAGCCGGCCTCCAACACTTAATCCGCACAAACAAAAAAAAACCTAGCCGTGTAAGCTTGGGCAAGTTACTTAACCCCAATTGCCCTAAAGGGGCGACTAGGTGGAGCAGTGAATAAGAGCGCCGGCCTCGGAGTTTGGATGACCCGAGATCAGATCCGGCCTCAGAAAATGAGCACCCACGCATAAATAATGACTAGCCGTGTAACCTTGAGCAAGTTACTTAACCCCAATTGCTTTAAAAAAAAAAAGAAAGCCCTTTAAAGGGCTACTACTGCACTTTTCCCCCACAAAATGTAAAAAATGCTGGGAACATAGGATTTGATAAAAGCCTGATGAAGGAATTAGTGTTTTCCTGCTTCCCTACCTTTAACACTTTTTAGACAGAGCCATTAAAAAATTCATTTGCATTTTTATTTTCTAGACATGATTTCAGAATAGTACAAAAAGTGGTTTTTTTCCTCCTTTCTTTACATTGATGCCACATGGATTACGATAAATTGTGTGGTACTTGTTCTAGGGACCCTAAGAGATAAGACATTCCAACCCCCTCATTTTGCAGATGAGATACTGAGGCCCAGAGAGGTTAAGAATCTGCAGAAGATTAACCAATGCCTTAGTGGCAGAGTCAAGAACTGAGATAAGGTCTCCTAATTTTAAGTATAATACTTTTTTCGAACTACGTAACAAAATCTAGACCTTTGGACAGCAAGTTGTTTGGAGCCATTGCTACAATAATTCTACAGAAAAGTTTTTATTCACAGTAAGTACTCAAGAATTCTACAGGTAAGCCACTTTGTCCTCATGGAGCAAAATCCATAATTACCTTATGAACTGGTAAGAGAATGATTATTAATTATTCTTACAGCCACTGTGGGTCAACTTTCAAAATTTAATCATCAAAGTAACTTCAGGAAATGTTGTTAGTAAATATATGCATAAAAACTTTTAAACATGACGTATACTTCTTAAAATATGGGTACTTTAAAAAGAAAAGTAACAAAATCTAAAAACCTTGCCCTTTAAAGAAGTACACATGCAAAAAATGCTAAGAATGTCATACAGTTTTACCTTGAGTTTTTGTAATTCACCTTCAATATCAATTTCCAAAGTGGGATATATAGATTTATACTGATTAGCTAAAACTTTGAACCTGCAAAACAAATAAAGTTTGGTTAGGGTTAAATGCCATTTATTTTTTTCCCCTTGGGGGTGAGGGGGCATTAGAAATTCCCTTGAAACAAACTCCTCTACCAAGGCAGACTGGCAACTGTTCCATAACTTAAGAAGAACTGAGAGACTAACTGACTTGTCCTCAGTCACCTTTCATATGTTGGAGGTAAGATTCAAAGCTATGTCTTCCAGATTCTAAGGCTGGCCCTCCAATTTACTATCTCAGCACATCATTAAATCAATTTAAAATTTAGGTCAGTGAAACTGTAATGGCAGCCCACTAATATCATATTTAACTAGAAATACTATTCCTAACATCACTATGCCACCCCCAAATTTCTAAAATTCAAGCTTTTCTTTTTTAATTTTAAATAAAATGTGAGTTACCTCTCAGAGAAGCCATCAAAGTCCGAAACAAGATCACACATCCTGAGTCCACTTCGAGAAGCTTTAGAGGAATAAACTGGACCAATACCCTTTTTTGTGGTACCCAAACTTAAAAATAAATAAGAAAACTTTAAGTATGACTTCTTAAAATTGGCAGAATTAAAACAACGTTCTTTAGTTTCTATGACCACGTAAGCACAAAGAACACTTATATATGCCTAGTTTTTGCTTTAACTATCTGATAAATTTATTTTGATAATAATTCTACTGATACCATTTAACTGAAGCACTAAATAAAATTATCTAATATTCCTTTCTGTGCAAGTCTGGTCCACCAAGTATATGGCATGAGACTGTGTGTGTGTGTGTGTGTGTGTGTGTGTGTGTGTGTGTGTGTGTGTGTGTGTGTGTGTGTGTGAGAACATGCATAATTAGGTAAAAATTAGACAGGGACATAGAATGAATACTGATTTCACTGATACAGGGAACAACTGAAGGAAGGAACACCCTCTAGTAGGCTGATACCATTGGTAGTAAGTGACGTGCCCAAGGTTACACTGCCAGAATTGAACCTAAGTCTTCCTAGTTCTATCATCACACAATACCATCCCTAGGCATGCTTGAACTACATGATCATATTTTTGATGAAACAGGACATACTTCTTTCCAGCCTGTTCTTGTCTCTGTTGTTCCTGAATGCCATCTGCTGCTTGATGGAAGTCAAATACTAGGGAAAAAAAAACATAATTATTGATGGAATCAAAACACAGGTCATACATGTACAAGGATCTGCTAGAACAATCAAAACCAAGACAGTCATCTTCTGTGATCTGTGAAAACAAATTTACATGAATCACTTCTCCACTTTAAACTTATGTATTCAGATGTTTCTTATTTAACTGGGCTTCTACCGGGTATGTGTATATGTATATACACACACTTGCACACATGCATGCGTGCGCACACATGCACATGCACACACACACACACCCTCAGAGTTCTTGAGCTTTTGGTAGTCTCTACCCTACAACCACAAGAAGAAAACAAGAACACTTTACCCACAAGTTTTAGACCCTAGGGTAGGTCAATGAATTGACCCATACCTCCATACTATTTCAGAGGTATACCATATATTGTATAAAAGCAGCATCAGAGAGCCCCTTCACAGTACTGCCACTTCTTTCTTCAAATGAGACCAACCAGTATAGAACCTGCCTAGGAAGAGAATGAGGTACAGAGGCCACATGGACAAATGAACAGAAGGATAACTTGTTTCTATATGCATTCTCCCCCCAAAATTTATTAGAGATGAAGGATCACAAGTCAGAACTAGTGTAATGAGTAACTATTTACATTGCTAATGAGATATCATCAAAGAATTAATTTGGAGTTAACCTGTTAAAGCTGTTTTTTTGTAAAAAAAAAAAAAAAAAAAAAAAACCAAAAAACCACACCCCCTTAGTTGAATAAGGTAAACCCTACAACTGAATTCTGCTAACTCTACTAAGGACTCTGGATCTAGCCTTAGTTCTGTCATTAATGTGCTCAGTTACCTCCAGCACCATATTTGGATTTTAGCCAAACATTTTACAAAAATTTCATGTACAATACCTATGTGGGAAATTGGGAGATACATGGTTTAGATAAGAATGGGTAGAGGGTCCTTAGCTGGTTGGGATAACCATGATCAATGAAGTAATGCTAATGTGTAGAGGTCAATAGCAGTATGCCACATTGGTCTATACTGCTCAACTTTATCAATAACTCAAAAAGGATACTATGCTTACTAAATCTTGTAGATGAAAATTCTGGGAGACCTAAGATTAGACCACAAAACTGGCACGTTGGAAAGACAGGGCAAAGCAAACAACTTAAAAGATAGAAACATAAATGCTGCAAGTGTCTTCAAAAATAAAAAAAGTCAACTCCAAAAGTATATGATGATTGAAAATATGGCTCGAGTTGCAGAGAAAAAGACTATGTAAGCTGATTGTGTGAACAACAAAAATTCCCACGTAGGTTAACTATTACAATGCTCAGAACAAAGGAGTTTATCATCCTACTGCATTATATGTCCTGACGAGATCACATCATGAATATGATTACTCAGTTCTGGGTACCACACTGACAAAATGGTGTCCACAGGATGACAAGCAAGACAAATCTGGAAACCCTGTCATCTAAGAAATAGCTGACTGAACTGGGGATGTTTCTTTTTATTTTTTACAAATGCTTTATTAATTTCTGGTTTACATCATTCATTTTCACCAGATTTTGAGTTACATTATTTTCCCCATTTTCCCTACCCACTACCCCAAAATAGCAGTCCCACAAGATATCCCCTCATCCGATCTACTCTCTCTATCTTCTTCCATCCCCTCGACTTTACCATTAGGGCAAGGTGAATCTCTGTGACCCAATGCCTGTACACCTTATCTCCCAATTACATGTAAAATAGTATTAATAATAGTATTTATATATATTTGGAACATTTAATTTTAAAACTTCGAATTTCAGATCCATTCCCTTCCTCCCCTGTCACCCACTCCCTCTGGGAAGATGAGCAATTCAGTATGTGTTGTACATGTATAGCTATGCAAAACATTACCATAGTAGGTATATTGTAAAAGACAGCTTACATTTCCCTCTCACCCATCCCACCCCCCACCCGGTCCATTCCTTAACTTTGATCCTGTTCTTCTTCGATAGTGGGTACTTCCAACCTCCCCTCCCCCCAGTATGCCCTCCCCTCTACCATTCCCCTCTCATCCCCCTACCCCCTACTCTCCTGCAGGGTGAGATATCCCATTTAGTATGTACGTCATTCCCTCCCTGAGCCAAACTCAATGAGAATATGGTTTTGCCTTTTTGCCTTCCTGTTCTTCCCCTCCCTTGCAACCACTTCCCCTTGCCACTTCTACATGAGATAATTTATCCTACCCTGTCTCTCCCCATCTCCTCTTGCCACTTTATTCTCTCCTTTACCCCTTAAGTATCATCCCTTCCCACCAAATTCAACCTGTGCCCTCTACCCATGTATATCTGTAAACACACACACACACACACACACACACACACACACACACACACACACACACACACACACACGTATTCATATGCCCATATACCCTTCTTCAATTATTTTCATAATGAGAAAGGTTTTGTCAGTCACAGTTATTGTTTTTCCATGTAGGAATATAAATAGTTCAGCTTTGATAATTTCCTTTTAATTTCTTTTTGCTGATTACCTTCTCAAGCATCTCTTGCTTCTTGTGTCTGAATGTCAAATTTTCTACTCAACTCTGGTTTTTTCCTCAAGAATGCTTGAAAGTCCTCTATACCACTGAATGACCACATTTTCCCCTGAAAGAAGATACTCAGTTTTGCTGGATAGGTGATTCTTCGTTTCAATCCCAGGTCCTTTGCCCTGCAGAACATCATATTCCATGCCCTTCAATACCTCAGTGTAGAAGCCGCCAGGTCCTGTGCTATTCTGATTGTGTTTCCACAATGTTGAAATTGTTTCTTCCTGGCAGCTTGTAGTATTTTCTCCTTGATCTGGGAATTCTGGAACCTGGTTATGATATTCCTAGGAGTTTTCTTTTTGGGATCTTTTTCAGGAGGTGATCTGTGGATTCTTTCAACCTCTATTTCCCCCACTGGGTCTAAAACATCAGGGCAGTTTTCCTGGAGAATTTCTTGAAGGGTGATTTCTAGGTTCTTTCTTTGATCATGGCTTTTAGGTAGTCCAATAATTTTAAAATTGTCTCTCCTGGATCTATTTTCCAGGTCAGTGGTTTTTCCCATGAGATATTTCACATTGCCTTCTATTCTTTCATTTGTTTGGATCTGCTTAATAGCATCTTGATTTCTCATAAAGTCACTAGCTTCCATTTGCTCCAGTCTAATTCTGAAGGAATGGATCTCCTCAGTGAGCTTTTGAGATTCTTTTTCCATCTGGCAAATTTGGCTTTTTAATATATTCTTCTCGTCATTGCCTTTTTGAGCCTCTTTTGCCATCTGAGTTAGTCTTTTTTTTTTTTTTGCCTTTTGGAGTTAAGTAACTTGCCCAAGGTCACACAGCTAGGTTTTTGTTTGTGTGTGCATTAAGTGTCTGAGGCCAGATCCAAACTCAGGTCCTTCTGACTCCAGGGCTGACACTCTACTCACTGTGCCACCTAGCTGCCCTGTTAGTCTATTTTTTAAGGTGTTATTTTCCTTAGTCAGGCTATTGACTCTCATTTCATACTTTTCTTGCATCTTTCTCATTTTTCTTCCCAATTTTTCCCCCACTTCTCTTATCTGCTTTTTTTTTTTTTAAAGCAATTGGGGTTAAGTAACTTGCTCAAGGTTACACGGCTAGTCATTATTTTTATGCGTGGGTGCTCATTTTCTGAGCACTGAGATCTGACTGAGATCTGATCTCGGGTCATCCAAACTCCGAGGCCGGTGCTCTTACTCACTGCACCACCTAGCCGCCCCTTTAGGGCAATTGGGGTTAAGTAACTTGCCCAAGGTTACACGGCTAGGTTTTTGTTTGTTTGGCTAGGTTTTTGTTTGTTTGGATTAAGTGTTGGAGGCCGACTCCGAACTCAGGTCCTTCTGATTCCAGGGCCGGCACTCTATTCACTGCGCCACCTAGCCGCCCCTCTTATCTGCTTCTTAAGGTCCTCTATGGCCTGTAACCAGCTCATATTTTCATTTGGGGCTTTTTGTGCAGGAGTTCTGACCTCCCAGTCCTCCTCCTGTTTCATGCTTCAATCCTCTTTGCACCCAAACTAGGAGTCTAGTGTTGAATTTTTCTGTTTTGTTTCCTTTGCCTGGGCATGTTGCCACTCAATTACTTGACTTTTGGGCTTGTTGCCACAGTAGGATTGCCACCAGCCAGGGGAGCTTCTGTCCCAAACACTGGGGTTTTCTCAGCAGCTGGAGGTATTAGTTGGGTGCCCTCTCTGAAACCTCCACATGCTGTGGCAAGCTGGTCACACATCCCAACACCTCTACCCCAGACTGCAATCCAGATCCAAGAAGGTTAAAGCAAGAGCAATTAGCCCCCCGAGACTGGTAGCCAGATTTCCCTACAGTCTACGGGCCAAGAACTGAAGCTGCAACATGGTGCTCGCTGCACTGTGGCTTATGAGCGGCTTCTGGCACCCTGGGAAGAGAGGCTGCTGCACTCTCCCAACGAGTCCCAAAGTCCATACTTCACTGACCTCTCACTTTTTCTTTGGCATCTATGTGTTGGTAATTCTGGAAACACCACGGCTGCTCATGTTCTGGAGTCCCTCCAGCCTGCTGTTGGTCCAGCTGCCCTGAAGCTAAAACCCTCTGACTCATGTGGGCCTGGGCTTGGCTCCCAGAGTGCTGTGTTAGCTGCTCCCTGCAGGGCTGTCCTCCGTGGGAGCTCAGCTTCTCTGTGTCATTTTGTGGGTTCTGTAGCTCCAGAGTTTGTTCAGAGTCCTCTTTTACATAAATTTGGAAGTGGTGGGGCCCAGAGCTGCGGGGAAATGCTGCTTCTACTCCGCCATCTTGACTCCGCCCCCCCTCAAATGCAGTTTTAAAATTATAACACACCAGAACAAAGACAGAAAATATAAAGCATTAATTGGTTATCAAATAAAATCTGACTTCAGACCATTTCTCTAAAGTAATATAGTTCATTATAACCTATTACCAAAGAATGCCATCACTAGGAAATATAAGACATTAACAAGCCTATACATGTGAATTAAATATTTACTAGGTAACTATTGTGTAAATAGCATTACAACAGGCAGCTTTCTCATCTAATGGTATCAAAGGTTCCTCTAGTCCCTATATCCTAAATTAGTCCTTATTTAATTGCTAAGCTTAAGGAAGAACTATTTGGGATAATAGTATTCTTTATTAAGGCAAATGAAATCATCTACTTAATTCTTGGAAACATAACTTATTAATAGTAAAATACTCTACCTATAAATATTGCTTTAGATTCTAAAACTCCAGTTTAGGCAAAGGAGATAACAGTAAATACTCTTTAAGTTCTTTAGAACATAAAGTTAATCATTTATCATTTGACTAATAATACTATGAAGCAAACAATATTATGTTGGAAACAATGTCATGCTTCAATAAAATGCCCCTAAAATGAATACTTACTGTCTTGAATCAGCTGATTTGGCTCACCAATTCACAATGGTAAGCAATTGCTTACACTGCATAGGCTATCCTATTAATGAAAAAATTGTCTAGAGCAAAAGTTCTTAACTTTTTGTCATGGACTGTTATAGGAATGGAAATTTATTATCTTCCCTGCCCCTAGCCCTTTAATAGGCTTTAAATGCACTTGGAGCCTGTGGCAGGAAGCTTGGTTTTTGGGAATGCTTTTTGACTGGGCAGTGGGATAAGAGGGTTGTTACATTCTCCGAGCCAGGAAAAGGCTATATAAACCATGATGTGAGGCTTTGCTTTGGGGCTCACTTTGAGAAGTGTTGTGTGATTTGACCAGATGAGATTCTCGGCAGCTGTTGAGCCCCCTGGCTTTGAAAACGCAGATGTTGATGCTTCCCTCTCTGGTAACTGTGACTAGGTATGGATGTAATGGTCAGACAACTGGAGGCCTGTCTGCTTGAAATGTTTCTCTGTCTTCTTATAACTTCTGTCTGTATACTCTGAAGTTCAGGGTGCTGACTTTTTCCCCTGAACTAGGTAAATGTGATGTTTGACTGATTAAAGCAAGACATTGAGTTGCTTCCCTTTAGAAAAGCAGATCTAAGAACCTGTATTGGCAGCCACCCTGGGGACGCTGGGGTGCTTGCTGCTACACGGACCTCCTTTGGTAGTATGGCAAAATTTATAGACCACTTCTCAGAATATTTTTAAATACTGACAGTTCTAGTTTTATGTAAGTGGACCATTCTGCAGACATCTATATCAGATGATTTTTACATAATGCAGAACTTGGGGAAAGGAAGAAGTGGGGGAGGCATGAAGGGGGCTGTGAGCACCCTGGAGGGATGGGGCCAGGGACAGAGAATGGAGAGAAGATGGAAGAAAACAAGAGGGCTGGGGCCAACAGTCTCCTCTATTAGCACCAGAAGTCTAAAGACATAGTCCTGATTCGGCAGCCATGGTGCTACCATTCTTCTATTTTACTTGGATAGTTTTATTTTTTTTAGGGGTTTGCTTTTTTTTTTAATGTGGGGTGAGAGATCACAGAGTCAAGGGGCAGGAATGGCGAGGGTGGAAAAAGGGAAAGGGAGGAAAGAGAAAGAAAGAGAGAGAGAGGGAAAGATGGAGAGAAAGAGGGAGGGAACAGTACTGTAAAGTTAACATGGTAGTTTTTTTGGAATGAGGATTATATTTCAGAATTTTTTATATAAAGGTGGATTTTTCATATTGTGAATTTATGTAAAGCAAGAACCTTCTGTTCATAAAATAAAATACACAGGACTATTGTTGATGATCTGTCACTTCAGTCGCAACTGACTATGACTCCATTTGGGGTTTTCTTGGCAGATACGACAGTGATTTGCCACTTCCTTTTCCAGTTCATTTTATAGATGAGGAAATTGAGGCCAACAGAGTCCCAGGACTGATTTGAACCCAGGTCTTCCCCACTCCAGGCCCAATACTATTATCCACTGTGCCACCTACCTGCCTTTTACCTAGGATTACAAAGGAAATAAATTTTATTGAGTAAGTTATTCATATTTTTTTTTCAAAGTTCATGGGCTAGGGGTGGCTAGGTGGCTCAGTGAGTAAAGTGTCGGCCCTGGAGTCAGAAGGACCTGAGTTCGGATCCGGCATTAGACACTTAATGCACACATAAACAAAAAACCTAGCCGTGTGACCTTGGGCAAGTTACTTAACCCCAATTGCCCTCCAAAAAGGCAAAAACAAAAACAAACAAAGTTCATGGGCCCCAGGTTAAGCACACCTACTCTAGATTAAAAACAATACTGGAGGAGGATAGGTGGCACAGTGAATAGAGCACCAGCCCTGGAGTCAGGAGGACTTGAGTTCAAATCCAGCCTCAGACACTTGACACACTTACTAGCCATGTGACTTTGGGCAAGTCATTTAACCCCAACTGCCTGCCCTCTCCCCTCCAAAAAAAACACCCCCAAAATTCCCAATACTGATAAAATATAAAAATACAAAATATTAACAAAAATTTAAAATTCATTCAAATGTTCGCACATTAACAGAAAAACTTTTGCAAAGTTAAATTTAGATTTGTTTCTCAGCTTTGCAGATGTAGGGCCCTAAGCAACATGAATAAAGTCAGGGCCTTTAAATAAAAATTGTTTAAAATGTCTTTCAATTCAAATAAAAGTAAATGGCGGAAAAAAACCTTCCATTTTTTAAAAAGTATTCAACAAAGGTACTCAAATGTACTGTTCTACTGAATTATATTTGATCTCTCTAAACTCTGCTGCATAATACCTGAGTTATAAGAACAATCTTGATTAGGGTAGATGGCCTATTTCAAAAGGCAACTAGAAGGGGGGAAAACAAGAGCAGTAATTCTGTAACATAAATTGCTCTAGCTCTTAGTAAAATTTCAGCACTCTGGATCATCCAGGTATCTTCTTTGAGTATGTAGATGCTTCAACTTTTGTTTCTCTTTCCTTTTCCATACCTCTCACTTTACCGTCAGGATTGCTAATTAATTAGAGAGAGGGATAAAAATAAGAAACCTTTAACTAATCATCTTTGACGCTTAGCATTTTATTGCTGGCAGAAACACAATATTTTAGAGTGAGAAGGCAGCTCAACTGTATTCAAAAACAAATCCTTACAGCATCCCCAAAGCCTAGTCTATCCAGGCTTGGAAAATCAAGAAGAGAAGTGTTCTACCTTCCCAAGTCGCCTATTTCCACTTATGCAAAGACTTTTTTTTATCAAGTCTGAAGTTGTCCCTCTCTGCAACTTACACACCCATTGTTTCCGCTTTTGGCTTCTGTGATAAAAAAGAACCAACCTAATATACCTCTTCTGGCATGAAAACCTTTCAAATGACTAAATGATGTCACATGTCTCCCTAAATAAGACTTCAGTTTTCTAGGATAAACAAACATTCCTCCCCAACCCCATATTCTTCGATGTATCCTCAGATATGACATGGACAACATCCTAGGTGCCCTCATCTATACATGCTCCTACTTCCTAAACTGTGGCACCCAGAATTGAAAACAATGTTCCAGATGTGATCTGAACATTGAGGAAGAACATCAGGATTATCACTTCCTTAACCCTAGAAAATAGGCCTGTCAATATAACCCAGGACATCAAAAGCATTTTTTGGCTGCCGTATCACAGTTAATTCATATTGAGCTTAGAGATTCCAACATCTCCCTATCTCTTTTTTCCAGACAGATATAGTATATATTGCAAGGTGGATACAGGCAGCCTAAGAAATCTTACAAAATTTTATTTTTTATTTTTTGTGTAGCAATATTTAGAAATAGTTCAATTCCTTTCTATAATTCTAGAATGTACTTCAAAAGATTGAAGGAACCCCAAAATGAGGTATTTGACAGCCTTTGCTCTATGAAGAACCAACAAGGCTAATCAATCTATAATACATCAAGTCAACAAGCATTTGCATTTATTAAGTGCTTCCTGTGTTCCAAGCACTGGAGATAAAATGAAAAGCAAAAAAACAGTCCCTGCTCTCATTTTTGGCATTTGAAGGGTTTAAAACAGCAGCAGTGGGTAAAATGGAGTAGATAAGGATAGAGTAGAAATAGCTAAGACGCAGTCAGGGATTCAGCTGAGATTATGTAACAAATTTGTTTGAAATCAAAATTTCATGACTTTCTCAAATGATTCTCCAGCAGTTTGGGAGGAAAAAATACTTTTTGGCAAAAGTATCAGATGATAGGTACTACGTGGGCTATCTCAAGTGTTACTAGGGAGATGGTACAAAAGTATCTTTGATAAGCAATTGTGTGCAAATGTTTTGAAAAGGGTTCTCTTAAATTAATTTAAAGATGTTCTTGTCTTTTGCTTAATCCCTATCATCCACAATAGTTAAAATTTACTTCAGTCCTTATCAAATGATCATAAATTTTGTAACTGATAAGATTTTTTTATACTGGGACTTTGAATAAACCCATGCTAGCCTTATAACATGATAATCAAGAGTTGGATATTTAAAATATTCCCAGGTATGGTATGAAGGTTAAAAAAGTTAGGTCCTAGTTATAAAATTAAGAAAACAAATTATCACTAGATGCTTTTCAATGATTCAGTTTTTATTAAGTAACATGAACAAAATTAAATGCAATAATGCTCCACTTACCAATATGAGCTCTGTCAGAAATTATAAGCCTTTTTTCCCAACCTTCAAGACCTAGAGGCAACAAAAGTAGGGGGGAAAAGTCAGACTCAGATCAAACATTTGTTTTAGAATAATTCTTCTACTATATTTTCTAAAAAGTAGGATGAAATTTCTCCCTACCAAGCCCAAGACTGTGCTTTTAACAATGTTTTCCCTTAAAACAATTCCCCAAACAGCCAATGAAATGTAGAATGATGCAGCCACTAATGAATAACTGTGCTCACCCAGAACAGTTTTACTGATTATAGATAAGGATAAGGAAACTAAGATTTAAAAGTAACTCTGAACCCCTACCCCAGCAACGTACATCAGAAAGTAGATATGAACCATGAAGGGAAATAAATCTTCTGAACTCTTAAGAATGTCTTTTTCCCCCCAAAAGGTTCTAAAAAAATGAATAACTCTAAAGAATGGCTGACTTTTAAATATCAAGAGTTTATATTCACACACTATTGTTTCTTAGAGTACTTATTCCAATGTTGCCATCACGAAAACAATTTTTTGAATCCTTTCCCTTCTCTTCCCCCAAAATCCATATATATATATATATGCCTACCAGTCTGTTCAAATTAAAATGTGGAGGCTGGGTCAAACATTTTTTCACTGGGAGCAAGAGTCAGGAAAAGAGCCCATCCTTCCATATCATCTGGTAGTTTCCAACCCAACAAGTATTTATTTTTAAAAATATCTACTTTATATAAAGCACCATGCTAAGTAATAGGGATACAAAAAGTATTTGCTGCCTTCAAGGAGCTTTATTATTCTACTACTTCTTGGGGGTGAAGGGTGGGAGAGACAGACAATAACATAATAATTTTTAAGAAGTGATAAGAAGGTAGAATCAGAAAAGGCATTCTCTAGAAGTTAGGCTATGGCTTGAGCCTTGAAACAGTCACTACATTCAAAGGGCTCATGTGCTAGTGGGGAAGCCAAATCAAACAAAATAAATATCAAGAGAATAAATGCAAATAAATTTAAGGTTGTTAATTAAATAACAGGTAGGGGAGTTTCCCGCTATTTGGGAGGTAATATTGTATAGTGTGAAGTAGTACTAACTCTGGAGTAGGAATATCTAAGGTTAACATCTGTATCTGACAATTACTTCCTGGTAACCTTCGGCAAGTCACTTAAACCTCCCTAAGGTACCGTTTCCTTGTGGTCATACTATCTTTGTTCAATTTGTTTACTGCAGGCCAGTACCCCCTACAAACGGTTTTGGTTCACAACTAAATTCCATGGTTCTCAATGACTTTCTAATTGCTAATGTGATAGCCCTATAACTTTTTTTCAGTCCTGATCCTTCCGGACTTCTGCGTAATTTCTGACACAGCTGACGATTCCTCCATAGTTTCCTTTCCTAAAATATCATCTATGCTTAGGTGGACTGGTTCTCAGAAAATAATTTATTGTCAAGACTTTTCTTAAAGGCTTTGCCACAGCTAACGCTTAGCTGGCATAGCTTTAACAATACAAGGTTACACCATGCATCCGTGATGAAATATCCGAGGACTTTATGAATCTAGGTGTATGATTTCTTTCCCCTTCAAAATAGGCCTTATTTATGCTATGAGAGGTCAAAGAAGAGATGGAAATACCTCAATTTCTATAATTTTATCACTGGCTATTATTTTAAGCAAGAGAAGTTTAAGATATTAATTTAAATGCATTTTAAATGTAATAACCAATCTATATTTCAAAATTTGTACTATAAAGAGCTATATTTCAAACAAGGCATGAGATACTGTCAAATTCACCTAGCACTTTGTCTTGAAAAAAACCTTTATAAAGTTTATTACAAACCTAATTCTTACCTTTTCCCTTTTGTACATTTTTCTCTGCTTCTTCAAATAATCCTGGTAGGTGAATTACCACACCATTTCCTGAAAGAACAAAACATTTAAACTACAACTCAATTTCAGATCCATTTTTTAAAAATGCAGAATAAACTGTGATTATCTAGAATGATAGTGGAATGATTTATATGAGTTAACCAAATATTATGGTTAGGAGTTCTACATATGCCTTTCATAAATTACCAATTTTCAAACAACAAAAATATACTTAAGGCTGAAATTATACTAAAGAAGAATTAACTGCCACTTGTTAATACTTCCTTTCCACCAATTCCTAGGGGAAAAGCAATGTGGCTGTGTATTTCAGATGAATTAGTAGATGTTTATCAATCAGTTAGGTTGATGGTGAATTTTTAGTAGGACTCTGAAGGAGAAATGTCAAGGTCTGGTAGTATGGTCAAAAAGATATTCTAGGCTAGATTGCTTGAGTCTGATGGCCTTGGTCTCAGACTGTCATAGAGGTGGGACATAGTAACAAGAGGAGAGGAGGAAAGAAAAACAAAAAAATTTCAGAATCAGATTCATTAGACCACGACAATGGGAAAAAAAAATCTTATAACAGGGTAAAGTTATAACAAGCAATTAAAACCTCATAACAGGCCGACCCAACTGATACCTTTATTTCCTAAATGTTCAGCTGCAAGGACTTCTCTTACCTTTTTTCTACTTAAAAAAAAAAAAAAACAAAACCTCTCCAAAAAGTTCTTCTTCCCCCCACTCCTCCCCATTTCCTTCCCCATTTAGAAAACCTAGCTGCTGCAAATAAAGTCTTCAGCACCAATTCTTATACATCTTAAAAAAAAAACATGAAATGACCTTTGAACATGTCACGTAACCTTTCCTGGGTCAAGTTCTCATCTATAAACCTAAAAGGGGCTTGGACTAATATTCTTTAAGGTTCATTTCTACTTTAAAATTCTATGATTCTCACACCCTTTTTTGTACCAAAAGTACCAAAAGAAAGATTTAATTTATTGACAACAATTACAATCAGGTACAAGCAGCATTCCAAAGGTACTATTTCTGATCTTGAGGAAAATCATAACACTAAAAAAAGAACAAATGATTAGTACCATGATCAAATACCACAAGGGATCAAAAGACAATTATGGAATCATTTTTCTGAGCATTCAAAGTAGAAAATTAACCATCCAACTGTCAGGACAACACAACATATTTACCAATAAATGCAGTGACATTTGGATTGATGATCCCACTTGGTAAGAGATGAAAGTCATACTCCACAGAATCCACAACAACTGTATGGCCAGCATTGTTTCCTCCCTGAAATGTACATTTTAATAGGAATTATTTTACTGATCCTGAAAATTAAATCTGTATTATAAACACTTTGCTTAAATAAGGCATTTCCCAAATATCGAATACCCCACACCTCTTAGAAAATACATTCCCAAAAACGTTAAACTAAAATCCCCTAACAGAGCAATCACAATTGATAACATTTTTGCTGCTTACATACTAACAATTTGGAATCACCGTGTTTCCACTGTAGTTGACCAGTGTTTCACTTTTTTAGGGGGTTGTCTTCATTTGTTTTTTTTATATATTGTTTTGACATTGCTTTCTTTACTCTTAACATATTTCATCTTCTTTATGTCTCTGAATTCTTCATATTCAATGTCCCTCAAGATATTATGCCATTACCTTCATATACCATAATGTGCTTAGCTACTTCCTAACTGTGGGGGCAGTGTTTGTTTCCATCTATCCATAATTACAAACAATACTACTGTGAATATTTTTACATATATGACTTTGGGAGGGGTAGCATATCATTCTTAGGAGCAATGACCCATTAGAATAGGTGGATCAAAAAGTATAAAACAAGTAGTAACTACTTGCACCAAATGGTTTTCTAGAACAGCCCCATCAACACTGAATTAATGTGACTATCTTCCCAGAATATTTCCAACATTAACTTTTTCCATCTTTGCCAATTTGATGGGACTAGGGCTATTCGGAATACTTGTTCTGTTCTTCTGAAGGCTATTCACATTCTTTAAACCTTACAACAATTAAAAAATGAATGATGGTTACCATGATACCTTTTGTCCCTTTGGGAGTTCAAAGTTTCAGAACCACAGCAAAGTTCTTAAAGGTAAATAATACAGATCTATAAAACCTCCCTCTATCTGCCTTAAAAAAAAAATCCTGCAAGATGGCAGAATAGAAGCAGGAAATTCCATGAGCTCCCCAACAACAACCTCAAATACCTATAAAATATGACTCTAAATAAATTTTAGAGCTACAGAACCCACAAAGTGACAGAGAAACAAATCTCCCCCTGAAGGCAGCCTGGCAGGCCTACAGGAAGGGTTCATTGCAGCACACTGGGAGCAGAAGACAGTCCCCTGTGAGCCGGAAGGTTTTGGCCTAAGGCCAGCCTGCAGCTGCCAGAGCAAACTTCAGGAGAGTGAATTACCAGCAGCCGTGGCAGTTTCCAGACTCCTCAACGGATAAACACCAAAGAGCAAGTAAAAAGTCAGCCAGAACGCTGTTGGAAAGGAAGGGCACTGTCTGGCCCCTGCCCCTGGGGCAAGAGGTGGCAGAGTGCAGCGGGTACATTTGCCTCCTGAGCTCCTGGCCTGCAAATCCTAGAGGGACCAAGCGACCATTCAGAGAGTAATCATTCTTGCTTTAATGTGCTTGGATCTGGATCTCTGTTTTGGGTGGAGGTCCTGGGGTGTGTGGTCAGTGGGCCAGAACTGGTGGGGGCTGCAGAGAGGGCACCCAACTAACAGCTCCAGCAACTACAAAAACCCCAACAATTTGGGACGAAGTCCTCCTCTCTGGAAGCAGAGTTCTACCACGGCAGAGAGCTCAAAAGTCAAGTAAATGACTGGCAATGTGAGCAAGCAGAGTAATCAAACCTTAGATTCTTTTTTGGGGGAGAAAAGGGATCAAAGCATAGAGTGGGAGGAAGACAACAAAGTCAAAACTCCTGCATTAAAAGCTTCAAAGAAGGGGCGGCTAGGTAGCGCAGTGAATAGAGCGCCGGCCCTGGAATCAGAAGGACCTCGGCCCTGGAATCAGAAAGACCTGAGTTCGGAGCCGGCCTCCAACACTTAATCCACACAAACAAAAACCTAGCCGTGTAACCTTGGGCAAGTTACTTAACCCCAATTGCCCTAAAGGGGCAGCTAGGTGGCGCAGTGATTAAGAGTGCCGGCCTCAGAGTTTGGATGACCCGAGATCAGATCCGGCCTCAGAAAATGAGCACCCACGCATAAATAATGACTAGCCGTGTAACCTTGAGCAAGTTACTTAACCCCAATTGCTTTTAAAAAAAAAAAAATTAAAAAAAAAATTAAAAAAAAAAAAGCTTCAAAGAAAAATACGAACTGGTTATAGGCCATGGAGGGGCTCAAGAAGGATTATGAAAATCAAGTAAGAAAAGTGAGGGAAAAATTGGGAAGAGAAATGAAAATGATTCAAGAAAATCATGAAAATTGAGTCAACAACCTGACTGAAGAAAATAACACCTTAAAAAATAGACTAACTCTAATTCTAAAAGAATGATTCTCCTCAGTGAGCTTTTGAGATTCTTTTTCCATCTGGCAAATTTGGCTTTTTAAAGCATTGCCTTTTTGAGCCTCTTTTGCCATTTGAGTTAGTCTATTTTTTAAAGGTGTTATTTTCCTCAGTCACAGGAGAGAATAGGGTAAAATATCTCATATAAAAGAGGCAAGAGAAAACCGTTGCATTGGAGCGGAAGAAAAGGAAGCCAAAAGGGAATGGGGTCAACCTTACTCTCTTTGAATTTGGCTTAAGGAGGGAATAACATACACACTAAATTAGGTATCTTAACCTGCAGGAAAGTAGGGGGAAAAGATGGGGCAGGGAGATAGAAGGGAGGGTAGATTGAGGGAGAGGATAGTTAGAAGCACACACTTTTGAAAAGGGACAGGGTCAAAGTAGAAAATAGAATAAGTGGGGGCGGGACAGGATGGAGGGTAATATAGTCAGTCTTTCACATTATACCTACTATGGAAATGTTTTGCATAACTACACATGTACAACCTATATTGAATTGCTTATCTTCCCAGTGGGGGTGGGTGATAAGGGGAGAAGGGAAAGAATCTGGAAATCAAAGTTTTAAAATCAAATGTTAAAAAATTATTATTTTTTTACATACTGGGAAATAAGATATACAGGCACTGGGGTATAGAGATCCATCTTGCCCTACTGGAAGGTTGGAGGGGGATGGGGAAGGATAGAGGAGAGAACATATTAGGGGAAGGGGTATTCAGTGGGATCACTGTTTGGGGGTGGTGGGTGGGGGAAAGACCAGGAGAAAAATTGTAACTCAAACCCTGTAGAGATGAATGCTGAAAACAAAAAAAAATCCTAATCCCAACTATATAGTAATAAATGGAAGAGACCTTTCCAGTCTTCTTACTTCTCTCCATGTACTCTGCAATCCCATAACACTGGCCTCCTTTTTCCTTGAACACAAAACTCTATTCTCCTGCTTCTGAGCTTTTTCCATTTGCCTGTTCCCATAGCTGGAATTCTCTCCCTCTTCCTCATCTTTGCCTTCTAGTTCACTTGGCTTCCTCCAAGTTTCAGTGAAATTCTCTTCTTTTCTAAGAAGCTTATCCCAGTAATCGTAGGTAGAGCCTTCTCTCTGAGATTGTCCTCAATTTATACTATATGTATGCATGTATGTTATTTGTACATAGATGTTTGGAGGTTCTCACCCATTAGACCATAAGCTCCTTGAAAAGATGAAATAGTTTTTGCACTTCTTTCTTTCTTGCTTTCTTATGCTTTTTGGAGGGCAATTGGGGTTAAGTGACTTGCCCAAGATCACACAGCTGGTTTTTGTGTTAAGTGTCTGAGGTTGGATTTTAACTCTGGTGCTCCTGACTCCAGGGCCGGTGCTCTATTCACTGCACCACCTAGCCGCCCCAGTTTTTGCATTTCTTTATATCCCCAGAAGTTACCAGAGTACCTGTCACATAGTAGGCACCTAATATTGACTGAAATATTGATTGACTGAAAATTCTCCAAGGATTATAGGATCTAAGGACCTGAAGAAACCTCAGAAAGTCACCTTGTTCAACCTGAACAAGGTGTAAAAAAAAAAAAAAACCTATAAAATCCAGCAAATTGTCCTCTAGCCTATGCCTGAAGAATTTCAAAGAAGAATTCCATTAGCCCATGTATGGATAGTTCTAATTATGAAAAAGTTTTTCTTTAAATTGAGCGTAAATATGCCTCTCTAAAAGATCTACCCACTGCTCCTAGTTTTGCCCTCTGTGGCAAAAAAAAAAAAAATGAAACCTTTCATACAACCCTTTCACACAAACACCTGAGGAAAGCCAGCCTGCTCCCTCAAAGCCTTCTTTTCCCCAAGCCAAATATCTCTAGTTCCTTCAACCAATTCTAATATAGTATATTTTAGTTTTTGTACCATACTGATTTTCCTTTCCCTGTTTATCTTTCTGAAAACAACATGGCCTTACCAGGGTAAAGTTGGGAGTTACTACCATCCTTGTACTAGATGCTATACCTTTCAATACAGAAGAGACATTCTGGGCAGGCACATAATTTTTTCATCCACTGAACTTTAAGAGTTACAAGAGATCTCTGACAACACGGATTCCCTCCTTTTTTACGTTACATTCTAGGTATCCTCTTTACATTGCTTCCTTGTCTGATCCTTAAGTGGGAATAGAAATTAGAGAAGTGGCCAACTGGAGAGTTGTGGTTGATATCTATCCAGATTAGGACATGGCTCAGGAAAAACTCATTGGATATAAACAAAAAAAAAAAGAATTCCAAAATAATGGGAGATATACCTGAGTTTTCAAGGTATTCACAACAACATTAACAATGTTGTACAAGATAGAGAGAATATTAAATTGCATCTTCAGAGAATCACAATGTGTATACAGAGAAACCAGTTGTCCTATTGCAATTAATAAAAGCTTCCAGGTCACTTAAAATGGCTAAAAATAAAGTTATAGTAAAATCCACATGCCAAAAATCTAAGGGTTTGTCCAAAAAGGTACATATAAGATATACATCCATCTGATTCAATTCGCCCTAATGAATGGCTAAGGTGGTGCAATGTATAGAGCACTTCGTTTGGAGCCAGGCCTCAGATACTTACTTGCTGTGTGAACCTGGGCAAGTCACTTAACCCTTATTTACCTCAGTTATTCATCTGTAAAATGGGGACACACTGGAAAAGGAAATGGCAAACCAAGTAGCTTTGCTAAGAAAACTCCAAATGGGGTCACAGAGAGTTGGACACAACTGAAACAAAGAATCCCTAATTCCCAGCTCTGACTGCCTGTTATTGAAATTCTAACCTTTTAGTTCCACATACAATCTCTCATTTTTGTCTTTTATCTCCAGTACACAAATAGAATGCACAGAACATGAATGGTTAATAAATTCTTGCCAACTGATAGTATACATATGCTTATAAATAAAAGGGGTCTTGAGGATCTAGGTAAGCTGGTTCATTAAAAAAAAAATAGAAACTAAAGCTCTGAAATTCTAAGTGATTTTTGACAAGGTCACAAAGTTAGGATTCAAACTCAGGTCTTCTGAATTCATATACAACATTTGTAACACTTTGTACTGAAGTCATACAATAGTTTTAATTTTTCATGCTAAATGTAACCTCAGCACTAAAGAAACTATGTGTCATACCTTATAGGACCAGCACAAAGCCTTACACATAATAAGTGCTCAAAACTACCTTGAATGTCTGTGTTCCATTTAATAACGAAAGGTTACCTTCAAATACTTAGTATACTATGTGGCTACTTGGGAAACATTTGTTGACCTGTACATATTTGTTTTAGCATGTCAGCAATAGTAGTGATAACAGTACTAATAACAATAGACAATAGATTTTATACACACACACACACACACACACACACACACACACACACACACACACACACTCTGAAGTATGTAAGTACGAAGGGAATTAACTATCTAAAGAACTATGATATCAAGAACCCAATTTTGTAACACAGAAGAACCATAGTATGTGAGGTTTAGTTTTACTTCTGTCAAATAAAAAATGAGGTAAAGTGCAGTAGTTCAAGAGTTTATATTGTGGATCAGGTTCAAAGTTCACAAGAATTTATTCAACCCCTATCAAACATGTTAGGCCCATAAGAAGCTCACAATCTAATGGGAGACAACAAGCAAACAAATATGTTCTAACAAGCTATACACAGGTAAAAATAGGAAATAATCAACAAAGGGAAGGCACTAGAGGGTGGGATTTTAGTTAGGACTTAATGGAAGCCAGGAAAACTAGGAGGTTCTGATGAGGCGGGAGTGCATTTCAGGAATGGGAGACAGTCAGCAAAACTTTGAAGAGCTGAAATATTTAATGTCTTGTTTGAGGAAGGTCAAGGAAGCCAGAGTGATGAGGGACAAGAAGTAAAAAGAACATGGGTGGGGGAGGGGGTGCGCAAGGGTGCTAGGCTATGAAGGGCTTTGAAATAGAGAAATCTGTATTTGATTCTAGAAGGGATATGGAGCCACTAGTTTTCTGGGGTAACCAGTGCTTAGAAGTGTGATCAGAGGGGCCATATAATTAAGATGAAACCAGGTCTTAGGAAGTACAATACGATGGAAGGAGTGAAAAAGAAAAAAGTTTAAGATAAAAGCAAGTTTCTTAACAAGGAGACATTTCAAACAACAGAATGGAAGAGGTGGTTAGATCTGGATGGGATGTGGGCAGATAGGCCGAGGATGGAATGGGCATATGAGAATAATGAGAAGTGGGGGGATGAGAAATGGCATTTGTATGATCCCAGCTAGGGGTTCAGAATCACTGGGGTGGGGAAATTATGACAGAGTAAAATACTAACCCACTGAGGAGAAAAGGTTCATGTACATTGTCAGTGACTAAAAAGAAATGCACTGAGGAAGGAAAGCAATTAGAATATCTTCCATCAACGTTCAACCTTGTGACAGTAGTTGAACTCCTCTGCTGAGTCCTTTGAGATCCAAGAGGCTTACCTCACAACAGCCTGGAGTGGACAGGAAGCAGGAACTGGCAATTTGAGGTAGATCTGTTTGGGAAACAGCCTATATTTCCTTACATCAGGCTCAACTCCAAACCAGAGTGTTTGAAACAGGCAAATTCAAAGGCCTTTTCTCTCAGAATACCACAAAAGCATTCCCTTATAACAAAAAAGAAGTAAACAAAACCAACTGACACTGCAATGTAGAGTGATGGCAAACTCCATTAGGCAATTAAGAGAAGAAAGGTGCATTTCTTCATTGCTTCTCCAAGGCCAAGACTGGCCCACACAACTGAAGTTTGGGGTTTTTTTATGTGTGCCTCTTTTTTTAAGAGGCTATTCTTTGCCTCACTTCTTATGTATCCTTAATTGGTGAATGGAGGTTGCCTCAGTCAAACAGAAACCTGTTAAAGATATTAGCTTGAAAAAGCCATGGTCCCCCCACTGTATCCTGGGCCATCTCCAGTTATCCTGATCTATATATGGCCATTGGACCTAGAAGGCTCTGAAGGTAAAAGTGATGTTGGTGATTCTACACAGCCCTCTCTCACTTAAATCCAATTCATTGAATGTAATGGCATCGATTTTCTGATGCCACAGTCCCTTTCAAGAACAAAGGACAAACAGCAAGACTTTCATGTATATTAGGGTAGTTGCTGTTTTTCTGATTCTGCTTACTGTACTCTGCATCAGGGCTTTGTGTATCAGTCAGTCAAATAAACATGTACTAAATGTCTACTATTACAGGGCACTGTGCTAAGCAATGGGGATATAAAGAAAAAGCAAAAGATAGTCCTAACCCTTGAAGAACTAACAAATCTAATAAGGGACACAATATGCAAATAACTACGTGCAAACAAGCTAAATATAGGACAAACAGGAAATCACTAGCAGAAGGAGGGAACTAGTATTAAAGAGTGATTGGGAAGGAATTCCTGCAGAAGGTTACTTGGGACTTGAAGGAAGCCAAAGAAGCTAGAAAGTGGGAATGAGGAAGGAAAGCATTCCAGGCATGGGGAACAACCAGTTTAAAAAAAAAAAAAATCCCAGAATCAAGAGATGAGAGTGTCTTATTCAGGGAAAAAGCAAGGAAGCCAATGTCAGGGGTGGAGGAGCATATGGAGAGCATTGTAAAGAGTTACAAGGCTGGAAACTTGGGAGTAATAAACTTGGGAGTTGCAAAGGGCTTTTGAATGCTAAAGAATTTTATATTTGTTCCTGGAGGCAATAGGGAGCCACTGGAGTTTACTGAGTAGGAGGTTGTCATTTCTTACATCACAATAGTATTCATACACCATAACTTATTCAGCCATTTCCCATTTTGTTTCTAGCTTTTTCTACCAAAAAAAGTTCTATTATTAATATTATGGTACACATGAAATCTTTCTTCTGGTATGTGGCCTTGGGGGGAGGTGGGTGTTAACCCAGCAGCAGGTTCTCTAGTTCAAAAGAAATCCAAAATTGCAAATTGTTTTTCAGAACGGCTGGACTAATGCATGTATCCTCCAACAACTTTTTTTTTTTTTTGGTGTGCACTATTTCACACTGCTGACCACTTCCTTCCTCATTCCTCTAGGGCTCTAAACTCTAAATTTCCTTCTCTGAACCCCACCCCCACCCCCATTACTGTATTTTTCCTAAAACTCTAGCAGGGGGAAGGGAACCTGTGGCCTTCTAGGTCCTCAAGTGGGTGCTTTGACTGAATCCAAACTTCATAGAATAAATCCCCTTAATAAAAGGATTTGTTCTGTAAAACCTGGATTCAATCAAAAAGGCATCCCCAAAGACCTAGAAGGCCACATGTGGCCTCCTAGCCAAAAGTTACTCACCCCTGCTAGACTCCTTCTGAAGGAAGTCAAATCAAAACTATTCTCTCTATCCTCTAAATCTGTTCCTCTTCTTCACTTCTCTATTACTGTAAATTGGACCACCAATTCTCTTGGTCATCAAGATGCAAAATCTTTGCTATCTCCCTCATTCTTCTCTACAATTCTCTTTCTCACTCATTCTTTTGTCTTTCTTCCCCCCTCCTTTCTCCTTCCCTTCTATTCTCACTGCAGCAACCAGCTTAGTCCAGACCTTCATAAGTTCTTGCCTAGACTATAGTAGGGCAGCTAGGTGGTGCCATGGATAGTGGTGCACTGGGCTTAGAGCCAAGAAGATATGAGTTCAAATATGACCTCAGATATGTACTAGCTGTGTAATCCTTAGCTGATCACTTAACCAACCCCTATTTGCCTCAATTCCTCATCTGTAAGATGGGGACACACTGGAAAAGAAAATGGCAAACCACTCCAGTATATCTTTGCCATAAAAAAAAAAAAAAACCACCATGGACAAAAAGTCCAGGAGGTCATGCAGAGTCTGACAAGACTGAATGACTGAACAATAAGATGACTGCATAAGAAGCTTATATGTCTTCTTTCTGTTCTCACTCCCCTACAATTTTCTAATGCGGAACTCCTGAATGATCAAAAATTTTCAACCGGTTCTTCATCCTGACCTAAGGAAAACAGTATCTATACCTTTAAGGGCACATCCAAGGCCCTCTATAATTTGGCTTCAACCTACCTTTCCAAACTTTTCATATTACTCCATGTTTTGTTGAAAAACTTCTTCCAAACAATTTCAATATTGTGGAAACACAATCAGAACAGCACAGGACCTGGCAGCTTCTACACTGAGGGATCAAAGGACATGGAATATGATATTCCAGAGGTCAAAAGAGCCGGTATTAAAACCAAGAATCACCTATCCAGCAAAACTGAATATCTTCTTTCAGGGGAAAATACGGTCATTCAGTGGTATAGAGGACTTTCAAGCATTCTTGAGGAAAAGACCAGAGTTGAATAGAAAATTTGACATTCAGACACAAGAAGCAAGAGATGCTTGAGAAGGTAATCAGGGAAAAGAAATCAAAAGGAACTTATCAAAGTTGAACTATTTACATTCCTACATGGAAAAACAATAACTGTGACTGATGAAACCTTTCTCATTATGAAAATAATTGAAGAAGGGTATATGGGCATATGAATACATATGTGAATGTGTGCATATATGTTTACAGGTGGCAAGAGGAGATGGGGAGAGACATGGTAGGATAAACTATCTCATGTAGAAGAGGCAAGGGAAAGTGGTTGCAAGGGAGGGGAAGAACAGGAAGGCAAAAGGGAATGGGTCAACCTTATTCGCATTGAATTTGGCTCAGGGAGAGAATGACATACATACTAAATGGGATATCTCACCCTGCAGGAGAGGAGGGGGAAGGGGGATGAAAGGGGGGATGATGGAGGGGAGGGCATTCTGGGGGGAACGGATGTTGGAAGTACCCACTTTCGAAGAGGGATAGGATCACAGTAGAGATTGGACCAGGTGGGGGTGGGATGGGTGAGAGGGAAATATAAGCAGTTTTTTACAATATACCTACTATGGTAATGTTTTGCATAGTTATACATGTACAACACATACTAAATTGCTTATCTTCCCAGAGGAGGAAGGGAATGGATCTGAAATTCTAAGTTTTAAAATTAAATGATGCAAATATATATAAATACTATTATTAATACTATTTTGCATGTAATTGGGAGATAATATGTTCAGGAATTGGGGCACAGAGATTCACCTTGCCCTACAGGGAATGTTGAAGGAGGTATGGGAGAAGATAAGGGAGAGAGCAGAGTGGATGAGGGGATATCTTGTGGGACTGCTATTCTGGGGTGGTGGGTAGGGGAAAAAATGGGGAAAAATTGTAACTCAAAATTTGGCAGAAATGAATGATACAAACCAGAAGTTAATAAAGCATTTGTTTAATTAAAAAAAATATTCTTGTAAATTAAAAGTTCTTCCAAACTTTCCCAACTCTTCAACCTTTACTTCAGTTTTACACAGATTCCTAACACCCCTCCCCACCAATTCTAACTGAGGAAATTCTACTCATTCTTCAAAACCAACCAGAAATGCTTGCCTTCTCTGGTCAAACACAAATGCTGCTTTTTCTTGAAGGGACTTGTCTTTCCCTTACTCTGAATCTGCACAGTGCTTTGGAAACTTGTCTCTCATCCATTTAGCATCTATTTTGTATAAGTTATTTGTTTTTGTAAAATCAAAGAATGTTTAACAACATCCTTTTGGGAAGAACTAATCATATTTGTTTTTATATTCCCCTCAAAACTCATCAAAGGCACTTTTATCCTGTATCCACCCACATAGACTTTTCTCCCAGCAACCTGCTCATTTTGTGCTACTCTTGTCTACATATTCTAATACATGCTCCACAGGGGATATTCCTAACATGTTAGGGGTCTTCCTTTTATCTTTTCATAATGCCTCTATATGAGTAGGACATGTGGCATCTACTGCTTTTTAAAAATCTCCCCATTTAAGAAAAAAAGTCATATATGAGTATCATTTAAAATTTGAGTCCCCCATTTCCTTCAAAGGTCATTTCAAGAACCATCTTCCAGCATAAAGTCTTTCCTGATCCCCCTCAGCTATTAGTGCTTCCCTTCTTTCTAAAAGTCCCTCGTCTACACATAAATGTACAGGTTGTTTCCATAGATAGGTGTAATGGTGATGGGAATCTGAAGATCTTCCCTGCCCCCGATAGGCTAAATGTAGTCATTGGGAGCCTATAGTGGAAGGAGTTTGCTGAAGGGTGGAGCAGAGCCCAGAGGAAGCTGGGAGTCAGAGCAGTTAGAATTGGAGGGAGGACAGGACTCACCCAGGCAGGCAGATAGCCAGGCTCCTGAGTGTTGGTTTGTGGGAAGGCTAAAGGATGGTGTGGCTCTCTGTGGCATTATGGTATATTAATTCCTTTGCTACTACAAAGGATTTGGCAATTCGTTTTTCTGGTGTCTAAATAAATATTTTGCTTCTGTCTTCTATATGGAGAGTCTGTTCTATTTTGTGATCCAGAACTACGTCAACATATTCATGCATATGTTGGCACTATAATAGGTTGTAAACTCCCAGAAGGCAAGGACTTTGTAAGTTTTGTCTTTGTATTCTTTACCTCTAGCACAATGCCTGGTACATAATAGGAATTTAATATTTACTGAATGAATATAAAATGAAGATATAAGCATCTGCATAAACCAAAGTAAACCTAATCCTCAAACCACCCCAATCCTTAAGTGGAAAACTTAATGACACAATAAACCAAGACTTATCTCAAAAAAGGTCGCATTCTGATATAACCAATTACTAAATTTTGTTATATTACTTGAGAAGTCCAGCTAATTTCATGTGTGTGGTCTATGACTCTGAATTAAATTCACCTAACTTATCTCAAGTTCACTACAATTTAAATCCACTACATATTCACTAAATTTAAGCTGATGAGTAACCAAATATCACTAATATTAAATAACATCCTAGTCAAGTAATATAATAAAATATTTCAAACAAGTTTTCTGCCCAAGATAAATGGTATATAGAAAGAAAGAAAAAAACATAAAGGAAATGGCAACCTTTTTTGAGCCACTGAGATAAACACAGGTCAAGAAAAAAACCTGAGAACTTGAAAAAAATGGGAAAGGACCTAAATACAATATATTGAATCAAGTTTTAAAATGTAAAATATCCAACTTTTAAAAATCTCTCATTATTCATTTTCTTGTTCTATAGGGGCTTCAACACATCCAGATAGCCAGGGTCTGATTCAATTAAGGGAAAATAATGACCATTCATTATTTTGTTCTTTTAACTAATACTAGGGAGCTATGCTTCTATCAGCTACTTAGGGAACACTTACCTTACCTACAATTTCTAAAAATCCTAGGAAATTTTTGTCTGAAATACATAAAAGATTTTCGACTAACTTGCTAGAGTTGATACAGGTATTAAACACACCATAGAATCTAAACTACTCTCCTACCTATTAAATATCTTTCTCTTAATGCTTTCAACTTCTTGGACCAGAAAACTTGATTTCTCCCTGAAGACACCATCCTTAGTTAGCCTCTCCAGTCCTAGATGATCCTTTTTTCATTGCTTCATCAACTACCTGCTGGATGTCTGCACCAGATGTCCTGCAAGCAACTCATTATGTCCAAAATAGTCACCTCACAATGCAGCCTTAAACTTCTCATTTCTTGTTCAGAGGACCACCATCCTTCAAGTTCACAAACTTGGGGTCAAATCCCTACCTCTCCCTTTTATGCCCATATCCTATCAATTGCCAAGTCTGGTTGATTCTATTTCTATACCTTTCATCCCCCCCTCATATTTTTCAGATAAACTACTATCTTACCATTCTTCTTTGATCCTATATTGAAGTGGATTTTTGTATCCAAGGGACAAAGGCTTTACGTAAATTCCTCTCCACTGGTTCATTTTATTAGATGCAACTCAATGCTCTAGCCTGTGGATGTCTTTCTGGATCCTGACAGTCATCCTGACTGTTAACTATCCCTTCCACCTTTGTGTCATTTGAAAATGTAACGAGCATGCTATCTATGGCCTTGTCAAAGTTACTCACAAAAATCAATCAGCAAGTTCTTATCAAGTAACTAATAAATGCCGAGGAAATAAATACAAAGAATGAAAAGAAATCCCTATTTGAAAAAAAAAAAAACTTACAATCTAATAAGGAAGACAAGAAAAACATAACTATGTACTGAATAAACATATTAAATATGATATTTAAAAGTAAATACAAAATAGTTTGACACAAGATAGTTTGAGAAAGATACTAGCAATTGAGATGATTAGGAAAGGCTTCACATAAAAAAAAGGTAATGCCTGAACTACATCTTGAAGGAAGAGATTCTTGGAGACAGAGATAAGGAATTAAGAGTGTATTCCAGGCATGAAAAACAGCCAGTGAAAATGCAGAGTTAGGAGATGGAGTATAGTGTTCAAAAAATTTCAAAAAGGCCAAATCACTGGATCACAGTGTGGGAGAAAGCATAAGAAGACTAGAAAGGTAAGAAAGGGGCAGATCAAGGAGAGCTTTAAAAGCTAAACCAAGAATTACATACCAATGCCGTTAATTGAATGGGAAGGGGAAGGGAAATGACATAGTCAGATCTGTGCTTTAAGGAAAATCAATTTGACCACTGAATGGAAGATGGACTTAAGTGGGGAGAGATTTGAGGAAGGGAAATCAACAAGCAGGCTATACTGCAATAGTTCATGCATGAGGTGATGAGGGCCTATATTAGGGTGGTGGCAATGTCAAAAGAGAAAACCACAGGAATTGGTAACTGATTGGATGGGGGGGGGGGGTGAATTGAGATTAACAGCAGCTAACCTTTGCATAGCACTTCAAACTGCTTTATAAATTTATCTCACATCAACCCTGGGAAATAAGTGCTATTATTAGCCTCATTTTATAGATGAGGAAACTGAGGCATGGAGAGGTTAAGTGACTTGCCCAGTGTTAGACAATGCTAATAAGTGAGGCTGTAATGAATTCAAGACTTCCCGATTCCAAGTACAATTCTTTATCCACTGCCACAACTAGCTGCCTGTAAGGAGGACACCTCTGGGTAGTAAGCAAGGATGACTGGAGCCCAGCTGACTGGGAAGATGGTGGTGACTTCAACAGTAATAGAAATTAGGATGTTATTAGAAAGTAATAGGAATTAGGGAGAGGAGGGGGTTTGAAAGAAAAGATGAGTTCCATTTTAGACATATTAAGAGGCAGGAAAAACAGGTTGTAAAGACCTTTAAAGCTAACGAATAGAGTTTATATTTTATTCTAGAGACAACAGAAATTCAATGGAGTTGAGCATAGAGAAATGACATGGTCAGATGCAAACTTTATGGAAAATTTCTCTAGCAGCTGAACTGCCCATAAAAACAGTTCTGAAAAAAATATTATATTGATTAATCCATACTTCCTTTTCTTCTCCAAAAGAAAAGCATGATAAACGTTATCAAAAGTTTTACTAAAATTTACGTAAGCCTTATCTACAGTATGTCCCTCATCTACTTGTTAAACAATCCTGTCAAAAACAGAAATGAAAGCAAGATTTGTTCCTGATGAAGCTGTTTGGGTTCTTCATATTCACCTGCTAGGTACTGGTTCTACCAATCATCTCTTTAATGTTCTATTCTAGAATTTTCCCAACAATCAAACTCAACGACAGTTTTCAGACTGACCTTTTCTCCCTCCTCCCTTTAAAAAAAAAAAAAAAACACGTATTTGCCCTTTCTTAAATCTTGTGACATGTCTGCTATTCTCCACAATCTTTAAATACATCAAACTTTTATTAGGTAATCACATCTTCCAGTTCTTAAATTTGCTAAGAGCAGCAGAGACAATTGCTGCAGCCTCCTAACTGGTCTAATTTTCAAGCTTCCAAACTCCCCTCCTTAATCCATCCTTTATACAGCTAACTTTGAGATAAATAAGTATCACAGGTGCTCACCTATGCCTCTAAAATACGATACAAACTCCTTTGTAAAGTATTTTCAAGTTCTTCTTAATATGGCTCCTGTAAAGTTTTCATTCAGCCAACAAGCATTTAGGTGCTTACTAAGGCTAAGAACTGCTAAGAACTGGTGATACAAAAGAAAACAAAAATAAAGTTCCTCTTCTCAAGAAGCTCATATTGTAACAGAGGAGATATTAATTATGAATATATAAAATGATATACAATGTTAATGGAAGTAATCTTGGGAGAAAGGCACTGGCCAGTACAGGTTAACAGAAAGGACTCTGCAATATTTTGAGTTGAGACTTAAAGGAAGGGAGGAGGTAGATATTAGGAGGAAGAGCATTCCAGTCTTGGGGCATAGTAAAGGCTTTTAGACAGAATATGGAGCATGTGAATAGTAGCAAGCAAACTCATGTTTCTAGATCAATAGAATCCATGAAGTAGAATAAAGCATGTAAAAACTAGGTTAGGGAAATGAAGAATTTTAGATTCCAAACAAAAGACTTTATATTTGACCCTACAATTTACAGAGTGGGCAAATGACATGACCTTTCTTGGGCTTTAGAAAAATCACTTGGGCAGCTAAGTAGAAGATGAATTAGAGAAGGAAGACTTTTGAGTCAGGGAGACCAAGCAGCAGGCTATGCAGATAATCCAAACAGGAGCTGATAAGGACCTGCACAGGGCAGTGGCTGGGTGGGTAGAGAGAAGCAAAAAAAAACAAGAGATGTTGTGAAGGTCAATAAAATTTTACAACAGATTGAACATGGGGAATGAGGCAGAAAGAGGTAAATGCAAGCATGCATGACTAGGAGATGCTCTCAATAGCCAGAGGAAAGTTGGGGAGAAGATGGGAAGGGAGATGGTAAGTTCTATTTTGGCCACAGTGATTTTGTGATGCCTATTCATCCAATTTGTTCAAAAGGCAGTGATAAGGGCTTTAGTCCCTCCAGGAAATTAAGAGAAAGATTAAGGTAGAATATAGAGTTTGGGGAACGATTTGCATAGAGAGGACAGTTAAACCTAGCGGAACAGCATGATAGCATAGAGAAAAAAGAGAATGCTCAGAACAGATCCTGGAGGGACACTGATCTGAGGGCATGATATAAAGATACAGCAAAGGAGACTGATAAAAGAATTTTTAGATAGGACAAACTGGAGAGAGTTGTATAGCAAAAACCTAGGAGAGGAAGGAGTATCCAAGAAAAGAATGACTGATAGCTTCAAAGGTCACAGAGAAGTGATCAAGAAATTGAAGGACTGAGGCCACATTTCCACACTTATTTCACATTGCTTCCCCCTTCACTCTACATTCCAATTACACTGGCTTATTCAATGTTCCTCATATAGATCCATTCCATCTCCTATCTCCAAGCCCTTACCCAGGTCCTGCTGTGCCTGGAATGCTTTCTCCTTACTTATGTCTTCTTGAACCCCCAGCTCCTTTCCATGCCCGAGTCCCTTCTACACCAAGTATTCCAAGTTACAACCCAACTATATGCAAATTATTTTTTACTTACTTAAGAACGTGATGTTTTCTTCCCTACTCTATCATCAGTACAAAGTAAGCTCTTTAAAGGCTGGAACTGATTTTTTTTTTCCTCTGTATTTCCAATGTTTAGTACTGGGACTTATAAATAGGTGCTCATCAAATTATTACTTAATTGGAAAGTTCCCGTTTTATTTTTAACCTAAAGTTTCCTGATTCCAAGTCCAGTAATCTCTAATTACCTCTAAAATTATGATAATACTTACATAGGGAAATTTGGAAAGTATTCTAAACATCAGGCTGGAATATTTTCCAGCACTTTTAATCTTCACTCTTTTTATTGAGGGCTTTGCCTAGTAAGCTCCTATCACTTTACAAGGGTGGGTAAAGGGTACATTTAGGTCAGGAAACAGCATAAAGATTTAATTCAATAGATCTTCACTAGTGTGAGGAGAACTGCAAGGTTACGAAAGAGTAAACTAAAGCGCTTAAGTTAGTGGAAGAATTGAGCCAAGACTGGCCTGCTGCTCCCCTCCAGTCATCCAACTACCAGTGTTGATCTAGCTTCTTTATTCCAACTTGGTAGCTCTAATTAACTGCTTAGGAAGCAGTTATGGTTACAAAAGGCAGATTCCTGCTTGGCTTCTTCTCCTAGTGAAGTGGATACTGTTCTTAAACCTGGCAAGATGTTGATACTAGGAAACAATTCAGTTGACCTAAACCACTTAACAAACCTTAAAAGCACTCTACATCTATGAACTATTCATTAACATTTAGCTTGTATTTGATTGTCCACCCCTTCTCAGCAACCCCCAACAATGGGGCTCCTCAACTGGGTGGCTGTCTGGGAGCTCCCCCTGGATCCACCTCCATTTAAAGACAGCACTAAGGAAATTCTCATCGTTTTCCACCTTTCCTGGACTTCATCAAACTCCAAGAACTAAAAGTTCTGCAAGATGAAATCAAATCAGGAAATTTCATCCTTCCTCAGATCATTTCCTATCATGACTTCATCATGCCCCACAACAGGGTAACCTCCCTCCCCCAATTTCTGCTTCTTTTTAGGTGTTGTCTCCCCAACAGATTGTGAACTTAAGGGCAGGGCAGTTTGGTCTTTTTTATCCCCAGTGCTCAGAGGCACAGTGCCTGGCAAAAAGGAGGCACTTAATGTCTACTGACTTTGACTCTGCTTGTTCCAATTGTTTTCATTTGATAGGAAGATGGTGAAAGTTTCAAATAAGATTTAGAGCTAGCAGGGGCCTTAGAAGACAAGTCTTAGCTTATCTCCTTGTGTTACAGAAGAAAAACAGACTCATTAGAGAAGCAATTTGCCCAAGGACACACAGGTTAGTAACTGGCAAAGCCCGGACTCTGGCCCAAATCTTTTGGTTCCAATAAGCTTATGCATAAGTCTCCTAGCACAAAATCATGCTTTAACTTCCTAAAGCATAGCTTTAGTCTTAAAGTTTCTATTAGGGAAAGGATAAGGAGGGAGACAAGGAAGTTAGTAAAAGTCTACAAACAAGAACTCATTTTATCCTCACAAAGTCTCTGTATGGCAGGTGCTATTATTATCCCCAATTCCAGTTGAGGAAATTAAGGAAGAAAGAGGTGAAGTCACTCGCTCAGGGTCAAATAGCTAGTAAGTGTCGAATCTGAACTTGGGTTTTCCTGACTCCCAAGTCAGTCATCACTCATTGCCCAGCTGCCTAATCAGAAGGCCAATGCTAAACTCTCAGGAACTGGCACCGACCGACCGTTAATCAGAAAACCTTTAAGTCCCCACTAAGTGAAGGCTCATTTGCCCAGGATCTGGCGACCAGCACGGGAAATAGAAAGCACGGTGGATGTGCTTTAGGAGCCGGGAGCCTTAACAGGCCTAGCTCTCTCTGAGCACCTACAAAGCAAAACAGAGAAGGAACCCTAAAGACCACGTGTCTCCGATGGGGAGTACAAGACCTGGAGTCGCTCGGCTCAGGGCGGGGGTTCTCGCCTGGGTTTCCGGATTTTTTTTGATAAATGAGACTTCAGTAGAGTTCTCTTTAAAAATGCTGCGTTC
The DNA here is from genome assembly GCA_011680675.1 of Gymnobelideus leadbeateri. Taxonomy (NCBI): domain Eukaryota; kingdom Metazoa; phylum Chordata; class Mammalia; order Diprotodontia; family Petauridae; genus Gymnobelideus; species Gymnobelideus leadbeateri. The sequence continues at coordinate 79,122 of WOXC01011301.1, forward strand.
TTTTTTCTGTGTATGGGAAGGCACTCTAGGGACAAGGGGGGCCCTAAGTTTCATCAGACACGGCACAAAAACGCGCCTAAAAGCCATTTCGGGATTTTATTGTTCCGATCCACAGACAGCAACACATTTTACCCTTGTGACCCTAAGGAGGGAGAAGGCTCCTTTACGCGAGGGCAGCGCAGACACCTCGCGCGGCATCGTAAAGGCTGCGGGCTGGGGGTCTCCCGAGGGCCCCCCCCCCCCGGGGCCCACTCAGGGGCAAGCCCACAAGGCTGCGGCCGCCCGACCCGGGACCGCGCCCAGTCCTGCGCCCAGGAGAGGCCTCCGCCCCGCCCGCCCCCGGGCTGGCGCCTCCACGCACAAACCCGGGCCCCCGCCGGAGGCTCCCGCGCCCCTTCTCCCGCCATTTCCCCAGCGGACGGGCGAGGAGGGGTGGGAGCCGCGCCTCCGGGGGCCGCTCGGGGGGCGGACGGAAAGGACCCCAGCAGCCTTCCTTCCTGCCCCTGCCCGTCCCGCCGTCTCACCTGGCATCGGCATACGATGTCGGCATCCTGCGCCAGCAGATCCACCACCTTCCCTTTTCCCTCGTCGCCCCACTGCGCGCCCAGCACCACTGTCACTCGGTTCCCTCCCGGCCGAGCCAAAGGATGGCCGCACTTTCCATTGGGCACCGAGGCCACTGCGGGGCCGGTCTCGCTCAGCGACATGGCTGTCGCAGGGGCGGCGACAAACTGTAAGTGAATCCGACTCCCCAGCGATGCCGCCGCACATGCGAAGGGAAAAAGAAGCCCGAGGATGGACTCCGCCCCTCGCCCGGGGAGGCCACCACCCCCGCGGCCCGGCCCCGCCCCGCTACCCTCCTCCTCCCCCTCAACGGGGAGCCATGACTGGCCCACGCCGGACGGCCAGCAGCCCGGGAGGGGAGAGGGGGGAGGGGGGGAGGGGGGGAGGGGGCGGTGGTAACCACCGCCTCCACCTGGGACGCGGCGCCCTGCCCCGCCTCGCGCTCTGAAGATTGTGAGATCGAAGCGGCGCAGGGGCGGAGCTTGGAACGCGCTCGCAACCCTCGCTCCTCCCTCTTCTCCCTCCTCCTCCTCCTCCTCCCAGCGCGGGCCGGCGCCCAAGACCGCGCCCAGCTTTGCAGAGTGGAGAGCTGCTGGACGGATGCCCCAGCGAACGGACCACTCCCGGCATGCAATGCACACCGGTCGCACGCTCCGTCCAATTCCTGTCGGCCCCTCCGTGAAGCAGTGGATTCTGGGAATTGTAGTGTCTTCTGTTTGCAGGTGTCATTGTGGGAGGACCAGCCCGAGGGTGGCTGGGGTTCTCAAACTCCTGGACATTTCAGTTTTCTTGAGCTTAGGAGTCGTTGAACAAAGAGGCTTCCGCTTCTTCCTTCTGCGATTTCTGTCCAATTGTGTAAATATAAATTAAAGACTAAGTCATATTATTAAGGCCTACTACCTTCAACTAGTCTGTTGCTAAATATTAAAGTGGCAGCCTTGTATTCTTATCCCCCTATCATAGGGTTCATGAGGATTTCATATCCCTTATGTACCCTTTTAATAGTCCTACAAGGACAAAACTTCAGTATGCTTTCTTCAAATAATTCCATGTTGCAAATATGCTATTATAGTTTCCATATCATAAAAAATAACCACATAAAATTTCTCATATCCATTTTAATTCAACTAAACAAAAAATTTCCCTCAAACTTTTGCTTCCAAAATGTTTAAACGTTCTGCTCCCTTTTCTCTATATATCTCTTCAGTGATCATCAAAACCATACCTTTCTTATTTTTATATTATTCTCCTAAACTTTATTTTACTTGCTTAATTCCTCTAGTCACTATATTTCAATCATATCCCAGACTACCTATAAAACCCATCTTTACCCCTCTGAATTTCTCCTTTATCATTTTAGCACAAGTTATTATTATATAATACTAATCAATTGCACCACTGTTCTCTTTGGGGTTCTTAAAAACTTATAAACACGTGGTTTATTCCATGGTTTATCATTTGTTGGCTTACTTCTAATTTGCCCAAACAATTAATTCTGTCACATAAGGCTTTAGAAATTAAATCATTGAGGGGTAGAGTCAGCATGGTGGAGAAAAAGCAAGAGGCTCCTAGCCACAGCACAGATCAGCAATTAAGAATTCCTGGTCCTGGCTCATCAGGCCAGTGGCAGAGCAGTGTGAGGCCTCCAGTCACAGCACAGCAGATAAACTGCCAGGCATAGAGACCGTAGCACAGAAAGTCAGTGACGAGGCCTCTGATCCCAGTGCAAGAATCTTGGGACAATGCTCCCTCTATCCCAGGAGCAGAGCACAACTTTAAAAGTCACCACATAGGCTGGAAAATGAACAAAAAACAAACAGCAACAAAAAGAGCCCTGACCATAGAAAGCTACTGTGGTGACTGGGAAGATCAAAACACAAACTTAGAAGAGGACAACAATGTCAAAGCACCTACACCTAAAGCCTCAAGAGAAATATGAATTGATCTCAAACACAAAAAGTTCTCCTAGAAAAGCTCAAAAAAGGATTTTAAAGATAAAATAAGAGAGGTAGAAGAAAAACTGGGAAAGGAAATGAGAATGATGTAAGAGAATCATGAAAAAAGAGTCAACAGCTTGGAAAAATGAAAAAAAGGTAAAAAAATCACTGAAGAAAATAATTCCTTAAAAATTAGAATTGGGCAAGTGGAAGCTAATGACTCTGAGACATCAAGAATCAATCAAATAAATCAAATGAATGAAAACATAGAAGAAAATATAAAATATCTCATTGAAAAAACAACTGATCTAGAAAATAGATCCAGGAGAGATCATTTAAGAATTATTGGACTACCAGAAATCCATGAACAAAAAAATAAATAAATAAAAGAGCCTGGACAGCATCCTTTTTTTCTTTTTTCAAACAATTACATGTAAAGATAATTTTTAACATTCATTTTTTAAATAAAATTTTAGGTTCCATATTTTCTCCCTTTCTCCTTCCTCTCCCTCCTTCCTAAGATGGTAAGCAATTTGATATAGGTAAGATATGTGCAATCATGTGAAAACATATTTCATATCAGTCAATTCCATTGGTTCTTTCTCTGGATGTGGACAGCATTTTCCAAGATGATCTTTTGGAATTATCTTGGATCATTGTTCTTAGGGCCTAATTACTAAGGCCTGGGCGATGATCTTTTGGAATTATCTTGGATCGTTGTTGTTAGGGCCTAATTACTAAGGCCTGGGCGATGATCTTTTGGAATTATCTTGGATCATTGTTGTTAGGGCCTAATTACTAAGGCCTGGGCCCTGGATTTGGCATGAGGGAGTGCAAGGGCCTTGAAGGCCCAAGATACCCGGAGGTGCCTTCTGCAAACTGGCAAATTAACTTTTGCTGTGCATTGAGAGTGCTTCATCCAACGGAAGTTGTCTCCTCCCCTGACAGCCAGAGGTGTATATAGAGCAGACTCCCAGAAGTGGGCAGGCAGTCATCAATCATCATCAAAGAGTCAAGGGGTCAGAGAGTGAGGTAGTGGAGGAGTCATGTAGCAGCCATTGAATAAACCTGTTAAGCTTGATCCTGAGTCCTGGCGTTCTGTTGTTCGTTTTCCCGTAGCTGCATCTACGGGGGCGGAGACATCTGAAGACCTGGTTATAGGTAATGTCGGCCTATTGGGACTGCAGCCCGAGAGGACCCCAACAAATGTCACCCAAACATGGGACTGAGAGGGTAATAGGCCGATGCCCCTCTAAGGTATAGCCTGAGAGGGAAGGCCCAACAGCCTTATGTTTTAGTAAGAAGGCCGGAGGGCAGTAAAATGGGGCAGGGATTGATAATACCCGCCATAAGCCAGAAGACTCAGAGATTTATGCTCAACAGGTGAAGAAAGCATCGGCCGACAAAGACCTTTCCTTCTCTCTGAAGGAGTGCTGACATTTTGTGGACAAAATACTTAACGTGTCCCCCTGGGTCTGCTTTACTGGGCTAGACTCAGTGAGATGGATCACGGGGGGAAAACAGATGGCTTCATATCATGATAATGATCCGACTTTATTAACAGATAAAGATTTCATGATGTTTTCAGCAGTTAAAGCCACTCTGACAAGAACACCACAATGCCCTAAATTGGTCACCACATGCATTCAAACTACTGACACCTTAACAAAAGGGGCATCTGCCTCAGGGTGGGTTTCCGGGGAGCCGGAGGATAGCCCCCCCAAGTTACAAGCCCCTGGTAGGCCCCAAGGAGGAGAAACCCCCCTTTCTGTATTTCTAGGGAGGGGAGAATCAGCCCAGGTCAGAAAAGGAACAGACAGGAATTCTTTAGTCTGAGCAGGTTAAAGCTCTTAAGCCAATTATCTCTTTATCATTCTGAGTGACTAACCAGCTGGTAAGGAAAAACTTTCTATTGTCATTTTGAATCTCTAAAGTCCTGAAATTGCCCAATCTAACTTCCCTGCCAGTCCTTGCCCGCAGACGGTTTCAGGGACAGGTGTATGGGAGTGAGGACTTGGGACACTGGTCAGTAGGGACTAGTGGGGGAGGGATTCCAGCATTTCCCCTTTTCTGCCGTTTTTTCTATCTTAGTGACTTGTTTAATCTGAGAGAGGAAAGTGTCAAAGGAGACTTGAAACATTCAGTGTGACGCAGCTGTTTCGTAAGTATTTTCTGGCCTGAGAGTGCCATGTAACTGTTTTGTCCATTCTGTTGTTTTCTGTGTTTTTTTTTGTTTTGTTTTGTTTGTGTGTCTTTGCGAGAATGAGTGAGAGTGATTTACCATTCTTTGGGATTTTAGGTATCAGGTGTGGACAGTTTGCATTGAAGGGTGTGAATAGCAGTTTTTGTTCTCTCAGAGAGTAAGCTCGTGGCATCTAGTTCTCACTATGATCCAAGGTGTTTTCAATCAGGTCTGTTTGAAGGGTAACAGGAATAGATTATCATGCCAATCAGCTCCAAGCCATGGCAGGTGCTATTGTTCAAGGAATCACTCATGGAATGAGGAGAGAGGTTAGGAAATGTTTTAAATGTGGAAAACCTGGACACTTACAAGGAGAGTGCAAACAAAGGGTCCAGGGACCGCTAGGGAAAGCAGGAGTTAAGCCTATCTGCTTAGCCTATGGAAAACAAAGGGCACCTAGCAAAATTTTGTAGAGAGAGTAAAAAGGCAAATTTCCAATATATGTCAGGAAACAGGGGGGAGGGCCCAGCACACTTACCCCATGGAGTCCCAAGGTTCTGGGACCGCCCCTCAGGAATATCAAGATATGAGGGCCTGGCAAACATCCAGTTGGTCAACACCCTAGAAAAGGAGATCTATGTAGCCCCTTGGATGACTGTCCAAATAGTAATAGAACCAAGAAAACAGACAAGTTTAATAATAGGCCTAGCAGGACATCAGGACATAATTGTACACACTTGCCTTCTCAACCCTGGTGAGGAATATATAGAAATAACAAATCCTCATGATTATCCTATTTTATTGGATTGTAATAACCCTGTAGCTAGAGCTATTCCCTTTGAAACATTTACCCCTCAAATCAATTTTGTGCAGCAGATTACTCTCCAGAGACCTTTTTGTACAGTAAACATCAATGGAATGCCATTTCAAGGCATGTTAGATACTGGAGCAGATATCTCAGTAGTAAGAAAATTGGATTGGCCCAAACATTGGCCATTGAGACCAAGAACCACTTCAGTTAAGGGAGTAAGAGGAAATCAGTTGGCCTGGCAAGCCGCCTATGAGTTGCAATGGCAAATGGAAGAGCATAGGGGAACATTTCAATCTTTAGTGATAGAGGGCCTTAGCACTTCATTATGGGGAAGAGACATTCTTGCTCAGGCTGGTTTACAACTCAGTTCCTCGGAAAACTATTAGGGGCCGCTGGAGTTAGAATAGCGGCACCCCAATTATCTTGGAAGTCAGATGAGTACATCTGGGTGGACCAGTGGCCCCTCTCCTCAGAAAAATTGACCGCTCTAAGTTAGTAAAGGAACAATTAGAAGCAGGACACATTGAACCTTCCTTTAGTCCCTTTAATTCTCCTGTGTTTGTAATAAGAAAAAAATCAGGGCAGTGGAGAATGCTTACAGATCTTCGTGCAGTGAAGTCTGCACTAGTATCTATGGGACCCCTTCAGCCAGGATTACCTATCGTTAATATGATCCCTCAAGGTTATTCCCTCATTATTATAGATATTAAAGATTGCTTTTATTCCATTCTATTATACCCCAAAGATAGAGAGAGATTTGCATTTTCCATCCCTCAAGTAAATCTTAGAGGTCCTGCAGGAAGATATCAATGGAAAGTCTTGCCACAAGGCATGGCCAATAGCCCTATAATTTGCCAGTGGTATGTAGGAGAAATATTGAAACCAATAAGGAAAAAACATGAACAGGCCTATATCATCCGCTACATGGATGATATTTTAGTGGCTACCCCTACAATAAAGGAGACTGAAGATTGTATGAAGGAAGTAATAGAAGCCTTAGCTGCACAGGATTTACAAGTGGCACTGGATAAAGTGCAAAGACATGCACCATTCACTTATTTAGGACATGTGGTGGGTGAAGTAACAGTGTGCAAAGTGCCACCCACCATAGATCCCAAACAAAGACACTCAATGATTTCAAAAGTTAGTAGGAGCCATTCAATGGCTCCGATCATCAGTCCCCATACCACAAACCTTGATGGAACCATTATATGATATACTGAAAGGCTCTGCATCCTTAACTTCCCCTAGATCATGGATTCCTCAAGCCCTTAAGGCAATACAACAAATCAATTCTTTGTTAACTCAGTGTACATGCCTAGTCCAACCCGGAGAGCCTATTTGTGTAACAATGTTTGTTGATCGCCCATTTTGGGCCACGGCTTATCAAGACAAAGGAGTCATTTCTTGGTTTTATCCATCTCGAGTTTTGGAGAACAGACAAGTAAGTATAGCCACATTCCTTAGACAAGTAGGTGATATGCTTTTAGCATCCTCAGGTAAGTATCCTGTTTTTGTGCTTCCATTTTCTTCACAACATCTTAGAGATTTGGCAGAAATGCACCCTGAATGGGCTGATCTTATATGTTTATGTGCTTTTACTAAGTGACCTCTGCCAAAATTCTTACAAATTTATCAGCAGATTCCCGTAAAAGAGCCAAAAAATGTAATTAGTAAAGAGCCAGTAAATGGCCCAAATGTTTTTACAGATGCCACTTCTCACCATAAGGCAGCTGTATATTGTCCTGAGCAGGGACAAGAACAAGTTCTAACCACACAATATGATTCCACTCAGAAAAATGAGTTGTTCGCAATAATATGGGCTCTAAAGAATTTCCAGGAACCTATTAATATTATCACAGATCGTCAATATGCTTATAGAGTTGTGCAAATGTTGCCTCAAGTTTTTGTAGTAGATAAGAATACCACCATAGCCAAGATGCTTCAAGAAGCTCAGCAAGTGTTGGATGCCCGTGAGCAGCCCGTGTTTATCATGCACATCCTCTCTCATACTTTGGGACAAGGACCAATATTTGAAGGTAATAGGTATGTGGATTCCTTATTGTACCCACTAGAAGGTGTTTTTCCAACCCCATTACAGACTGCTAAAGCTGCTCATTCCACTCTTCATTTATCTGCAAGGTCTTTGCGGAGGCTTTCTGGAATTTCAAAAACAGAGGCCTCCAGTATTATAAAATCCTGCACTGCATGTGCTCCTTTCTGTCCTCCATCGTTGATCCATACACACAATCCCAAAGGTGATCATCCTAATGATATTTGGCAAATGGATGTCACCCATTGGCATTCTCAGCTTGTTCATGTAACTGTAGATATTCATTCTGGATTTATAATGGCCTCTCTTCAACCAGGCGAGCAAGCACACCGTGTGGTAAATCATGTTTCATTGCTTTGCCATAGCAGGAGGGCCCCGAGTCTTAAAAACTGATAATGGTCCAGCTTATCTAGCCAAACAATTTCAACAGTTTTGCAAAGATTTTGGAATTACCCACATAATGGGCATTCCTTATAATCCCACGGGACAAGCCATGGTAGAGTGTGCTAATCTCACCCTCAAAACACTTTTAGCAAAACAAGAAAAGGGAGTATGGGGTATGTCTAAAGGAGGATGGATGACACAGGCAAGAATAGATCAAGCAGTATATACTCATAACTATCTACAATTTTTAGCACAATTCAATTGTACCCCAGCTATGAGCTTTTGGCATACTAACAAAACTACTCTTACTGTCAAAAATCAGCAGATAATGAAAAAAGGAGACCAAAGGGTGATGTGGAAGACAGGATCAGGATATTGGAAAGGGCCAGGGACTGTGGCCGTGTGGGGGCCCAGGTATGTTTATGTCATTCCAGATACCAGAGGAGAAGGACAGTGGGTTCCATACTGGAGGACACACACTTTGGAGGATGAACAAGATTATGGACGAGGAGACCCAGGAAAAGAAAAACCGAGGTCACAGACAATGATGACAGTGCAGACCCCGCAGGAATAGAAAAACCTTATTGCTTGATTTACCCACGAGTCCTTTTGTTGCTATATTGTATCCCATGACGGCAGTTGTAATTGTCACTCTTATTGTGTATTCTTCTCACTATGTTGAGATGTTTCCTATCTGTTTTGAAACATTCTTTGGCTCAAGCTCATGCTACTCTGATATCCCTTTGCGGTCCCGCTAAACAAGGAAAGGGAGTTGTTAGAGCCTAATTACTAAGGCCTGGACCCTGGATTTGGCGTGAGGGAGTGCAAGGGCCTTGAAGGCCCAAGATACCCGGAGGTGCCTTCTGCAAACTGGCAAATTAACTTTTGCTGTGCATTGAGAGTGCTTCATCCAACGGAAGTTGTCTCCTCCCCTGACAGCCAGAGGTGTATATAGAGCAGACTCCCAGAAGTGGGCAGGCAGTCATCAATCATCATCAAAGAGTCAAGGGGTCAGAGAGTGAGGTAGTGGAGGAGTCATGTAGCAGCCATTGAATAAACCTGTTAAGCTTGATCCTGAGTCCTGGCGTTCTGTTGTTCGTTTTCCCGTAGCTGCATCTACGGGGGCGGAGACATCTGAAGACCTGGTTATAGGTAATGTCGGCCTATTGGGACTGCAGCCCGAGAGGACCCCAACAATTGTATTACTAAGAAGAGCTAAATTAATCATAGTTGATCATCCTTAAGGATATTGCTGTTACTGTATACAGTGTGCTCCTGGTTCTTCCCACTTCACTTTGCATCAGTTTATGCAAGTATTTCCAGAATTTTCTGAAATCCACCTGTTTATCATTTCTTATAGCATTATAGTATTCAATAACATTCAAATACCACAACTTGTTCAGCCATTCCTCACTTGATGAGCATCTTCTTGATTTCCATTTCTTTACCACCACAAAGAGTTGCTATAAATAATTTTGTATGTGTGGACTCTAGCCTTTCCATAATTTCTCTGGGATATAGACCTAGTAGTGGTATTGATGAATCAAAGAGTATGCACAGTTTGGTTGTTCTTTGAGCACAGTTCCAAATTGCTCTCCAGAATGGTTGGATCAGTTTACAACTCCACCAACAGTGCATTAGTGTCCCAGTTTTCCCACATCTTCTCCAACATTTCTCATTTTCCTTTTCTTTCATATTAAATAGTCTGATAGGTGTATGGTGGTACCTCAGAGTTATTTTAATTTGCATTTCTATAATCAATAGTGATGTAGAGTATTTTTTCACATGACTATAGATAGCTTTGATTTCTTCAACTGAAAACTGCCTGTTTATATTCATTGATCATTTATCAGTTGGGGAATGACTTGTGTTCTTGTAAATTTGACTGTTTTCCATATATTTGAGAAATGAGGCCTTTATCAGAAATACTTGCTGTAAAAAATGGTTTCCCAGCTTTCTGCTTTCCTTCTGATCTTGGTCACATTTGGTTTTGCTTGTGCAAAACCATTTAATATGATCAAAATTATCTATTTTTCATCTTGTAATGTTCTTTATTATTCAGTCATAAATTCTTTCCTTCTCCATAGATTTGACAGATAAACTATTCTTTCTGAACAGTGTCTTTCAAGAAATCATCAAGGAAAACTGCTCTGACATCCTAGAACCAGAGGGTAATCTAGTAATTGAAAGATCCACTGACTACTTTCTGAAAGAAATCCCAAAATGAAATTTTAGTCAAATTTAGTCAAGTACAAAATGAATATTTTAGTCAAATTTCAGAACTCTCACATCAAGGAGAAAATATTGCAAGCAGCCAGAAAGAAACAATTCAAATATTGAGAAGTCAGAATTACACAGGATTTAGCAGCTTCTACATTAAAGTATCAAAGGGCTTGGAATATGATATTCTGGAAGGCAAAGGAGCTTGGATTACAACCAATAATAAACTTCCCAGCAAACTGAGCATAATCTTTCAGAAGGAAAAATGGACATTCAATGAAATAGGAGATTTTCAAACTTTCCTGATGAAAAGGCCCAAGATGAATAGAAAATTTGGTTTTCAAATGCAAGACTCAAGAGAAGCATAAAAAGGTAAACAGGAAAGAAAGTTATCCCATTGAGTTCCCAAAAAAACATTTCTAGTTCCTGGTCACCTTTTGAAATCTCCCTTTCAATTAAGTTTTACTTATTTTCAAGTTGTTCCCTGATTTAAACAAATTTCTCCTTTCATGAACCAGGGAGGCAAACTGGAACCTATTTTTTTTCCTTCATTTTGGAATTTCACTTATATATTTTTTTGATTTTCAAATTTCCTTTACTTCCCTCCCCCCTCCCCCCACGACAGCATATAGTCCAGTATAGAGTCTGCAAATACATTCATATTAGACATTATTCCAATTACAAAGGCGTATTGTACTAGGTGGGATGAAAGATGGTAAAGAAGAAATAAAACCAAACAATGAAAAGAAAAAGATCATTTAGTTTGCTTCCATCAGAATTCAGGCTCAGTTCTTTCTAGTTATATCTCTGGATGGCACATTTCTCTCTTTCTTGAGTCTTTCGGGATTGACTTATATCACTGCATTGCTGAAAAGAGTCCAGTCTGTCATAGTTGGTCATCACAGATATGGTATGTCTATAATTGTATACAAATTTCTTCTGATTCTACTCTTCTCGCTTAGCATCAGTTTGTATAAGTCTCTCCAGGTAATTATGAAATCTGTCACCTCCTCATTTCTTATAGCACAATAATATTCCATTACATTCATATACCACAACTTGTTTAGCCATTCCCCAATTGATGGGCACCCCTTTAGTTTCCAATTCTTTGCAACCACAAAGAGGGCTGCTATAAATATTTTTGTACATATGGGTCTTTTTCCCACTTCTGTGATCTCTTTGGGATATAGCCCTAGAAGTGGTATTGTTGGGTCAAAGGGTATGAAATTATTTATAATCCTTTGGGCATAATTCCAGATTGCTCTCCAGAACGGTTGGATAAGTTCACAACTCCACCAGCAATGTATTAGTGTCCCAATTTGTCCATATCCTCTCCAGCATTTGTCACTTTCTTGTTTTTTCATCTTAGCCAATCTGACTGGAGAGATGTGGTATCTCAGAGTTGTTTTGATTTGCATTTCTCTAATCAATAGTGATTTAGAGCATTTCTTCATATGTTTATAGATATCTTTAATTTCTTTCTCTGAAAACTGCCTGTTCATATCCTTTGACCATTTATCAATTGGGGAATGACTTGTATTCATATAGATTTGGCTCAATTCTCTATAAATTTTAGAAATGAGTCCTTTATCAGAGACACAAGTTGTAAAAATTCTTTCCCAATTTCCCACCTCCCTCTTGATCTTGGTTACATTGGCTTTGTACAGAAGCCACTTATAATACTTTCAAACTAGACATTTTCTCTAACAAGTGAAATCACATGACTTCCCCTGCACTAAAACAATAAATCTATTACTTTCCAAGCAAAGAGTGATAAAAAGTCTAAGCATTTCCCTATAACTTTCACAGTTCTATTCTCATTTTCCCTTAAAAAAATTCTAAAGAATGTTAACCCAAAACTCACTAGAATATTTCAGGATTTATAAAAACATTCAAAGTACAATGGGAATTCACAGAAGAGAACTTACATTTTATCCATAAACTCAATTTCTAATTAGTTTTTACAATGTCATAAATTTCTGAAAATTGAGGGAAGAATCCCATTCCTCTTATGTATGTTCCTTGTCTGCCTTTTAATTTGGACAGAGTTAAAAGACAGAGGGAAATAAATTCATCCTCAAGAAACATGTTTTCTTTTTACCCTTACCTTTTAAGATGATAAAGCCCTAGAGAAAAACTAGCTGGCAGTTTAGTTTGAGAAAGGACCTCAGTATCTGGTATCTTACCCTGCCAGGTGATCTTCAGAATCTTCCTAAGACAATTCAAATGGAAGAGATTGCATTTTCTGGCGTGGTGCTGGTATGCTGTACAGATTTCACATGTATACAACAACGAGGTCAGCACAACAGCTCTTTAGTTTGGTAGTCAGTCTAATACCTCTTCTCTCCCACACTTTAATTCAGAGCCTCCCAAATACGAAGCTAGCTCTGACAATGCCTGCATCAATCTCATTATAAATGGGTACATCCCTGGAAAGTACATACACCACCAAGATAAGTGAACTTATCCATAGCATTCAAAACTTCTCCATTTGCTGTAATCAATGGTTCCACATGTGGATGGTGTAGTGCTGGCTAATGGAGCACTTGTGTTTTCTTAGTATTAATTGTTTGACCAAAATTAGCACAAGCAGTAAAGAATCTATCCATATTTTGTTGAATCTCTGTTTCAGAGACTGCTTTGAGTGCACAATCATCTGTGAACAAAAAAATCCTGCACCAACACTCCCTCCACTTAGTCTTGGCTTGTAGCCTTTTCAAGTTGAAGAATTTACCATCTATGTTCTTTGATATGCTAACATTGATGCTATGTTCTTCCTCATTGAAAGCATTTGACAACATGGATGCTATGTTCTAACATGTTCTTCCTCATTGAAAGCATTTGACAACATGGATGAAAATATCATGTTAAAAGCATGGGATCAAGCACACAGCCCTGTTTCATTTCACTGATGACTAGGAAAGCATAAGATCCTTTTCCATTGTCCAGAACCTGGGCAAGCATGCTGTAATGAAATTGATGATGAACTTCTCTGTGTGAACAAATTTTGACACATTTCCATAAGCCTTCATGACTGACAGTATCAGAGGCCTTGGTCAGATTAACAAATGTTGTGAGCAGACCTCTTTTCTGCTCCGGCATTTCTCCTTGAGTTGTTGGGTAGCAAACACATATCTATTTTATGGATCTTTCTGAAGCCACATTGTTTCTCAGGTAGATGACCAAATTCCAGGTGAAGGATCGGCCTATTAAGGAGGACTCTGGAAAGAACCTTTTTAAAAAAATATTTATTTATTTATTTTAGTTTTCAGCATTCATTTCCACAAGATTTTAAGTTCCAAATTTTCTTCCCATCTCTCCCCTACCACCCACCCCAAGATGGCAAGCATACTGATTACCCCTTCCCCCAGTATTCCCTCTCTTCTATACCCATTATCTCCCCCTTACCCCTTGCTTTCTTGTAGGACAAGATGGATTTCTATACCCCATTGACTGTATATCTTATTTCCCAGTTGAATGTAGAAACAATTTTTTTAACATTTGTTTTTAAAACTTTGAGTTCTAGATTCTCTCCCTTCTTCCCTCCTTACCCACCCACACTGGGAAGACAAGCAATTCAATATAGGTTATACATGTGTAGTTATGTAAAACATTTCCATAGTAGTCATATTGTGAAAGGCTAACTATATTTCTCTCCATCCTATCCTGACCCCCATTTATTCTATTTTCTCCTTTGACCCTGTTCCTTTTCAAAAGTGTTTGCTTCTGACTACCCCTTCCTCCAGTCTGCCCTCCCTTCCATCATCTCCCACTCTTCTACCCTTCCCCCCTATTTTCCTGCAAGATACCCTTGAGTATGTATGTTACTCCCTCCTTAAGCCAAATCCAATGAGAGTAAAGTTGACTCATTCCCTTTCATCTCCCTGCTCTTCCCCTCCATTGTAACAGACTTCTCTTGCCTCTTTTATGTGATATAATTTACCGTATTCTATTTTTCCCTTTCTTCTTCTCCCAATGTATTCCTCTCTCACCTTTTAATTTTTTAGATATCATCTTGTCATATTCAACTCACCCTGTCCCCTCTGTCTTATACATACATGTCACACACATAATATGCATACATACACACATAATACATATATACACACATGTATGTATGTATGCATGTATGTATATTTCCTTCAACTATCCTAATACTGAAAAAAGTCTCATGAGTTACAAATATCATCTTTCCATGTAGGAATGTAAACAAATCTACTTTCATAAGTTTCTTATGACTTCTCTTTCATGTTTACCTTTTCAAACTTCTCTTGATTCTTATATTTGAAAGTCAAATTTTCTTTTCAGCTCTGGTCTTTTGATCAAGAATGCTTGAAAGTCCTTTATTTCATCGAATGACTATATTTCCCCCCTGAAACATTATACTTAATTTTTCTGGGTAGGTAATTCTTGGTTTTAATCCTAGCTCCTTTCACCTCTGGAATATCATATTCCAAGCCCTTCGATCTCTTAATGTAGAAGCTGCTAAATCTTGTGTTATCCTGATTGTGTTTCCACAATACTCAAATTATTTCTTCCTGACTTCTTGTAATAATTTCTCCTTAGTCTGGGAACTCTAGAATTTGGCTAGAATATTCCTAGGAGTTTTCTTTTGGGGATCTTTTTTAAGAGGTGATCAGTGGATTCTTTCAATTTCTATCTTACCTTCTGGTTCTAGAATATCAGGGCAGTTTTCCTTGATAATTTCTTGAAAGATAATGTCTAGGCTATTTTTTTGATCGTGGCTTTCAGCTAGTCCAATAATTTTAAAATTATCTCTCCTGGATCTATTTTCCAGGTCAGTTGTTTTTCCAGTGAGATACCTTACATTGTCCTCTATTTTTTTCATTCTTTTGGATCTGTTTTATAATATCTTCATTTCTCATAAAGGCATTAGCTTCAATTTACTCCATTTAAATTCTTAAGGAATTATTTTCTTCAGTGAGTTTTTGGACTTCCTTTTCCATCTGGTCTAGTCAGCTTTTTAAGGCATTCTTCTCCTCATTGACTTTTTGGACCTCTTTAGCCATTTGAATTAGTCTATTTTTAAGGTGTTATTTTCTTCAGCATTTGGGGGGGGTCTTCTTTAGCAAACTGTTGATGAGTTTTTCATGATTTTCTCGTGTCACTCTCATTTCTCTTCCAAATTTTTCCTCTACTTCTCTTACTTGATTTTCAAAATCCTTCTTTAGCTCTTCCATGGCCTTCAGCCAATTCATATTTTTATTGGAGGCTTTTAATGAAGGAGTTTTGACTTTGTTGTCTTCTTCTGGTTCTATATTTTAATCTTCTTTGTCACCAGAGAAAGATTCTATTGCCTGATTTCTATTCCTCTGTTTGCTCAGCTAATTACTTGACTCTGGAGCTCCTTGTCACAGTAGAACTCTGCTTCCAGAGTGGAGAATGCTATGTCCTAAATTTCTGGGGTTTTGTGAAACTGTTGTCAGAGCTACTTCTAGGCACCTGCCTCAAAACTGTGAGAAGGACTCCCTCTCCACAGCCACCACAAGCTCTGCTATGCCAACATTCCTCCTCACTCCAGGACTACTACCTAAGACTGTGACCCAGACCCAAGCAGGACAAAGCAAGAGAATCCTATCTCAGTGCCAGCATAGAGATTCCTGCAATTGCCTTTATCAGCCACTTGGTCCCCCTATCATCTGTGCTCCTGGACCTCTGGAAGCAGTGGCCCAACTGTCACAGCCAACACCTCCATTGCCCTGGGGGCAGGGGCCAGAACACACTACTCTCTCATCCAGGTCCAATAGAGTTTCCCCACTTACCTTTTACTTTCTCTTTGGCATTTATGGGTTAGGAAGTCTGGAAAACTCCACAGCTGCCAGTGATACAGTCCCTTGAGGTCTCCTCCAGCCAGTCTGTGCTGCTGGTCTGTGCTGGTGCAGCCCATGTAGGACTTTTCTCCACTCCCACCCTGGTGTGATAGACCCTTCTTTTCAGATTGCCAGGCTGACTTTAATTGCAGATGTATTTCACTTTGTCATTTTGTGGATTCTGTAGCTCTAAAATTTGTTTAGAGTAATTTATTACAGGTATTGGAGGTAGTTACAGTATTGGAGAACTTAAACAAGTTCCTGCTTTTACTCCACCATCTTGGCTCTGCTCCCCTCTGGAAAGAATCTTGCAAACAGTGACTAAGACAGATTCCCCCTTGTGATTGTCACAGGACAATATTTTTCCTTTACCTTTATGCAGATAGATGATGGAGGCATCCTTGTACTCCTGGGGGATAACCTCCACTTGCTACATAGCATGGAAAATTTCAGTCAGCTTATGTAAGGACCATGGACCCCCTACCTTGTAAATCTCAGCTGGAATAGAATCAGCACCAGGTGCTTTGCCATATGAAAGGAGCCTAATGACTTTCAAAACTTCTTCAGTTGGAATTTCACCTAGGGAGGGATTGACTTCAACCTAAGGTAAATGGTCAGTGGCTTCAGCATTAATTGGTGATGGTGTATTGATAACACTATGAAAGTATTCAGCCCATCTCTCTAGGATCATGTCCTTATCACTAATCAATGTGACTCCATCTAACCCCTTCCTCATACCAGGAGGTAAGCAGTATGATCCTTAAAAGGCCAATCAGATACCCAGGGGCTCCTGAATCCCACACTGTAGGTCTTTGGCCCATAAATAGCCTTCAAGGCATCATAAAAGTTCTTTGGATTGTAACCATCAGCATAAAACTGAATTACATTTGCCTTTTTACTAAGCCAAGAATCCTGCATCTCTCTAAGCTCCACTTGTACTTTACTTTTTATGGAATTAAATGCTGCCTTCTTAGAGAGGGATGAGCTATCCTGCTGATAAACCCCATGGAGTTCTTGTTTTTCATTTAGCAGCTTCTCAATTTCCCCATCATTTTCATCAAACTAGTCTTGATGTTGTGAGTGTTTTGACCCAAATGAGTAAATGCAGTGCTGTATACCAAATCTTTGACAGCTATCCATTCCTTTTCTGCTCCATTGTTGTCAACTGTGTGTTGGATCAACTTACCTTCAAAATTAGCAACAAACTGTTCCCTCTCAGAGAAGTGCTTTAATCTGTTGACATTGATTCTTCTGGTGGTCATTTTGCCTTGAGGCTGCTGCTTTTGTTGAATATGAATATTTAGTTGGGAGAGGATGTCTATGATCAGTCCAGCACTCTGCACCACATATTGCCTTCATCACTCTCACATCCTATCTCTTCTTAATAGTCACATAGTCTATTAAATGCCAATGTTTGCTACAAGGGTACATCCATGAAGTTTTATTGCATTTATGTAAACAGAAGACAGTATTGGTGATGATTAGGTCATGAGATGCACAGGTCTTCAGTAGTAAATGACCAGTGCTGTTGCTTTTTCCAGCTCAATTCCTCCCTAGCACTCCTGGCCAAGTCTGATAGTCTGAGCCTGCTCTTGTGTTAAAGTCTCCCAGAATTATAAACTTGTCCTGTTTTGGCACATTGATAATAAGGGTCTCCAGGTCTTCATAAAATTTATCTTTGACCTCATCAGGGTTCATCATGATGGAAGCATAGGCACTAATGATGGTGGCATGACATTTTCCTGCATGTGGCAATCACATTGTCATGAGCCTGCCATTCACTTCTTTTGGTAGTCATACAAGCTTGTTGACTAGATTAGTTTTGAATGCAAAACCTATACCACTTCATGGTGCTCCCCTTCACTGCAGCCACTCCAGAAGAATATGTGTCCAGATCCAACTTCAATAAGCTGGCTTTCGTTTGCTAGCCTTGTTTCACTCAGAGCTGCTCTTTGGATGCTATACTTGCTGAGTCCTCTTGCAACAAGAGTTGTTTATCTTTCAGGTCTACTGGATTTTGTGTTGTCTATAAGTGTGTACACATTCCACATACTGATAGTGAGTGGAATCATCTTTGTAAACATTTTTGTAGATTTTTTTGGTGTTTTGACCACAGGGTGGGATCTCCACCTGCCATAGTGACCAGGTCAGGGATGGGTAAGCAGACAATTTTTAGGGCACCATTTCTAGCCCCTTCCTCATACCAGGAGGTAAGCAGTATGATCTTTAAAAGGCCAATCAGATACCTAGGGGCTGCTGAATCCTACAGTAGTTTCAGGTGAGAAGAGGACACTATGGCCTGGGCTGCCTGTGTGCAGGGATGTCACTACAGCTCCCAGTATATCCACATCTGCTGCTTTGTCACTTGCCTCTTATCACAGGACTTTGAGAGAAGTAAAAATGGCAAAATGGTATGGTGATGCAGCAATGAAGCACAGCACAAGCAGGAGAGTGTGCAATGATGACACGAGCCAGGCGGGAAGCTTGTCAATACAAGTCCATTTATTCATCTGAGGGCTAAGATATTCATACACTCTTAAAATTTTTTTAATTTTTATATTTTTTAAAGCAATTGGTGTTAAATAACTTGCTCAAGGTTACATGGCCAGTTATTTTTATGTGGGTGCTAAGTATTTGAGGCCAGAACTAATCCTGGGTCCTCCCAACTCCTGGGTGGTGCTCTTATCTGTGCCACTTAGCCACCCCTATTCATACACTTTTGCAGCAGGGAGGACAAAGCTTTCCCATGAGAAAATGTTGTAGAGAAACGAAATGTAGCAGACATTATTGCTTACTCAGCTGGTACCTTATCTTGCCAGGTGATCTTCAGAATCTTCCTAAAACAATTCAAAAGGAAGTGATTCTGTTTCCTAGCATATCACTGTTATACTGTCCAGCTTTCACAGGCATACAACAGTAAGGTCCATATAATGGCTCTGTAGACCTTCAGTGTGACAGACAGTGTAATACTTCTCTCCCACACTTTCCTGTAGAGCTTCCCAAACATTGAGCTAGCTCTGGCAAAGCATGTGTCACCCTCATCATCTATGTGTGTATCCTTTTGGGTAGCACATGAAATTTCCTATGAATGGAGGATTATTGGCTTAAAAGCAATTCAGACAATTATCCCTGAAATAAAATTTAGAACAATAAAAACTATGGTCCCATGAGAATTTGTCTCAGATAGCGAATTTATACTAATAACATTTTAGGGATAGAGTATTATCATTTTTCTCATGTTGCAAGAATAGTTAACAATGAGCACATAACAAGACATCTCATTTATCCTTCATTTATTTGTTTTTTAATTTTTAATTTTTAAAATTTATTTGTTTATTTTTAGTTTACAAGATTCAATTCCATAGTTCCTTGAGTTTCAAATTTCTCTTCCCTCCCTCCCCCCACACCCCCCAACAACATATAGTCCAGTATAGAGTCTGCAAATACTTTCACAATAGACATTAGTCAAGTTACAAAAGCATATTGTACTAGATGGGATGAAAAATGGTAAAGAAGAAATAAAACCAAACAATGAAAAGAAAAAGATCAATTAGTTTGCTTCCATCAGGATTCAAGCTCAGTTCTTTCTAGTTATTTCTCTGGATGTAGGCATCTCTCTCCTTCATGAGTCTTTTGGGATTGACTTATATCACTGCATTGCTGAGAAGAGTCCAGTCTGTCATAGTTGGTCATCACACATATGTTGTGTCTGCAATTGTATACAAATTTCTCCTGATTCTACTCTTCTCACTCAACATCAGTTTGTATAAGCCTCTCTAGGTAAATATGAAAACCGTCTCCTCCTCATTTCTTATAGCACAATAATATTCCATTACATTCATATATCACAACTTGTTTAGCCATTCACCAATTGATGGGCACCCCTTTAATTTCCAATTTTTGCAACCATGAAAAGAGCTGCTATAAATATTTTTGTACATATGGGTCTTCCTCCCTCTTCTATGATATTTTTGGGATATAACCCTAGAAGTGGTATTGCTGGGTCAAAGGGTATGAAATTATTTATAGCCCTTTGGGCATAATTCCAGATTGCTCTCCAGAATAGTTGGATAAGTTCACAACTCTACCAGCAATGCATGAGTGTTCCAATTTGCCCATATCCTCTCCAGCATTTGTCATTTTCCTGTTTTGTCATCTTAGCCAATCTGACTGGAGAGATGTGATGCCTCAGAGTTGTTTTGATTTGCATTTCTCTAATCAATAGTGATTTAGAGTATTTCTTCATATGTTTATAGATATCTGTAATTTCTTTCTCTGAAAACTGCCTGTTCATATCCTTTGACCATTTATTAATTGGGGAATGACTGGTATTCTTATAGATTTGACTCAATTCTCTGTATATTTCAGAAATGAGTCCTTTATCAGAGACATAGGTTGTAAAAATTCTTTCCCAATTTCCCACCTCCCTCTTGATCTTGGTTATATTGGCTTTGTTTGTACAGAAGCTTTTCCATTTAATGTAATCAAAATTATCCATTTTGCATTTTATAATGCTCTCTAATTCTTGTTTGGTCCTAAAGTCTTTCCCTCTCCACAAATCTGACAGGTAAACTATTTCTTGCTTTCCCAGATTGCTTACAGTATCATCCTTTATGCCTAGATCATGCACCCATTTAGACTTGATTTTGGTATATGGTGTTAGATAATGGTCTATGCCCAGTTTCTGCCACACTATATTCCAGTTTTCCCAGCAGTTTTTGTCAAATACTGAGTTCTTGTCCCAAAAACTGGGGTCTTTGGGTTTATCAAACAATAGATTACTATACTCATTAATTGCTGGATCTTGTGCACCCAATCTATTCCATTGATCCACTACTCTACTCCTCAGAAAGTACCAAGCAGTTTTGATGACCTCTGCTGTATAATACAGATTAAAATCTGGTATAGCTAGTCCACCTTCCCTAGCATTTCTTTTCATTAATTCCCTTGATATTCTAGACCATTTGTTCTTTCAAATAAATTTTGTTACTATTTTGTCTAACTCTAAAAAGTAGTTTTTTGGTAAATTGATTGCTATGGCACTAAAGATATAATTTAGTTTGGGTAAAATTGTCGTTTTTATTATATTACCTCAACCTAGCCATGAGCAATTGATATTTTTCCAATTAGTTAGATCTGACTTTATTTGTGTGAGAAGTGTTTTGTAGTTGTGATCATATAGGTCCTGAGTTTGTTTTGGCAGGTAGATTCCCAAATATTTTATAATGTCCACAGTGACTTAAAATGGGATTTCTCTTTCTATATCTTGCTGTTGAATTTCATTAGAGATATATAGGAATGCTGAGGATTTATGTGGGTTTATTTTATATCCTGCAACTTTGCCAAATTTGTTTATCATCTCAAGTAGTTTTATACTTGATTCTCTAGGATTCTCTAAGTATATCATCATATCATCTACAAAGAGTGATAGCTTGTTCTCTTCTTTTCCTAATTTGATTCCTTTGATTTCTTTTTCTTCTCTATTTGCTACTGTTAATGTTTCTAGTACCAGATTGAATAAGAGGGGTGATAGTGGACACCCTTGTTTCACTCCTGATCTTATTGGAAATGCTTCTTGTTTATCCCCATTGCATATAATACTTGCTGATGGTTTAAAATCGATGGTATCTACTATTTTAAGGAAGGCTCCATTTATTTCTATACTTTCTAGTGTTTTTAATAGGAATGGATGTTGTACTTTGTCAAAAGCCTTTTCTGCATCTATTGAAATAATCATGTGGTTTCTGCTAGTTTTATTGTTGATATGATCAATTATGCTGATGGTTTTCCCAATATTAAACCATCCTTGCATTCCTGGAATAAATCCTACCTGATCAAAGTGTATTATTCTTGTGATAAGTTGTTATAGTCTTTTAGCTAATATTTTATTTAAAACTTTTGCATCTAGATTCATGAGGGAAATTGGTCTATAATTTTTTTCTCTCTTTTATCTCTTCCTGATTTAGGAATCAGTACCATATTTGTGTCATAAAAAGAATTTGGTAAGACTCCTTCTTCACTAATTTTCCCAAATAGTTTGTAGAGTGTTGGAATCAATTATTCTTTAAATGTTTGATAGAATTCACTAGTAAACCCATGTAGCCCTGGTGATTTTTTCTTAGGGAGTTCATTGATGGCTTGTTTGATTTCTTTTTCTGAGATGGGGTTATTTAGGTAACTCACTTCCTCTTCAGTAATCTGGGCAACTTGTATTTTTGTAAATATTCTTCCATTTCACTAAGATTGTCATATTTATGTGCATACAATTGAGAAAAATAATTCCTAATTATTGTTTTGATTTTCTCTTCATTGAAGGTAGATTCACCCTTTTCATTTTTGGTACTTATAATTTGGTTTTCTTCTTTCTTTTTTTTATCATATTGATTAAGGGTCTATCAATTTTATTGGTTTTTTTTTTTCCATAAAACCAGCTCTTAGTTTTATTTATTAATTCAATAGTTTTCTCAATTTCAATTTTATTAATCTCTCCTTTGGTTTTCAGTATTTCTAATTTAGTACTAAATTGGGGATTTTCAATTTGTTTTTTCTAGCTTTTTCGATTGCATGTCCAATTTATTGACCTCCCTTTTCCCTAATTTATTCATGTATGCACTCAGGGATATAAAACTTCCCCTAAGAACTGCCTTTAATGCATCCCACAAATTTTGGTATGTTGTCTCATTATTATCATTCTCTTGAATGAAATTACTGATTGTTTCTATAATTTCTTGTTTGACCCACTCATTCTTTAGGATTAAATTGTTTAATTTCCAATTACTTTTTAGTCTATCTTTCCATGGCCCTTTATTGCATATGATTTTTATTGCATCATGATCTGAGAATGATGCATTTAATTTTTCTGCCTTTCTGCACTGAATTGTGAGGTTTTTATGCCCTAGTACATGGTCTATTTTTGAGTATGTACCATGCACTGCTGAGAAGAAAGTAAATTCCTTTTTATCCCCATTCAGTTTTCTCCAGAAATCTATCATGTCTAGCCTCTCTAAAATTCTATTCGCCTCCTTAACTTCTTTCTTGTTTATTTTGAGGTTAGATTTATCAAGTTCAGAAAGGGGGAGATTAAGATCCCCCACTAGTATAGTTTTCCTATCTATGTCTTCCTCTAATTCCTTTAACTTCTCCTCTAGGAATTTGGATGCTATACCACTTGGTGCATATATGTTAAGTAATGATACTGCTTCATTTTCGATGGTGCCTTTAAGTAGGATATAGTTTCCTTCCTTATCTCTTTTAATTAGATTGATTTTTGCTTTTGCTTTATCTGAGATAAGGATTGCTACCCCTGTTTTTTTTACTTTAGCTGAGGCAATAATAAATTCTACTCCAGCCTTTTACCTTTACCCTGTGGGTATCCCTTTGTTTCAAATGTGTTTCTTGTAGACAGCATTATGGTTTTTAATCCATTCAGCTCTCAGCCTCTGTTTTATGGAAGAATTCATCCCATTCACATTCACAGTAATGATGACTATCTGTCTCTTCCCCTCCATCCTATTCTCTCCCCTGCTTATGCTTTTGTTTTTTCCTTCTCCCTTCCCCTCCTTGAAGTTTTCCCTTTTGACTGCCCCCTCCCTCAGTGTTCCCACCCAGTGACTCCCCTTCTTAACCTACCATCTCCCCTTACTACTATTTCCTTCCCCTCTAATCCCCCCCTTTAGACTCCTCCTTTTTATCCTACCCCTTACCCTCCTACTGCCTATAGGACACAATAAGTTTTTATACTTATCAGAATAAGTTACTCCCCGTTTGACACCAAACCAATGAGAGTAAATTTCAAACAGTGCTCCTCTCCTTCCCTCCTCTTCCTCTATTTAATGAATTTATGTGTCTATTCACATTAGAATCTTAAACTTAACTGACTGAGTTGATCCCTCTTTGAACCAGGACCAGTGATAATAGTTTTTGAATGTTGTTCCTCTCCCTCTTTCTTTCCCCTCTACTATCGTGTGTTTTTATGCCTCTTTGAATGGCATATTTTACCTTTTCCTATCTCATCTTTTCCTTTTATCCCATTACAGTCCCTTTGGCCCCCTTAATAAGTTTTTTTTTTAATTTTCAGGTTAGTTCATTCATACCCACACCCTCTATCTATGTATAACCCTTTTGAAGGTCGTGATAATCATAACAATTTCAATATTGACAGTTATCAGCTCCTCATATAGAGATATGAACATTTTGCTCTTGTTGCATAGCAAATTATGTGCATGTGTGCATGATTGTGGGTGTGTGCATGTGTGTATGTGTGAGTCTGTGTTTTCCTTGTTTACCTTTTTATGTCTTTCTTGAGTCTTGTAATTGGAGATCAAATTTTCCATTGAGCTCTAGCTTTTTCATCAGGAAAGTCTGGGAGTCCCTTATTTCATTGCCTGAAAGATTATGCTCAGTTTTGCCGGGTAGTTAATCCTTGGTTGTAGTCCTAGCTCTCTTGCCCTACGAAATATCTAATTCCAATTCCTCTGATCTTTTAATGTAGAAGCTGCTAGGTCCTGTGTGATCCTAAGTGTAGTTCCTCGATATTTGAATTGTTTCTTTTTGGCTGCTTGCAGTATTTTTCCTTAATCTTGTAATTCTGGAATTTGGCTACTATATTTCTTGGAGTTTTCAATCTGGGATCTCTTTCAGGAGGAGTCCAGTGAATTCTTTCAATAACTATTTTATCTTCTGATTCCAGGACTTCAGGACAGTTTTCTTTGACAATCTCTTGGAGGATGTTGTCTAGGCTGCTTTTTTCATCATGGCTCTCTGGTAGACCAATAATTCTTAAGTTATCTCTCCTGGATCTGTTCTCTAGGTCAGTTGTTTTTCCAGTGAGATATTTTACATTTTCTTCCAATTTTTCAATTGTCTTATTTTGTTTGATTGACTCTTGGTGCATCATAGAGTTCTGAGTTTCAATTTGATTGATTCTAATTTTTAGCAAATTATAGTCTTCAGTTAGTTTTTGAAGGTCCTTTTTTAGGTAGGTATTTTCTCCAATAATTTCACTAATTTTACTTTTTAAGGATTTGTTTTCTTCACTGAAACTTTTTTCCAAGTTGGTCACTGCCTCCCTGATTTGGTCTTTAAAATCTTTCTTGGGGCGGCTAGGTGGTGCAGTGAATAGAGCGTTGGCCCTGGAGTCAAAAGGACCTGAGTTCGGATCCGGCCTCATACACTTAATGCACACACAGACAAAAAAACCTAGCCGTGTGACCTTGGGCAAGTTACTTAACTCCAATTGCCCTCCAAAAGGCAAAAAAAATCTTTCTTAAGCTCCTCCAGGAATGCTATTTGGGTTTGATACCAGTTCATATTTCCTTCTGTGGTCTCAGGTGTGGGTAAAGAGTCCAAGTTGTCCTCTGTATTTGGTTGTTCCTGACCTACATAGTAAGCTTGGATCAATTTTCTTGTTTTCCCCTTCTCCTTCTCAGCTTCCTTATTTCCGTTGTGATTTTCTATTTCTTAATTTCTCAGGCTGTGAGCTAAGGGCCTAGTCCTTGACTTTGAATGTTATAGCCTCTGGGTGTCTAGTTTGTGGCTAAGGCAGGAATCTCAGAGAGGTATGTTGATGTACAGAGTAGTCTGTGGGGGAGGGGTGGTTTGGCCACTTCAGATTTCCACCTCTATACCCCTGGGCTATAGCTCAGGCAGGTTTTTGTAGGTCAGGTGAGGTGGGGCTCGCTGGGACCCCTCCCTCTCTTCTCTTCAGACTCCTGGCTGTCTCAGTTATACCCCTTCTTGAAGACTCACAAGCCTGAGGCTATTTCCACTAACTTGGGATTTCAGTCTAGGTGGGAGACTTATCTTTGGGTTTTCTACTTCATGAAGGAGGGATGGGGGGATTGGAGCAACTAAAATTTACTTTGTCATGCTAGCCCCTGCATTATTATGCAGGCAATTTCTAAACTTCCAGGCTTGGGGGCCAAAAGCTGCAGGAGAAGCTGCTGTCTCCACTGGGGGCCCGAGACTCTCCTACCTGGCTCCAATGATCCCTCCTATTCCCTCATGAGATAACAGCAAGATGACTGCAATCCGTCCTTGGTAAGTCTGCAGGCTGGGGCTTCTTCTCTCTCTGGTGTAGTCTGTTTGTCTGCTCTTAACTCTGAGCTGTGCAGACCTCCATGTGCTCTGTGCTTGCCCTTTCTGGATACACTGGGCACTTTCCTGGGCTGGATTCTGCCACATTCTACCTCCAAGTGGATTTTGTCACTCCCTATCCTTCATTTATAAGAATAACTATATTCTGGAGTCTCACACATACAGCAACTATTCAGTAGCTCCAACCCCCCCAAAAATGCTGACTACAACAAGCCTCTGCTTTTGGCCCACCTGTTAATCCCTGAGGTAAATGAAGTCTTTGAATCTAAGGTCCATTGTTACAAAATTGGATCAAAGATGTAACTTCAGTACTTGGTGATTTCATGACAGTGGTCAGTAAGGCTAATAAGATCTTATGACCTTGCCCAAGTAAAAAGTCCCAAGGAACCTCACAGATAAGAAGAACTTGAAGAGGCCTTTGCTATGTTTTCTCCCAACAATAAGTTAGCAGTATTAACTATTTTTAAAGCAAAACATAGCAAATCAAGTATTTAACAGTTTTCAAACATTTTGACCACATTCTTTTAACAGCTCAAAAAAAGGAGTTATTTTTCTAATAGCATTTCTGATGCAACGGTTTCCCAAATTTCACAATATGAGAAAAATTTTAGAACCACTACTAACATATACAATACACTGTATTTAAAACATGAAACAAAACTTAGTACCAATCGATTGCTTTACTTCAGTTGTCAATCCAACAAGTACCCGTCTCTAACCTGTGGGTAACCAGAGCCAAATAGAGACATCTAGATACAGGAGAGTCAGTAAACAAACAGAAGTTTAATTAATTTCAGAGTGAGGAAATTGGCATCTGCAGGCAGAAGCCCCTCTTCCTAAGAAGGAGAGCTTAAGGCTGCTAAGGCTTCATAATCATTCTTTGATCTTGAGATAGTTCTTATAGTTAGCATTTCTTGGGACAATACAGATGTTCTTGGGTACCATGGGAACAGTCATTGTCTCAAGTCTGGGGGGTCATGGCCACCCTTTGGGGCACAGAACCAGAGTTCTGTGATGAGAACAGAAGTGCAGCACCTGTCAGTGAAAAGGAACAGGGATTATGAACATGTGAAAGATGGCCCTGGGAAATAGGGGAAGCTAAATCCCTCAGTGAACACCTGGTGCTGGTCCAAGTAATACACTTTGCCAGAGGGTAATATCATTCTGAGTGCAAAGGATTATTTTTATACTAAGCTTAGGAGGCAGCCTGTTTGCTGTGCCTTAGCTCAGGGAAACAGGATATCTCTAAAATATTTTGACATTTCTCCCTTTTGGCCAAAAGGAAGGGGTCTGAAAGATCCCTTACCCTTATGGCCAATAAAGGAGAGGCAACTATATGTGACAGAATATTGTCTTGGGGTGGAGAGCGTTAGTTCCTTGAGGAGACCTATTGGGGAAGTGTATCCCAGGTGTTATTGCTAATAATTGTTTGAAAAGAAAGGCAAGGCTAAGAACATCAGAGTGACTAAATGCCAACACATGCTCAAACCAAGGCCTTGGTAGCTGAGTACATAACAAAAAAAAAAAAAAGATAGTAGACTCAGCCCTCATCTAGAATCTTGGGACAGCTGTCTCATCTGGATGTTGGCTGCTCCTAGGTCTGTCCACTCAGAAGCAGGGAATTTCTTCAGAGGATCCAGTTTCCTAGCCACACAGGGCTAGGTTTAAACAATGCAGTAAAGTTTTTCTCACAATTCCCATAATTTCATAATTACATTGAGTCAGGTAGAGATCAAATTACCTAGAGGGTTCATAATGGAGTAGTTCTGAGATGGGAGATTTACTTGTTGTCAGAGTAACCAAGAAAACTTAAAACATTAACACCTTTATTCTCAGGATCACTCTAAAAGAGGCTTCTCTGGTTCTAAATCTAGAGTTTCCTAGATAATTCTGACTTAATATAGTTTAGTACAATCACTTAAATTTGGTTCTCCAATTTCAAAACTCCAGAGAATTTCAGTTTATATAGCCTTTGACCTAAATACTATACCTGATAAAAGAATCTTTTAAAAATTTATGAGGGTCTAACCGAAAATTAACTTTTTTGCTCTTTAAGATTATCAGATAGATACTTTTAAAAATGGGAAAATAATTTAACTTTCTGTACCATTATCAATACAATTTTTCTGTGAAATTCAATTAATCCTCAATTAACAATCCTTAATCTGGTTTTGAGAACTTATTACCAAAACATATTACTAAACTTAAAACTAAAATTCAAAGCCTGAATTTCTATGATAGATAAACTTCAGAAGCCAATCATATACATCTATATATTGTCCTTTAGAGAAAACAGCTTAATACTTTTGTGGTTTTCAAAATTTGCTATTCTAAAAGCTTTTATATTATATCTTTGTCTTATTACTTTGTTTAATCATTTCCCATTTTGGAGGATATTATCCCTATATTATAGTTTCATCACAAATATAGGTTAAAATTATAAGACGTTCATACTTCCATCCTATTATAGTAACTTAGAGATGTTCCACTATCAATCTGTTATTTAATAGATTTAGTGTTGTGCTTACAAAAACTTCTGGATTATAGAAACTTGCTATAAAAGGAAGAAGAGGGACCTGGTTATATCATAACAGAGATGGAAACTCCCTTAGTTCTGTTGGAGGAAAAAAATACCTTAGCTCTGTTTGATTCCAGGCATGAGTCATATCTGACTGCCAATCATATAGTCATAGAATGTTAAAGGCAAGGCTTAGGATTAACCAGATAAGGAATTTTCTTTTTCCAGAAAGGAAATGCACAATGGGAAAATAAGAGTCAAAATGATCCTACCTAGGCCATGTCCTAAGTACTCCCTACAACCTTTCCTAGGCACAAACAACCACCTTTAAGCATTTTTCAGACTGCCACACATACCATTTTCTACTATTGGCTTTATGACAATTCAGATAACTATCCTGGTAATCAAAGTTCAAAGCAACACTGAATTTACAGTCACAGGATTTTACCTTAAATAGCAAAATTTCACTAATGTCAACTTAGAGCTTGAATATCTTTCCGATGTTTTCCTAAGAGTTAGCATTTCATTAATATTTATAAATTAAAACCACCCATATTCTGTGACTTCAAATATATAACAAATACCTAATAGTTGATTCATCATCAATATGTTGAAACTACATCTTTAAACCACCTTATATACTTTGATAATAGCCAAGATTTTCAAATGAGAATCTGCTATTATAGTATTATTACTATTATCAATAGTCATAATAGTATTGTTATTTTTACCTGTTTTATAATTGAATATACTTCATTAAATATTTATCAGCTTTCAAATATTCAATTTTATCACATCCTTCTAAAAGCCCAATCCATATGTAACAAAGTCCGGATTTAAAAATTGCTTTGTCTGACAGCATTTCTGTTTTACAAAGGTTTCTCAAATTTTACAATATAAAAGAATTTAGAAATACAATACAAACAATAAACTTCAGATGACATTAATTGCATTTTCAAATTAACACATATAAAAATCATTAATCTTATTACCTTTGGCATTTTAAAACCACTTTAAAGTTATCAAATATGGAACAATCACATTCAATTAGAGAAATAATAAAAATATAGTGCTTAACAGATGCCAGTCACTGTGTTAAGCACTTTACAATCATTATATCATTTTGTTCTTTCCTTTTTTTTTTGCATTTTGGAGGAGGAAGGCAGGGCAATTGGGGTTAAATTTCTTTCCCAAGGTCACATGGCTAGTAATTGTTAAGTGTCTGAGGCCGGATTTGAACTCAGGGTCCTCCTGACTCCAGGGCCAGTGCTTTATTCACTGAGCCATCTAGCAGCCCCCATTATGTCATTTTGATTTCACAACAACAACCATTACTACTTTCTCTTTATAAATCAAGAAAGTGGGGCAAAGAGAGACAAAGTAACTTATGATAAATTACACAAGTAATACATTTCTGTGACTGAAACAGAGAAAAGTATGCTTACCAAGGGCAGAGGCTAGCTGGCTCTTCACCCCATACTGCCATGCTAGGTGCTACCAGGGGTAGCCAGATTCTTCCAGAAAGCAGCTGGTCAGGGCCTACCAAGGGCTAGGCCATCTTGGAGACATTGACTGAGCTTTGGGTGGTGTGTCAGAGATCACTGACAAGGGGCAAGGGTGACTGGTGTCAAGACCTTCCCATTCATGGTAGTTCCTGGTGGTCAGGCTCAGGGAGTGCTGGCTATAGGATGGGATTCCCCCAACAGCTGCAGGTGCTGGAGTTAGGGAGCTGCTGGGGCAGGGTGTGCAATACCTAGCTGTGGCTGTTGTCCCACCCCGTTCTATCAGGTGGGGCAGAATTCAAGTTTCCCTACAATTCTCCATCATTCTTTCTTCATAATCTAATCTAAGATGAGAGGGGATAACCATGGGCTCTAATGGTCTTCTTAACAACTCCCAGAACTGAGATATACCCTTAACTCTGGAGGAAGGAAGTAGGGCATGTGAGAGAGGGCCCTCAATACTTTCTGGGGTGCTTTCCCTTTTTCAGCATCTACCCTAGCTTTTATTTAAAGGGACTATACTTTTCTAATGGTAAACAGAGAGACATGGGGAAAAATAGGATAAAAATTGAAAAGTCAAGGAAGAGTTAACAAGAGGTTGCTATGTCATTTGCCTAATTTTTTTTAGGCTAGGCTTTCTGCCAAACCAGTTTTCTTCATTGACTTAAAATAATGAAATTATTAATCTTGCCAATTACTTTTAAAAATGTTTATAAGATTTAATCCTTATTTTTCATTAAAACAGATTTTACAGAGTGGTGCCTAAAAACTTACAAAGATGTTTCAGAAGGGGATGGTTTCCTGGAATTCCCCCATCCCCCCAAAGTCTCAGGAGTTTTCTCCTGCAATCTTAAGATGATTCATTTCCAAATTCCTTAATGATTAATCTTAAAACCTCCAGAATCTGCTAAGATGTTTTTAGCAGCTCTACAACTTTAATTACCTAACTTTATTTCTGTAGCCCCAACTTGGCCAGTGTTGAGACCACAGAAAAAAAATGTCTTACAGACTTTTCCTCTTTTCTTATAATCTAATCTCCCAAAGAAAGCCTAAAATGGGAGTTAGTAAAGCTAATACATCTTTCCCAGTGTTTTTTTCTAATGATAGCTCTTATAAGTTTTTCTGGCTAACTGTATTCTTAAATCTTTCAAGGTGACAGAATCTAGCTCATAGCACAAACATGACACAGACATTCTGCATTTTCGTCACAGACAAAACAGAAAGAAACAGAAAAAAAGAAGAGCATACAATTAAAATGTTCATTTCAACCAGCTACACACACACACACACACACACACACACACACACACACACACACACACACACACACACACCAAACTAAACACTTAAGCAGTTCTTACACAAAATTTGATATGTGCTGCAAATAAAAATTTTAAAAAATTTAAATTAAAAAAAGACGTGAAAAAAACTGGCAATTCAGAAAAACAAGAAAAAAACAGGCCTTACAAGAGTTATCCAGGTCAAGAAACAAGGCCCTGCAGCAGAGAACAAAAGAAAATCTAGATGGAAGCAAAGAAAGGAAGGACCACTTTCAACATAACACATAGTATTATATATAGGTTTTCTTTCTTTTTTTGTTTTTTTTTTTTTTTTGGAAGGGGAAGGCAGGGCAATCGGGTTTAAGTGACTTGCCCAAGGTCACATGGCTAGTAAGTGTGTCAAGTGTCCGAGGCCAGATTTGAACTCAGGTCCTCCTGATTCCAGGGCTGCTGCTCTATTCATTGCACCACCTAATTGCCCCTATAGGTTTTCTTTAAATGGAAATTTATTGCTATATAGTTTTAATCCTCTTTTATGTTCTGCTATACATATGACATGTTTTTATTTTAAATTTAAGTTTTGATATTTAAGTTTATATTTTTTCTTTTCTTATTATGTATTTAACTTTTAGTATTCAAGTCTAAAATAAAATAGATTAAAGAAAGAAGAAAAAGGGCTCTGGAACATACCTCACAATGGAAAGCCAAACTCAATCAAAGGTGAGCAGAAGGATTTGAGCAGGAATGGGCAGTGGACTCACCACACAAGGTGGGCTCAGACTTCAGGGAAATAAATTTCCTGTAGTGCCTAGTCCACCCCCACTGGTGGTACCAGAAGGTCCCATTGGCCTTGTTTCCAGTCAAATCCCACCAATTAACATCAACCAGACCAGAACCAGCCTGTAATATGTGGGTAGCCAGAGTCAAACAGAGAAGTCTAGAGACAGAAAAGTTAGGACACAAACAGAACTTTAATTAATTTCAAAATGGCACCTACAGGCAGAAGCCCTTCTTCTTAAGAAAGAGGGCTTAAGGCTGCTAAGGCTGCAGTCACTTATATACATGAAAGAAGTTGGCCCACAACACAGTCATTCTTAGGTCTTGAGATAGTTCTCATAGTTAGCATTTCTTGGGACAATACAGATGTTCTTGGGTACCATGGGAACAGTCATTATCTCAAGTCCTGGGGGTCATGGCCACCCTGTGAGGCATAGAACCAGAGTTCTGTAATGGGAACAGAAGTACAGTACCTGTCAGTGAAAAGGAACAGGGACTGTGAACATGTGAAAGATGGCCCTGGGAAATAGGGGGAGCTAAATCCCTCAGTGAACACCTGGTGCTGGTCCAAGCAATACACTTTGCCAGAGGATAATATCATCCCGGGTGCAAAGGATTATATGCCAAGCTCAGGACACAGCCTGCTTGCTGGGTCTTAGCTCAAGGAAACAGGATATCTCCAAAATATTTTGACATAGTCAAATGCATTTCCAAATTATCCTACATGGAAAATCATTCATCTTATTACTTTTCACATTCTATGTTAATTACATGTGAACCCCAGTAAAGAGTAACCCAATATGGAACAATTATACCCAACTGAAAAATAATAACATTTATATTATGATTACCATGTTCTTGGTACTTTTTAAGTTTGTTATTTTTGTTTAGTCATTTTTAGTTGTGTCCAGCTCTTTTTGACCCCATTGGGTTTTCTTGACAATGATACCAGAGTGATTTACCATTTCCTTCTCCAGGTCATTTTACAGATGAGGAAACTGAGGCAAACAGGGTTAAGTGATTTGCCCAGGGTTCCACAGCAAGTATTTGATCCCCACAACAACCCTGGGAGGTAGGTGCCATCATTATCCCATTTTACACATAAGGAAACTGAGGCAAACAGATGAATAACTCGCTGAATATCACACAGCTAATAAATTTCTGAGGCTAAATTTGAATTCACATTTTTCTGATCTGGGGAGATTCCTAGTATGTCTTCTTACTGACAAATATCAAATGTATTTTGCATAAAGTTCTAATTTACCACAGTTATCCTAGTAGAACACATCTCACTGCAAATGAGTCCACACAATTTATTTTCAGGACAAAAAACTTCAATCAAATCAAATTTGTGAACAACCACAAACAGTAACATTTAGAACCTCAATTTTCCTCCAAGGACTGTAAGCAGCCTACTCCTCAAATTTTAGAAAGCCCCAGCTGTCAGCTGTCACATTATAACTTGCTAGGATACTGACTGTCTGAAATTGCTAACAGGTGTTTCTTTTTTTTTTTTTTTACACATTTTAATTTTCTTTATTATTCAAAAAACATATACTTTTTATTTACTTTTTTGACTCTGTGCTTGTGCCTTCAACACCTTCACAACGATTTTCTGCTCCTCAATCAGGAAAGGATGCTTGATCTGGTCACGGACACTTTTAGCACACATGGAGCCACCATAAGCCCTACTGACATGCTTTATTGTCTTTGATAGCCTCATAAGAACTTTAGGTCTCACTGCACGAACACCTCTAAGTCTTCCTGGGAACACACCACAGGCTGAATTTGGTGCTTTTCCAACTTTCTTGGTATAAAGGTAAACAATTCTGTTACCTGAGGTTCGTGACAGCTGAGTTTTGTTGGAAGCTGTATTGTAGGAGAGCCTACGGCGGTATGTCAGATGCTGAACCATTTTTAATTTCTGTCAGATCCATCACTGGAAGAGGGAAGAGTTAACAGGTGTTTCTTTAAAAGTTTTCTCATATCCTTATCCCAACAGAACCAAGACCTTCTCTAAACTTTTTTCCAAACTCCAAACTTTTTCCCTCTTAAACCTCCATTCATGAAGTCAGTACAAATCTGACTTCAGCTTTCCTTAACTTTCTACCTATTTCTTCTTATCCTTACTTGCTTACACTTTCTCTCTTCCTTCCTTTTTATAACTCACTAGGGACTTAGATTATAGCCTACTAAATTTACCCAAACAAATTCTGCTGAATCATTTTTCCAACTGGTTTCCACAAACCCGGAGAAAAAAGAAATGGAAAAAAAATTCCTTCCTTTTCTTATCTATTTCTGCTTTCTCTAGCTGTCCAGGGTGGTAGAAGCAGAAAGACTCTCAGTTTCTTCTTTATCTCCCATGAAGAGTGTAAGCAAAGGTCAGTGAGAATAAGTAGATCAGTTTTGAGATGTCATTAGACATACACACACACACACACACACACACACAAATACACACACACACATCTTCTAAGTTCCCTTTCCATCATCAGTCATTGTGAATATTTATCCCCATTATCCACAACCTGGTACAAGCCCAAGAAATGTGGGGGTGGGGTTGACTCCCATATGGTGGCTGTTTCCAGGTGGGGCCAGTCAAAATATTTTGGAGATACCCTGTTTTCCAGAGCTAAATCCTAACAAGCAGGATGTGTCCTGAGCATGGCATAACAATAAGCCTTTGCACTCAGAATGATATCACCCTCTGGCAAAATGTATTGCTTGAACTAGCACTAGGTGTTCACTGAGGGATTTAGCTCCCCTTGTTTCCCAGGGTCATCCAATCACTGACAGGTAATGCATTCCTGTTCATAGAATTCTGGTTCTGTGCCCTGAAGGGTTGGCATGACCCCTAAGATTTGAGACAGAACTGTTTCCCAGAGCCTGTGGGAGCAGTAACTCAAGACCTAAAATGATTATATCATGGTCCAGTCCAGGATGTATATAAGGCCTGCCTTTAATCCATCATGTTAAGTCCTCCTTCATAGGAAAGGGATTTCTGTATTCATATGTCATTTTCCTCACTCTTATGCCCAGACTCTCCTCCCTCTAGCCTGTTCTGTTTGTTTGGCTCTGACCACCCACAGGTTAAAGGCAATTCTGATCAGGTTCCAACAGGCTCCTCTTCGGGTTTCTAACCTCCATTTCCATTACTTAATTCCTTCTCTTCAGTCCTTTCCCTTCTGTTTCAAAAGTCCTCTCAATAGTGCTAATAAATCAACCAATCAATCAATGAATCAATAAATAAATCCATTTTTGCCTAGGCTTTTGATCTTTAAGTCTTATTCTTTTTAGCATTCAGAATCAAAACTTTTAACCAGCCGTATTTTCTTCCCATAATTTTCCCAGTCCCTTCCAAGCCTTATCTCTTAGTTGTGGACATTTCCTTCACCCCAAGCTGTAACAGCTTGTGTACTCCAGAGTCCACAGGAAGCTCGCTCTTCTTACTCCCTTTTGAATACCGATATTTCCTTGCAATGAGAAACTTCTGTGCTTGCAAGTTCATTGCCTTACCTGCCTCTCTTCTTTGTGCAAAAATGAGAGAGGGGAGAAAAATCAAAATCTAGGTTTGGGGAACCTACTTTTCTTTTTTCTTTCTGAGATTGGAGAGTTTATTATCCAATCACCTCACAATGGCTGACTGCTGGAGAAACCTCTCTGGCCTACCACAGGGAAAATGAAACCGTGTACGGGCTTCCAGTCAGAATCAAATGGCAAAGTGATTCTCTTGGCATAGCTTCGACAAAAATTGTTAAAAGAAAAATCTGTTTGGATCTTGCCCTCAATAATGAAACAAACCCAGAAAGATAAAATTCTAAGGAGTTTATTGTAGCACCCTAAGTAAAAATCACGTTGAATAAATGTGTCCAGGCGCCAGTCTAGAGCTGTTTTTAAGGACGAGTTTCCCAATAAGAGAAGACAATCCTAATGGGTACACATTTCTAAAGGGGACGAGCTAGTGTTATCTCAGAGAAGACTTTACAGTCTGGGGAGTTGCAGATTTCTAAAAGGGGATCAAAGCACAAGCAGTTGCCCTTTCCTATGCTTGGATTGCCATGTCCTACGGCTGCCCTACTTTCCAGTTAGCACCTACTGCTACCCTACCTTCCCACTGGCATGTCCTTCGGCCACCCCTTAGTAGAGGGCTGGCGCATACAACCAGGAAAGGGGGATGGGAAATCATGGGTTCACAAATTAATTTGAT
Source organism: Gymnobelideus leadbeateri (assembly GCA_011680675.1). NCBI lineage: Eukaryota > Metazoa > Chordata > Mammalia > Diprotodontia > Petauridae > Gymnobelideus > Gymnobelideus leadbeateri. The sequence goes on from WOXC01011301.1 coordinate 115,483, forward strand.
GGTAGTGGCTAAATTCTGTATAGAATATATGCTTGAGACATTTTTCAGTCCAAAGAAGGCAACGGTAAAAAGGTAAATTTGCTTCCTTATTAGTTATTCCCCCTAGAGACAAAAAGTCTGTGATTCTCCAGACTCACACAGGTCATGAATCACTGATGTAATCCAACCCCATATGTTTACAGGTGAAGCAACTGAAGCCCAAAGTGATGAAATAATTTTTCACAGACTTTGAACACAGACTCCACCCCATCCCCCCCTCCCAGTACAGTGCTCTGTAGGAAACCAAGTTTCTTACCAGCTTTGGCACTGTTTGAATGGAAAGTTGTTCCCACAGTAGCAGTGGTTGATAATGTTTTTAATCAGAATTTATTATCACTACAGTATGAATGTTGCTTTTTTTTTCTCCCCTCTCTGGCCCTGTAATTTCATTGAGGAAGGGAGCTTCACCCTCCCCGCAGAGCAATAAATCATTTGGGGGCCTGTGACTTGCCTAGAGTCACCCAGCCATTTAGTATAAAAAGGTACAACCTGACATGGAGGTAGGAGGCCTTTTATTTACTCCTCCATTCTGCCTCACTACTATAGTCGATAGTACGTTAATAATGCTTGGTTCAGGTGCTCAGAATGCTTTACCAGAAAACTTAATACAAAGCCAACTAGCCAACTTCATTCAATATAAATTCAATCAGTCCTTTCCTTCAGGAATTTAAAGTAGTTTTGTTGCTTTCCCACAATGCGACCATCATTGATAACACAGCTATAGGTTATACAGGCATGGAACCACCTGCTTTCGTGACACCACTAGGTGCCCACCTTTTTTGCCAGTGAAAAGGAGATAGGGTACTAATTACCGCTCTTTGGCATCGCTCCCTCCCCTTGCAGACTCAGCACAAGGCAAAGGCTAGAGCAAGGTTCTAAGGTTGCAGCCACGTGGCTAGTCCGTTGGGTTCAGCGTTCCAACTTCTGGTGCTGGTGAAATGCAGTTAAAGCTGCTGTGAGTTCGTCCTAGCCATGCTTTGGGAGAAAGTGCTCACTTCCGGAGTATTATTGCTCAGCTACAGCTCAGCTTTCTGGAGGTAAAAGACAAACCTGGGGCAAGGGTGAGCGATTTTGATTCCAGAGTGCCGGGAGGCTCCTTTGCGAAGTAGGAAACGTGGCGTCAAATGGCTTGAGCTGTTTAGGTTTTATTTAGTCTCCTTCTGCTTGACATGGAAGAGAGTGGAGAGAGCCACTGATCCTAGTTCTCCTCTCACGTTGACCCCATTTCTTTACTAACTCTCCTTTTCCTCCGAACTCATCCTTCAGCATGTAAGGGGGGTAGAAACCATCCCATTTGGCTGACGCTTTGATAACTGCAAACACTTTTCAAAAATGGAATCAAACAATAAGAATTAAGTGGGAACGGGACCAATATACCTCCTTTAATAAACCGAAGGTCATGTGAGAATAGATCTCTTTAACACTTTGTATAAAAGGGAAGAGGCTGTCAGAATAAGGAAAAGATTTACTTGACTCCACTCTCAGAATGTAAGCTTTTTGAAGGGAGAGACTGTGTCTTGCCTTTCTTTGCAACCAAGCACTTAGCATAGTGTGCACATAGTAACCACTTACTAAATACTAGTTGATTATTTCACAGGGTTGTTGTGAAGATGCCACAAGGTAATGTAAATCATCTCTGTCTCACTGAAACTGTAACTATCTCTCTCTGGCTAGTAATGGACAGGAAAAGGTTAACAAAGTACCTGTGAGGCTGTATGAATGAGAGATTCCCTACCCACTGGAGTTCCTTGTGCTCTAAGTATTGAAATAGCTCTCCATCTATCTTTAGATAAAGTGAAACCTATTAACATTGACTGCTCAACTAGTATTTTTTCCTGAACTATATCATAAAAGGACAAAGAAGCTGATAATTTATTTGTTATATAGAAATCCCTTCTATTCTGATGTTAGTGCATTTTCAGCCTAATATGCTTTAGCATTTATGGCTATAGAATCCTGGATTGAGGGCGGAGTAAAGATGACAGAATAGAAACAGGACTTTGCTGTGGCTCCAGCTTCCACCTTCACTAATCCATGGTAAAAGGGGACTCTGAACAGACTTTGGAGCTACAGAACCCACAAAATGACACAGAGAAGCTAGCCTCCCGCTGAGGACAGCCTGGCAGCCCAGCAGGAATCGGCCAGCCCAGTGCTCTAGGAGCCAAGCCCAGCCCCACATGAGCCAGAGGTTTTACCCCCCAGGGCGGGCCTGACCAGCAGCCAGTTAGAGGGATTTCAGAACACCAGCAGTTGTGGCCTTTCCAGAATTATCAACACATAGATGTCAAGGGCAAAGTGAGAGGTCAGTGCACTGTGGACTTTGGGACCAGTAGTGGGAAGAGTGTTGGATTTTATCCCCAGGGTGAGAAGCCGAGGTGCAGCCAGTGCCACACTGCACCTTTAGCTCCTGGCCTGCAGACTGTAGGGGGCCGAAGCAACTAGGCTGAGGGTGGTAAGCACCCTTGTTTTAACCTTCTTGGATCTGGATTGCAATCCACTGATCATCTCCTGAAAAAGATCCCAAAAAGAAAACTCCTAGGAATATTATAACTAGGTTTCAAAATTCCCAGATCAAGGAGAGAATATTACAAGCAGCCAGGAAGAAACAATTTGAATATTGTGGAAACACAATCAGGATAGTGCAGGATCTGGTAACATCTATACTGAGGGATCAAAGGGCTGGGAATATGATATTCTGGAGGTCAAAGGAGCTGGGATTAAAACCAAGAATAAAAAAACTGAATATCATGTTTCAGGGGAAAATGTGGTAATTCAGTGGAATAGAGGACTTTCAAATATTCTTGATGAAAAAACCAGAGCTGAATAGAAAATTTGACATTCAGATACAAGAAGCAAGAGATACTTGAGAAGGTAAACAGAGAAAAGAAGTCATAAGGAACTAATCAAAGTTGGACTGTTTACATTCCTACATGGAAAAATTATGATTGTAACTGATGAAACTTTTCTCAGTATGAAAATAGTTGAAGGGAATAGGAATATGTGTGTGTGTATGTGTGTGTGTGTATACATATAGTCTTTATCAGAGGGTATATAGGCGTAAGAATACATATGTGAATGTGTGTATATATGTTGACAGATATACATAGATAGAGGACACAGGACCAATTTAATAGGAAGGGATGATACTTAAAAGGTAAAATCAAGAGGTGAGAGAGGAATATAGTAAGAGGAGATGGGGAAAGACAAAATGAGGTAAATTATCTCATATAAAAGAGGTAAGGGAAAATGGTTACAATGGAGGGGAAGAACAGGAAGGCAAAAGGGAATGGGTCAACCTTATTCACATTGAATTTGGCTCAGGGAGGGAATGACATACACACTAAAGAGGGTATCTCACCCTACAGGATAGTAGGGGGGAAGCGGATGAGAGGGGGAATGATGGAAGGGAGGGCAGGCTGGGAGAGAGGGAAGTAGGAAGCACACACTTTTGAAAAGGGGCAGGACCAAAATAGAGAATAAAAGAAGTGTGAGGTGGGATAGGAGGGAGGGAAATATAATCAGTCTTCTACAATATATCTACTATGGAAATGTTTTGCATTAGCTACACATGTACAACCTACATTGAATTGCTTATCTTCTCAGTAAGGGTGGGTGACAAGGGAGGAAGGGAATGAATTTGGAATTCAAAGTTTTAAAACCAAATGTTTAAAATAATATATGTGTATATATATATGTATATATATACATATGTATATATATATATGTATATATATACATATGTATATATATATACTATTATTAATACTATTTTACATGTAATTGGGAAATAAGAGGAGGGGATATCCTGGGGCACTGCTATTTTGGGGAGGTGAGTAGGGGAAAAACTAGGAGAAAATTTGTAACATAAAAACTGGCAGAAATGAATGAAGTAAAACAGAAGTTAATAAAGCATTTGAAAAAAAATTTTAAAATAGAATCCTGGATTGAGAATTCAACTTCAGAATGATGTCCCTGAGAAAAGAAAAGATATATCTTTCATGTAAGAAAAAGTTAGCTATATTCAGAACATTGTATTTTCTAAGGCAGACCAGGAAAGAGTACTTAAGCAATAGTAGTTGAATCATATAGCATTTTCTGGGTAATTTACCTTCCCTGCCTCTCCCCATATTCTTCTTGACAGAGACCCTTTCTTCCTACCTTACTGAGATAATAAAGGTGAGCTGACTGGTTTCTCCTCCTCTAGACTTCAAAACCCTCTCCCAGGGTAAGGAGCCTGCTTACACCTTTATCCATACTCCTATTCCCTTGTTCTCCAATCTTTGAGAAAATAAGTTCTTTGAAGGCAAGAGGTAGTTTTGTATTTCCAGTGTCTTACAGATAACTAGGTGCTTAATAAATGCTTTTTGGTTGATTTTGGCCTTCTTTGCCAAAGTCAATCCTGCTTGTTTGCTGGATCTAAACTTTTCCCATCTCCCTTTCATTTATTCCCTTTGTCCCATCTTCATTTTATCCCTAGGAGCTGGCTTCTTCTCAATTGCCTATAAATATCCTAAAAAGCTTTATGTGAGGCTGTGAAAATGGAGAGAAGGGATCTATACAAGAGATCCTTCAAAGATAGAAGTGATAAGACAGTGACAGATTGAAAATGTTGAGTGAGTGTGAGGAGAGACATCGAGTACTGTGAGTCTGCCACTCTGGAAGGATGCTGACATTCTGTATGATAACAGAGGTTTGGAAGAGGGGAGGGTTTGAGGGAAGAGATAATGAGCTCTGTTTTGGACATACTGAATTTGAGATGCCTAGGGGACATGCAGTTTCAGGTATCCAGTAGGCCACTGGGGATTAGGAGAGAAGTTAGGGATGCATAGGTATGTTAAATGAATCTATGGGAACCTGATGGGATTATCAACCAAAATAGTATATAGAGAGAAGAGGGTCCAAAAGAGGTCCTTAGGGGACCCCAATTCTTAGTGTTCGTGACTAGGATATATATCCAGCAAAAGAGAATCAGAAGTAGTCAGGAGAACCAGAAAAGATAACTGTCATTAAAACTGTCATTAAAACCAGGAGAAGAGATTCAATCATGTCAACAGCTGCAGAGAGGTCTAGGAAGATGAGGATTGAGAAGTCCATTAGATTTGTCAGTGAAGACATTATTGGTAACTTTGGCGAGAGCAGTTTCAGTTGAAAGAAGAGGTAAGAAGACAGACTGCAGAGGAGTTAAAAGAGAATGAGAAGCCCCTTCCTTCACAATGGGGGAAGGGAGGAGTCACGTTTTCTGCCCTGCAGCTGAAGTCAAGATTTCCTGTAACTCGTATTATTGTACTGCAATAATACTACTTCCTTTCATTATTTTACTTGATTCTTTAGATCCTTTATTTTTCCACATGAGTTTTGTTATTTTTTCTGGTTCTGTAAAACACACCTTTGATAATTTGTGCTGATATAACACTAAGACTATAAATGAGCTGTCACTATATTGGCATGTCCTAGCTACAAACAATAGATATTCTTTCAGTTATTTAGGTTATTCTTTATTTCTTTATATCTATTTTATCTATGTATATTTTATATGATTTGGTAGATTGATTCCCAAGCATTTTATGTGTTTTGTAGTTATTTGGAATAGGATTTCACTTCATATTATTGTCTCTTGGTCTTTGTTATTCTTATTATAGAGAAATGCTGTTGATTTTTAAGGGTTGATTCATAGCCTGCAACTTTGCCAAAGCTATTGGTTCACTGATTTCTTAGGGTTTTAAAAAGTAAATCGTCATGTCGTTAGCAAATAGGAATCGTTTTATCTCCTCTTTATTTATCTTTATACCTTTAATTTCTTTCTGTTGTCTTATTGCTAGTATTAGCATTTACAAAATGATATCTGATGAATGGGCATCCTTGCTTCACTCCTCAATTTTCTGGAAAAACTACTTGTTTATCCCCATTTTATATTATGCTCATTTTGAGATTTAGATAGACACATTTTATGATATTAAAAAAATCACTCTATACCTGTGGGGAGCCAGTTGTGGGGAGCCCTGATATCTGAGAAAGTATGGGAGCCCTGCCATCCCCAAGCAAGGCTGAGAAAGAATCACTGATGCAGAGGTTGTGAGTGGGTACATAAAAAGAGACAGGACTCCCGGAATGGTAAAAGTAGAGAGCCAATGTTTATTCTTCCAGGCACAAGCTTTATAGAGTCATGGGCATGCATGCCAGGCTTATCTTGAGGATAATCCTCACACCTGTGTGTTTGAGCTCTCTCCTGGGGGATGGGGAACTGATGCAGGCCCATCAGCAGGCCAAACACCTGAGAAGGCTTGTTCAACCATCAGGGTAAGAGTCCCACTGGCATATACCTATACATACCTATACATACACACACACACACACACACACACACATACACACACACATACATATACATACATACATACATACATACATGTACCTATAGTCTGTGGGTTGTTTTTGGTGTTTTGGGTTTTTGGTTTTTTTTTTTTTTTTTGCTTTTTGGAGGGGGAAGATAGGGCAATTGGGATTAAGTGACTTGCCCAAGGACACACACAGCTAGTTTTGTGTTAAGTGTCTGAGGCCAGATTTGAACTCAGGTCCTCCTGACTCCAGGGCCAGTGCTCTATTCACTGTGCCACCTAGCCGCCCCTTGTTTTTTCTTTTTAAGCATGAATTAATTTTGTACTTTGTCAAAGGTAGGGTTTTTTTATCTATTGTGATAAGTGACTTTGAATGTTTTTGTTTTTAATATGACTATGTTGATTGTTTTCCTAATTTTGAACTATCCTTGCATCCTTGGTATAAATATGTGAGCATGAGCATGATGAATGATTTCCTTGATGATCACTGTAATCTGCTTGACAGGAATTAATTTAATTATTAATTAAAATAATTAATTTAATTAAGTTCTCCTTCTCTTCTAGGTGTCAGTTGCCAACAAAATGACACTTATGAAGCAAAGTGAGTGGTCACTCTAAGCACCAAATACTTTCAGATTGTACCCATTGTAATGTCCCCCTCTCCATTTATAGAATCTTTCTCTTCTCCCTGGGAGCATTCTTCAGTGGGACTCCTTCCCACTAGTGAAATAATATTTTTCCCCATCCTTTCCCCTACTTCATTTCCTCCCTTTACCTCCTCATCCATTCTTCTCTAGACATCCCCCTTCTTCCTGAGAGATTAAAGGAGTTATTTCCCCTTTGTTAACCTTTACTTGTTTAGGGTATATCATATTTTCTCTCTTTATCTATTTTTTCCTACTCTCTTTCTCTTACCCTCACATTCTGCAATTCACTCTTCCCCCCCCCCCAAATTTTTTTTTCAAATGCTTTATTAACTTCTGGTTTATATCATTCATTTCCATCAGATGTTGAGTTATAATTGTTTCTCCATTTTTCCCCTACCCACCATCCCAGAATAGCAGTCCCACAGTATATACCCTCATCCAATGTGCTCTCTCCCATACCCCCTTCGACTTTTCCAGTAGGGCAAGGTGAATCCCCATGCGCCAATGCCTGTACATCTTATCTCCCAATTATATGCAAAATAGTATTAATCATACTATTTATATATTTTTAAAACATTTGATTTTAAAACTTCGAATTCCAGACAGAATGGGGTAAATTGTCTCATATAGAAGAGGCAAGGGAAAATGGTTACAAAGGAAGGGAAGAACAGGAAGGCAAAAAGGCAAAACCTTATTCTCATTGAATTTGGATCGGGGAGAGAATGACATACATACTAAATAGGATATCTCACCCTACAGGAGAGTAGGAGAGAAGGGGATGAGATGAGGGATAATAGAAGGGAGGGCAGGAGGGAAGGGGGGGAGGGAAGTTGAAAGTGCCCACTTTTGTATAGGGACAGGATCAAAGTAGGAACAGACCAAGTGGGAGGTGGGATAGGAGGGAGGGAAATGTAGTCAGCCTTTTACAATATATCTACTATGTTTTTGTTTTTTGCATAGCTACACATGTACAACATATACTGAATTGCTTATTGTCTCAGAGGGAGTGGGTGACAAGGGAGGAAGGGAATGAATCTGGAATTCAAAGTTTTAAAATCAAATGTTTAAAAATATGTATATATATGTATGTATGTATATGTATGTATGTATATGTGTGTATATATATATATATACTATTATTAATATTATTTTACATGTAACTGGGAAATAAGATATACAGACACTGGGGCATAGAGATCCACCATGCCCTACTGGAAAGTCAAAGGGTGTATGGGAGAAGATATGGGAGAGAACAGATTGGAAGAGGGGATATCCAATGGGATCGGTATTTTGGGGCAATGGGTAGGGGGAAAATGGAGAAAATTTGTAACTCAAAATCCGGCGGAAATGAATGATGTAAACCAGAACTTTAAAAAGCATCTTATTTGAAAAAAATAAAATTTTTAAAAAACAAAAAAAAATAATAAAACGAAAGAAATCTCTTAATGATATCTGTTCTTTTATTAATGCTATATTTATTTGCCTTTATTTTATTCCTGTTGTTGGAGGTGTTTGAAAAACAAAACAATTTATTCAGGACCTTTTTAAATTAAAGTTTTGAAGACCTCTTTTTTATTGAACATTTGTCATTATTGTTATTGTTATTGTTATTATTATTAATGGATAGTCTCAGTTTTGCAGGGTTTGTCACCTTGGTTTGAATCTTGAGATTATTTGCTCTTTGGAACATAGTACTCCACTCCCTCTTCTAGTTTCTAGTGCATACACAATAGTCTTGTGTTATTCAAATTTCATTTCCTTTCTATTTGGAGGTCCTTCTGCCAAGTCACTTGCAGAATTTGTTGTCTCTCATTGAAATTGTTTGGTTTAATTATTATGTGCCTTGGAATTGGCAGCCGAAGGTTTTTGGTTTTTGTTTGTTTGTTTGTTTTGTTTTGTTTTGTTTTTTTATGGAGACCATTTTATGGATTCTTTCAATTTGCCCCTTATTATGTTTTCAGAAGTTATGGGCAGTTGGTTTTTTTGAGGGAGGGGAATATTATTTCTTACATTATGATCTTGAGGTTTTCTGACTTGTTATATTCTTTGGGGAAACCTATCCTCTTTAAGTTGTTCTGGGTATCCTGTCTTGGAGATAAATGTGTTTTACTTTTATGGAAATCATGTTTTCTTTTAATATTATTGCTCTTTGTTTCTCTTCTTCCAGATTTTCCTTCACTTTTGTGTATTTTTTATTCTCATTCAGTCCTCTATTTTGTTTCTTTGGTGAAGTCTGCCACTGTAGATTCAAGTTTTTCTATTATACTGGTTATTTCTGCTGTGCAGACTACAAATTCTGCATTTGTGTTTCTTATTTCTCTTTTAAATCATTTGGAAATCTTTCTCCATGGATCCAAGCTCTCTTGGGAATCCACAAGGATTCCCTTATCATGTGTTGATTTGTTTTCCTTTGTTTTGCCATATTTATTCATAAATGTCTGGATTCATCTAGCTGATCTAGGGGCTATATTCCCCCTCTGTTTTTAATATTTTCATTATTAATTATCATTGTTATCATTATTTAATTTTAATATTTTTAATATTTAATATTTTGGTTGCTCTGTTCATGCTAAAGATTTTAACTGAGTTTTATTTCCCCTGAGTTCTTCATGATTTCAGTCTTTTTTCTTTGTATTTTCTTGTTTCTCATTTTCTGATCACTTCCACTTTTATGGCAGCTGCCCTGGGAGCTAGACTTCAAAGCTGTCTCAGTCTCCTTCCATGCTTAGTAATTTGTGTTTCACTGATCTCAGTCTCTTCCCCCAGAGACTTCTGGGGGGCACAAAGCCAGCTCCAGTTAGATGCTGGGCCCTGTCCCTCATGCTTAGTTGGATATCACATAGCTGTCATCCTCCCAGTTCCTTCTGGTTTTCAGTTCTCTAGCTGACCTCTATTGTAGCACAGAGTACTGCTATGCTAAATCCCAGAGAGAGCAGGGTATGCTTCTTTTTGTGACCCAGAAGAGGGGAGAAATGAAGCAGACAGAGTTGAATTTTGTTGCAAACCTACGGGTCAACTTGTGCCACCCTGCCTGAGTATGGTGACTGACAGGATTTGGGATGCTTCATGAGTACATTGGGGGTTAGGGATTAGCCTTCTCTGATGCTAGTTCATCTTGTTGTTACCTTATTAGGGCTCTTGGTGTCATAGTTCATAGGGACACTGGAAATTACTCTATCTTTTATATATAATTCATATTTTGGAGAAACTTTTGTTGTGATTGGAGAAAATGTCTAGTCTTCCATGTCTAGTCGCAAGACCTATAACTATCCCATCAGTGAATTTTTAAGTGTTTCAATGGCCCTCAAAATGCACAACATTGATTTCTATCGTAAAACTGTACTCCCAATAACAACTAAGAGGGAAAAAAACTCATAAATAATCATAGTCAAGGAATATCAATCTATATAGCGGCCATGTGCAGAAATGTATGTTTCTTTCTTTCTTTCTTTTAATTAAACAAATGCTTTATTAACTTCTGGTTTACATCATTCATTTCTACCAGATTTAGAGTTACAATTTTCCCCCATTTTCCCCCTACCCACCACCCCAGAATAGCAGTCCCATAGGATATCCCATCATCCAATCTGCTCTCTCCCATATCTTCTCCCATACCCCCTTCAACTTTTCCAGTAGGGCAAGGTGAATCTCTGTGCCCCAATGCCTGCACATCTTATCTCCCAATTACATGCAAAACAGTATTAATAATAGTATATATATATATATATACACTATTATATTATACAAATTTTATATATACATATATTATATATATACATATATACAAATATTATATATATGTACTATTATATTATACAAATATATATATATATATTTGAAATATTTAATTTTCAAACTTCAAATTTCAGATCCATTCCCTTCCTCCCTTGTCACACACTCCCTCTGGGAAGATAAGCAATTCAGTATGTGTTGTACAAGTATAGCTATGCAAAACATTACCATAGTAGATATATTGTAAAAGACTGCTTATATTTTCCTCTCACCCATCCCACCCCCCACCTGGTCCATTCCCTACTTTGATCCTGTCCCTCTTCAAAAGTGGGTACTTCCAACCTCCCCTCCACCCAGCATTCCATCCCCTCCATCATCCCCTCTCTCATTCCCCTTCCCCCTACTCTCCTGCAGGGTGAGATATCCCATTTAGTATGTATGTCATTCTCTCCCTGAGCCAAATTCAATGAGAATATGGTTTTGCCTTTTTGCCTTCCTGTTCTTCCCCTCCCCTGCAACCACTTCCCCTTGCTTCTTCTACATGAGATAGTTTACCCCATCCTCTCTCTCCCCATCTCCTCTTGCCACATTCCTCTCTCACCTCTTAACTTCACCCCTTAAGTATCATCCCTTCCCACCAAATTCAACCTGTGCCCTCTATCCATGTATACCTGTAAACATATATACACACATTCACATATGTATTCATATGCCCATATACCCTTCTTCAATTATTTTCATAATGAGAAAGGTTTCATCAGTCACAGTTGTTGTTTCCATGTAGGAATGTAAATAGTTCAACTTTGATAAGTTCCTTTTGATTTCTTTTCCCTGATTACCTTCTCAGGCATCTCTTGCTTCTTGTGTCTGGATGTCAAATTTTCTATTCAACTCTGGTTTTTCCTCAAGAATGCTTGAAAGTCCTCTATTCCACTGAATGACCATATTTTCCCCTGAAACAAGATACTCAGTTTTGCTGGGTAGGTGACCCTTCGGTTCATTCCCAGTTCTTTTGCCCTCTGGAATATCATATTCCATGCTCTTCAATCCCTCAGTGTAGAAGCTGCCAGGTCCTGGGCTATTCTAATTGTGTTTCCACAATATTGAAATTGTTTCTTCCTGGTTGCTTGTAGTATTTTCTCCTTGATCTGGGAATTCTGGAACCTGGCCATAATATTCCTAGGAGTTTTCTTTTGGGGATCTTTTTCAGGAGGTGATTGGTGGATTCTTTCAACCTCTATTTCCCCCTCTGGGTCTAAAACATCAGGGCAATTTTCCTTGAGAATTTCTTTAAGGATGATTTCTAGGTCCTTTCTTTGATCATGGCTTTCAGGTAGTCCAATAATTTTTAAATTATCTCTCCTAGATCTATTTTCCAGGTCATTGTTTTTTCCCATGAGATATTTCACATTGCCTTCTATTCTTTCATTTGTTTGAATCTGTTTGACAGCATCTTGATTTCTCATAAAGTCACTAGCTTCCATTTGCTCCAGTCTAATTCTGAAGGAATGATTCTCCTCAGTGAGCTTTTGAGATTCTTTTTCCATCTGGAAAATTTGGCTTTTTAAGGCTTTCTTCTCCTCATTGCCCTTTTGAGCCTCCTTTGCCATTTGACTTAGTCTATTTTTAAGGTGTTATTTTCCTCAGTCACACAGTTGACTCATTTCATACATTTCTTGCATCTTTCTCATTTTTTTTCCCAATTTTTCTTCCACTTCTCTTATTTGGTTTTTAAAATCCTTCTTAAGGTCCTCTGTGGCCTGTAACCCGCTCCTATTTTCTTTTTTTTTTTTAAAGCAATTGGGGTTAAGTAACTTGCTCAAGGTTACACAGCTAGTCATTATTTATGTGTGGGTGCTCATTTTCTGAGGCCGGATTTGATCTCGGGTCATCCCAACTCCGAGGCCAGCGCTCTTACTCACTGCGCCACCTAGCTGCCCCTTTAGGGCAATTGGGGTTAAGTAACTTGCCCAAGGTTACATGGCTAGGTTTTGTTTGTGTGGATTAAGTGTCTGAGGCCGGCTCTGAACTCAGGTCCTTCTGATTCCAGGGCCGGCGCTCTATTCACTGCACCACCTAGCCGCCCCCATCCGCTCCTATTTTCTTTTGGGGCTTTTGGTGCAGGATTTCTGACTTCCCAGTCCTCCTCCTGTTCCATACTTTGATCCTCCTTGCCCCCAAAATAGGAGTCTAATGTTGAATTTTTCTGTTTATTTTGTTTCCTTTGCCTAGGCATGTTGCCACTTAATTACTTGACTTTTGGGCTTGTTGCCACAGTAGGACTCTGCCACCAGACAGGGGGAGTTTTCGTCCCAAACTTTGGGGTCTCCACAACTGCAGGAGGTATTAGTTGGGTGGCCTCTGTGAAGCCTGCACACACTCTGGCAAGCTGGATACCCACCCCAAGACCTCCGCCCCAGACCACAATCCAGATCCAGGGAAGTTAGAGCAAGAGCGATTAACCCCCAAGACTGATCGCTGGATCCCCCTACAGTTTGCAGGCCAGGAGCTGAAGCTGCAACTGAAGCTTCAAAATGGAGTCTCTGCCACATCTCCTCAGCCACTTCTCTCCCCCAGGGGAAGCAGCCGACGTGTTCCACAAACACTGGTCCCAAAGTCCATAGGGCACTAACCTCTCACTTTGTCCTAGGCATATCTGTGTTGATAATTCTGGAATCGACACAGCTGCTGGTGTTCTGGGGTCCCTCCAGGGCTGCTGGCCCGGCCGCCCTGGGGCTAAAACCATAACTTCATGGGCCTGGGCTAGGCTCCCAGAGCACTGTGCTGGCCGCTCCCAAAGTGCTGAGCTGTCGGTTCCCAGAGCACTGTGCTGTTGGTTCCCAGAGCGCTGCACAGGCCATTCCCTGCCGGGCTGCCAGGCTGTCCTCAGTGGGAGGTTACCTTCTCTGTGTTGTTCTGTGGGTGCAGAAGCTCCAGAGGTTGTTCAGAGTGCACCTTTTACATGGTTTGGAAGTGGTGTGGGCTGGAGTGCCTTGGAAGTGCTGTTTCTACTCTGCCATCTTGGCTCCACCCCTATCTTTTTTTTTCCAAATGCTTTATTAACTTCTGGTTTACATCAATCATTTCCGCCAGATTTTGAGTTGCTAATTTTCTCTCTGTTTTTCCCCTACCCACATCCCCAAAATAGCATTCCCACAGGATATTGCCTCCTCCAATCTGCTCTCTTCCCTATCTTTCCCCATACCCCCTTTGACTTTTCCAGTAGGGCATGGTGGATCTCCATGCCCCAGTGCCTATACATCTTACTTCCCAATTACATGTAAAATAGTATTAATGATAATATATATACTTAAACATTTGGTTTTAAAACTTTAAATTCCTGATTCATTCCCTTCCTTCCTCGTCACCTACCCTTACTTGGAAGATAAGCAATTCAATATAGGTTGTACATGTGTAGCTAATGCAAAACATTACCATAGTAGATATATTATAAAAGACCGATTATATTTCCCTCCCTCCAATCCCACCTCCCACTTGTTCTATTCTCTACTTTGGTCCTGTCCTTTTTCAAAAGTGTGTGCTTCCAACTTCCCTCTCCCCCAGCCTCCCCTCCCTTCCATCATTCCCCCTCTCATCCCCTTCTTCCCTACTCTCCTGTAGGGTGAGATACCCTCTTTAGTGTGTATGTCATTCCCTCCCTGAGCCAAATTCAATGCGAATAAGGTTGAACTATTCCCTTTTGCCTTCCTGTTCTTCCCCTCCATTGTAACCATTTTCCCTTGCCTCTTTTATATGAGATAATTTACCCCATTTTGTCTTTCCCCATCTCCTCTCATTATATTCCTCACCTCTTGATTTCACTTTTTAAGTATCATCCCTTCCTATTAAATTGGTCCTGTGCCTCTATCTATGTATACCCGTCAACATGTATACACACATTCACATATATATTCATATGGCTTCTATTCCCTTAAACTATTTTCATACTGAGAAAAGTTTCATCAGTTAGAATTATTGTTTTTTCCATGTAGGAATGTAAATAGTTCAACTTTGATAAGTTCCTTATGATTTATTTTCCCTGTTTACCTTCTCATGCTTCTCTTGCTTCTTATATCTGAATGTCAAATTTTCTATTCAAGTATGTTTTTGTCTTCAAGAATACTTGAAAGTCCTCTATTCCACTGAATGACCATATTTTCCCCTGAAACATAATACTCAGTTTTGCTGGGTAGGTGATTCTTGGTTTTAATACCAACTTCTTTGACCTACTGAATATTATATTCTAGGCCCTTCTGTCCCTCAGTGTAGAAGCTGCCAGGTCCTGTGCTATTCTAATTGTGTTTCCACAATATTCAAATTGTTTCTTCCTGGCTGCTTGTAATATTTTCTCCTTGATCTGGAAATTCTGGAACCTGGCTATGATATTCCTAGGAGTTTTCTTTTTGGGATCTTTTTCAGGAGATGATCAGTGGATTTTTTCAACCTCTATTTTGCCCTCTGGTTCTAAAATATCAGGGCAATTTTCCTTGAGAATTTCTTGAAGGATGATTTCTAGGTTCTTTCCTTGATCATGGCTTTCAGGGTAGTCCAATAATTTTTAAATTATCTCTCCTGGATCTATTTTCCAGGTCAGTGGTTTTTCCCATGGAATATTTCACATTGCCTTCTCTTCTTTCATTTCTTTGGATCTGTTTAACAGCATCTTGATTTCTCATAAAGTCACTAGCTTCCATTTGCTCCAGTCTAATTCTGAAGGAATGATTCTCCTCAGTGAGCTTTTGAGATTCTTCTTCCATCTGGTAAATTTGGCTTTTTAAGGCGTTCTTCTCCTCATTGCCTTTTTGAGCCTCTTTTGCCATTTGAGTTAGTCTATTTTTTAAGGTGTTCTTTTCTTCAGTCAGGGTTTTGACTCTCATTTCATACTTTTCTTGCATCATTCTCCTTTCTCTTCCCAATTTTTCTTCCACTTCTCTTATCTGCTTCTTAAGGTCCTCTATGGCCTGTGACCAGCTCCTATTTTCATTTGGAGCTTTTGGTGCAGAAATTCTGACTTAACTGTCTTCTTCCTTTTCCATGCTTTGATCATTTTTGTCCCCCAAATAGGAGTCTAATGTTGAATTCTTCTGTTTGTTTTGCTCCCTTTGCCTGGTCATGTTGCCACTCAATTGCTTGACTTTGGGGCTTTTTGCCGTAGCAGGACTCTGCCACCAGCCAGGGGAGCTTTGTACCAAATGCTGGACTTTTCTCAGCTGCCAGGTTGCGTGCCTTCTCTGAAGTGTCCACACCCTCTGGCAAGCTAGTCATGCACCCTAGGATCTCCATCCTAGACAGCAATCCAGATCCATGCAGGTTAAGCACTATTTGCTTTGGCCCCCTATAGTCTGCAGGCCAGGAGCTGAAGCTGCAATGTGGCTGCAGCTGCGTGTGGCTCCTCAGCTGCTTTTTGACCCGGGGGCAAAAGCCTACACCCTAGTGGGTCCCAAAGTCCATACTGCACTGACCCCTTACTTTGTCCTTAGCATCGATGTGTTGATAATTATGGAAATGGCCACAGCTGCTGGTGTTCTGGAGTCCCTCCAGCTGGCTGCTGGTTGGCCTGCCCTCTGGGTAAAACCTCTGGCTCATGAGGGGCTGGGCTTAGCTCTCAGAGTGCTGGGCTGGCCGATTCCTGCCAGGCTGCTGGGCTGTTCTCGGTGGGAAGCTAGCTTCTCTGTGATTTTCTGGGTTCTGGGGCTCCAACTTTGTTCAGAGTCACCTTTTACATAAATTGGGGAAGGTGGGAGCCAGAGTTGCATAGAAGTGCTTTTTCTTTTCCACTATCTTGACTCTGCCCGTTGTATGTTTCCTTCTTTACCTTAAGTTCATCACTTTGAGTCAGGAGATAGGCAACTTTCATCATAGGTCAGAGATATGGTTGGTCATTGCATTGATTAGAGTATTTATTTTTCAAAGTTGTTTTTCTTTACAATATTATTATCCTTGTATAAATTGTTCTAGTTCTGTTTATTTCACTCCGTATCAGTTAATGCTACACAGGTTTCTCTGAATATCTCTCTCATCACTTTTTTTTTGCTTTTTGGAAGGCAATTTGGGTTAAGTAACTTGCCCAAGGTCACACAGCTAGTTTTTTTTTTTGTTTGCTTGTTTCTGTGTGCGTTAAATGTCTGAAGCCGGATCTGAACTAAGGTCCTTCTGATTCCAAGGCTGATGCTCTACTCATTGTGCCACCTTGCTGCCCCTCTCTCATCACTTCTTAAGATGCAATAATATTTTATTATATTCATGTACCTCAATTTGTTTAACCATTCCTCAATTAATGGGAACCTCCCAAGACTCTTATTGGGTTGGGGGACCTGCTTCCTTGAGGCCACATGTAGCCATCTAGGCCCTCAATTGTGTCCCTTTGACTGAATCCAAACTTCAATAAAGAATTTGTTCTGTGAAGTTTGGATTCCGTCAAAGGGCCACAATTGAGGACCTAGAGGGCTACATGTGGCCTGAAGGTCACAAGTTCTCCAGCCTGTTAGCTCTTTACTTTTTTTCCCCTTTCAATATTCCTTCATTATCAGGAAGTTGGTTTTGCTTGCAACTATCTAGTCTCATCCTCTCTTTTCACACATTTCCTCATTTTCCTTGCTTGTTTCCCTATTGAGTTTGATATATTTCTACACTAAACTATAGGTATGTTTGTGCATTTGTGTATTTGAGTTAAACCCTCATTTGTCTATTTCAGATAAGAGTGAGATTTATCTGATGCCCACTTCTTCCACCCCTTCCTCCACATTTATGTACTCTTTTCCTCATATATCCCAATTATGAGAAATAGCAAGTTCTATTTCTTTATTCTTCCTTTTCTTGCTAATGTATTCTCTTTTCTTTCCTTCTTTTTTCCCAAATGAAAACCTTTAGAATGTATGCAATTCCCGAAGTTCACTGCTTTTCTTACTTTACTCCTTCAATGGCATTTGTAGACATTAAGGTTCTGAAGGGATATTTTTTTCTTCTCTCCCATGAGAATGTTAAGCAGTAGATTATCATATAACTCCTTCCAATGACTCAAAATTTTACCTTTCTGGGTTTCTCCTGAATCTCATGTTTTCATGTCAAAATTCCTATCAACTCTCTTCTTTTAATCAGAAATGTTTGAAAGTCCTCTGTTCCCTTAAAGATCCATTTTTTTCCTCTGTAGGATTATCAACAGCTTTGCAGAATAACATTCTTGACTAAACCTATTTCCTTTGTGTTTTGGAATATTGTAATCGAAGATTTCCTATTTATAAGAAAAGCTCCCATGTCTTATTTGATTCTAATTATGATCTTTTGGACCTTGTACTACTTCTTTCTGGCTACTTACAGTATTTTTTAAACTTTGACATGGGAAATGGATTTTAACCATTGCATTCCTGTGATTTTCATTATAGAGTTTCTTTTGAGGGAGGGTGATTGTTGGATACCTTCTATCTTCACTTTTCCTTCTGTTTCTAATAGATCTAGACCACTTAAATTTTGAAATATAGTATATAGGCCTGGGTTTTTTCTCATGATTTTAGGGAGTCTTCGATCCTTAAATTTTATCTCCTGGGTCTGTTTTCCAAGTCAATTGTTTTTGATAGCAGATATTTTGGTTTCTCTTCTTTTTTCCAGTTTTTTTTTTTTATTTTGTTCTAATATTTCTCATGGAGACTTTTATTTGTTTGATCCATTCTAGTTTTGGGGAGTATGTTTCTTGAATAAAGATGACTGTTTTCTCTTTTAAGTTATCTTTTTCCAATCCTTTTCTCCAGAGCTTTTATTTCATTTTTTAATCCTCTTGCTTCCTTTCTTCTAAATACAGATGTAGTGCTAATAGAAAATCCATTTTCACTTTTTAATCACTTCTTTTAATTCTTGCTTCCTCAGAAACCTAGATCTAAATTTTTTTTTGCTTGTAGGTTTCTTTAATGTACTCGTTTCTCTGACTTCTAACTTTTTACCAGGGTCAGACTCCATCTCCTGATACGCTTCTGGTTGAAATTGTTGGTCCTACTTTGTTTCATCCTGGGTCCCCTGGGTTTTTGTACTTAATTCCACCTCTTGTGGTTTCACACCCCTCCCACCCCAATCCCTGAGGCATGATGCATCTTCAGGATCCTTTGTGGTTATCTTAGGAGAGAGTGTAAGGGAGTTGGGAGCCCCTGGACCTGAGCTGTCCCTGTCCTGGTTCTACCAAATTGTGCTAGTTGCAGAGAATCCAAGGTCTTTATATTAAGTCCTCCTGATCATCCTGAGATTTTTATACCTTCCTGAGTCTTGAGTCTTTTTCAGTGACCCTCTCTACCTATTGTCTCCAGGTATAGAAACTCACCGACTACCAATATCTCTGGTCTATTCCTAATAACACTGGAAGTCTGTGGGCTTGTTTGCCTGTGCTGCTCCAGGCTTTATTTTTTTTTTCTTATGAAACATTTAATTTTAAAACTTCGATTTTCAGATCCATTCCCTTCCTCCCTTGTCACCCACTGCCTCTGAGAAGATAAGCAATTCAGTATGTGTTGTACATGTATAGCTATGCAAAACATTACCATAGTAGATATATTATAAAAGACTGCTTATATTTCCCTCCCACCCATATCACCTCCCACCTGGTCCATTCCCTACTTTGATCCTGTCCCTCTTTGATAGTGGGTACTTCCAACCTCCCCTCCCCCCAGAATGCCTTCCCCTCCATAATCCCCCCTCTCATCCCCCTTTCCCCTACTCAGGAGAGTAAGGGTAAGATATTCCATTTAGTATGTATGTGATTCTCTCCTTGAACCAACTTCAGTAAGAATATGCTTTTGCCTTTTTGCCTTCCTGTTCTTCCCCTCCCCTGCAACTACTTCCCCTTGCCTCTTCTACATGAGATAGTTTACCATACCCTGTCTCTCTCCATCTCCTCTTGCCACTTTCCTCTCTCATCTCTTGACTTCACCCCTTAAGAATCATCCCTTCCTTGGGGCATCTAGGTGGCGCAGCGAGCAGAGCACTGGCCCCGGAGCCAGAAGGACCCGAGCTCGGATCCGGCCCCAGACACCCAACACACAAACAAAAACCCAGCCGAGTGACCCAGGGCAAGTCACCCAACCCCAATTGCCCTCCAAAAAAAAAAAGAATCATCCCTTCCCATCAAATTCAACCTGTGCCCTCTATCCTTGTATACCTGTGAACATATGCCCATATACCCTTCTTCAATTATTTTCATACTGAGAAAGGTTTCATCAGACACAGTTGTTGTTTTTCCATGTAGGAATGTAAATAGTTCAACTTTGATAAGTTCCTTTTGATTTCTTTTCCCTGATTACCTTCTCAAGCATTTCTTGCTTCTTGTGTATGAATGTCAAATTTTCTATTCAATTCTGGTTTTTTCCTCAAGAATGCTTGAAAGTCCTCTATTCCACTGAATGACCATATTTTCCCCTGAAACAAAATACTCAGTTTTGCTGGGTAGGTGACCCTTCGGTTCATTCCCAGTTCTTTTGCCCTCTGGAATATCATATTCCATGCTCTTCAATCCCTCAGTGTAGAAACTGCCAGGTCCTGGGCTATTCTGATTGTGTTTCCACAATATTGAAATTGTTTCTTCCTGGCTGCTTGGAGTATTTTCTCCTTGATCTGGGGATTCTGGAACCTGGCTATAATATTCCTGGGAGTTTTCTTTTGGGGATCTTTTTCAGGAGGTGATCTGTGGATTCTTTCAACCTCTATTTTGCCCTCTGGGTCTAAAACATCAGGGCAATTTTCCTTGAGAATTTCTTTAAGGATGATTTCTAGGTCCTTTCTTTGATCATGGCTTTCAGGTAGTCCAATAATTTTTAAATTATCTCTCCTAGATCTATTTTCCAGGTCATTGTTTTTTCCCATGAGATATTTCACATTGCCTTCTATTCTTTCATTTGTTTTGGATCTGTTTAACAGCATCTTGATTTCTCATAAAGTCACTAGCTTCCATTTGCTCCAGTCTAACTCCAAAGGAATGATTCTCCTCAGTGAGCTTTTGAGATTCTTTTTCCATCTGGCAAATGTGACTTTTTAAGGCATTCTTCTCCTCATTGCCTTTCTGAGCCTCTTTTGCCATTTTAGTTAGTCTATTTTTTAAGGTGTTATTTTCCTCAGTCAGGCTGTTGACTGTCATTTCATACTTTTCTTGCATCTTTTTCATTTCTCTTCCCAAATTTTCGCCCACTTCTCTTATCTGCTTCTTAAGGTCCTCTATGGCCTGTAGTCAGCTTGTATTTTCATTTGGGGCTTTTGGTGCAGGAGTTCTGACCTCACAGTCCTCCTCCATGCTTTGATCCTCTTTGCCCCTAAAATAGGAGTCCAATGTTGAACTTTTCTGTTTATTTTGTTTTGTTTGCTTTGGCATGTTGCAACTTAATTACTTGATTTGGGGGCTTGTTGCCACAGTAGGACTCTGCCACCAGACAGGGGAGCTTCCGCCCAAACGTGGGGTCTTTACAACTTCCGCCAGTTGGGTGGCCTGTATAAAGCCTCCACCCACTCTGGCAAATTGGATACCCACCCCAAACTTCCCCCCCCCCCCCAGACCACAATCCAGATCCAGGCAGGTTAAAGCAAGAGTTATTAACCCCCAGACTGATTGCTGGATCTCCCTACAGTTCGCAGACCAGGAGCTAGAGCCACTACTGACGCTGCAAAATGGTTTCTGTGCCACTGTTTCTTCAGCTTTTCGCCCCCAGGGGAGGAAGCCCCGCGTTCCCCAAATACTGGTCCCAAAGTCCATAGGGCACTAACCTCTCACTTTGTCCTAGGCATATCTGTGCTGATAATTCTGGAATCGCCACAATTGCTGGTGTTCTGGGGTCCCTCCAGCGGCTGAAGGCCCAGCCACCCTGGGGCTAAAACTGCGGACCTGGGCTCGGCTCTGCCCACTGCACTGTCGGTTCCCAGTACACTGTGCTGCCTGCTCTCAGAGCGCTGCTGCCTGCTCTCAGAGCACTGTACAGGCCACTCCCTGCAGGGCTGCTGGGCTGTCCTCAGCAGGAGGTTAGCTTCTCTGTGCCGTTCTGTGGGTGCTGTGACTCCAGAAGTTGTTCGGAGTCCCCTTTCACATTGTTTGAAATTTGTGTGGGGCAGAGCACATTGGAAATGCTGTTTCTACTCCGCCATCTTGGCTCCGCCCCCGCTCCAGGCTTTATTGAGGGGTGGGTCCCCTTTCTGATTTCCTATAAACTTCTGACTGACATTTTTGCAGAGTTCTAGGTAGAAGATGTTATTTATTCTGGGTTCTAATTGGGTTTCTTGATCATTATTCAATCTGATGCAAATTTCAGATTTTTGCTAGATTAAATATGTAGGAGCTTGGTTTCCTGCCTCCCATTCATACTATCATCTTGACATCTTTATCAGTTTGTAGTATTTTAAAACACCCATTAGTGTTCCTTTTCTCAAAAGCTTTTTTGCATATATTGATATAATCATGTGACTTTTATTATTTTGTAAGAGATATTTTCTATTATGTTTATATTTTTCCCAATGTTGAAACAACTCTACATTTCTAGTATAAACCCAATGTGAGAAATAGTGAATAACCTTTTGAATTTGTTGATATACCCTCTTTGTATTTATTTTGTTAAATATTTCTGCACTAATATTCTTCACATATATTGGTCTAAAATTTTCTTTCTTTATATTTATTTGGTTTGGGTATTGGGACAATAGTTCTCTCATAGAATAATTTGTTAGATTACCTTCTTTCTCTATTTTTGCAGCTTAATTTTTTGTAATGTTAGAGTTAACTGTTAGAATATTTGATTAGATTAACTTATAAATCTGACAGATTTTTTTTTCTCTCAGAGTTCAATCATCACTTATTCAGGTTTTTTCCTGAAATTGGGTTGTTTAAATGTCTATTTCTTGTTCTGTTAACCTAAGCATTTTTTCAAGTTTTCATCTATTTCATGTAACGTATTCATTTTATTGGCATGCAATTTTTGTAATATGTGGTATAATATTGGAGTTAATTATTAGACTATTTGATTGAATTCACTTAGAAGATGAGTAGAACATGATTTTTTTTCTTCCTCCTGGAATTGCTTCCTCACTTATTCAATTTTTTCCCCCTATAATTGGGTTAAGTTACTGCGGCCAGCACAGTTGCTGGGCTAGCGAGTGGTGAGAATAAGACAGGGGTGTAATCAATAGTCTGTTTATTACAAGACCATTTCATACAGAATCAAAGATGCACAGAGCTCACAGAGTTTTTATGCCTCCCAAGAGAATGTAGACACCCCAAAAGAATGTAGACAATGTAGAAAGATCCTACATCAAAGGAATCAGATAATGTAGAAGGAGCCTCCCTTAATCCTGTTTGTTATTTACCCTTGCTTAAGGTTAGTTATGTATTAGGGTATTATTCTAGGACCATATCCAGAGGCATAAAAAAAAAAAAAAAAAACAGATTACACGCCCTCTTTCTTATCTTCCCAGTAACCTTTGCAGGTAACTGTATAGGACAGGGCAATATACCTTAGCGAGGTCAAGGGACCCCAAAACATTTTCTTCATGATACATCCTCCTGCTTGTCTGCCCTGTAGCCTTTCAGATAATAATATAGGGAAGGGGAACATTTCATTAGTGAAGCTGAGAAACTTCTGAAAGTTCACTACAATCTATTTCTTGTTCTATCAACCTGAGCAGTTTTTGGTAAGTATTCATCCATTTTGCTGGCAGATAATTTAGCAAAATATTTTCTAATTCTTCCTCACCTATTATAAATTCTTCCTTTTCACTTTGGGTTTTTCAAATTTGGTTTTCATTTAAAAAAAAAAAAACCAAAATAGCTAATTTGACCATTCAGCTCCTAGTTTTATTTTTCAGCCCAATGGCTTTCTTTGGTGGTAGTGGTGATAGTTTTGACTTTTGTCTCTTTGTTTTACAAAGATTTTTATCTCTTTGTTTTACAAAATTTCTATTTTTCCATTTATTTGGGGGTTTTGATTTGTTGCTTTTCTAGTTTTTAAAAAGAATATATATGCTTAATTTATTCTCTTTTATTAAGTGAAATAAAGTGTTTTAAGATTTGTAAAGTATTTTACCAATATCTCATCTTAATGAAAGTGTTTAGAGATCTTATGGCAAGAAAACTCATTTTGTTATAATTTAGAATACAAGTCAATAAAAATTTATTCTGTACAGTGTTATATATAACAGCAGATGAAAGCATCAATAAACAACTATTTCTCCATGGGACCAGTAGGCTTCAGAAAATAAGCCATTTCCTAAAAGAATATATAATATACAGAAAATACATCATTGTGCTTGTTCATGATCAGTCATTGGCCTTGCTGCAATTTGTGGTGTCTGAGGGAAAGAGAGACAGAAACTTTATTATCTTCTAGTTTATTATTGAACTTGGTGAGAGTCCAAAACAGGATGGGCTCTGTTTATCTCTTAGTTTGCCTTTCACAAGAACTCATGTAAAAGAAGGGAAAGAATAGGAGTAAAATGTGACAGCTTCCTTATACTTCAAATAGAGATTTATTCTAAAATGCCATTATTCATATCAAGAAAAGGCAGATATGGTATCTTTTCTCCTCTGTCGCCAGAGATTTCTTTCCTCTGTTAAAATCTCACAGGGAAGGCATACATTGGGGGGCAGAACCAAGATGGCAGAGTAAAAGCAGGAACTTGCTTGAGCTCATCACCCAGTTACCTCCAAAACATGTAAAAAATTTCTCTAAATAAATGTTAGTGATTCAGAACCCACAAAATGACCAAGTGAAACAAATCTCTCCCTGAAGACAGCCCAGTAGACAGACATGAAGGCTCTATCACACCAAGTTGGGAATGGAGTGCAGTTCCACATAGACCATGCCAGCACAGACCAGGCCAGAACAGACCTCAGGGGACTGAATCACTGGCAGCTTCGGAGATTTCCAAACTTCTTAACCCACAAAAGCAAAGAGAAAGTAAAAAGTCAGTGGGGAAACTCTGTTGGACCCAGGTGAGAGAAGAATGTGGTCTGGCTCCTGCCACCAGGGCTGCAGAGGTGGTGGTAGTTGTGGTAGCAGCGGCTGTTTCTGGAGCTCCAGACCACACATGGTGGGGGTACCAAGTGTCTGATCAGAGGAATCCCTTTTCTGGCACTAAGACAGGATTCTCTTGCTTTGCCCTGCATGGATCTGGGTTGCAGTCTGGGGTGAGGAGGAATGCTGACATGGCAGAGCTTGTGGTGGCTGTGGGGGGGAGTCCTCCTCAAAGTTGTGAGGCAGGTGGCTAGACGTAGCTCTGACAACAGCTACACAAACCCACAGAAATTTAGGACATAGCACTCTCCACTCTGGAAGCAGAGTTCTACTGTGGAAAAGAGCTCAAGAGTCAAGTAATTGGCTGGGGAAATGAGAAAACAGAGGAAGAGAAATCATTAAATAATAGAATCATTCTGTGGTGACAAAGATCAAAACATAAAATCAGAAGAAGACAACAAAGTCAAAACCCTGTATCTAAAGCCTCCAGGAAAAATATGAATTGGTCACAGACCATGGAGGAGCTCAAAAAGGATTTGAAAATCAAGTAAGAGAAGTAGAAGAAAAATTGGGAAGATAAATGAGAGTGATACAAGAAAATCATGAAAAATGAGTCAACAGTTAGCCAAAGGAGACCCAAAAATTACTGAAGAAAATAAGACCTTAAAAAATAGACTAACTCAAATGGCAAAAGAGGTCCAAAAAGCTAATGAGGAGAAGAATGCCTTTAAAAGCTGACTGGACCAGATGGAAAAGAAAGTTTAAAAGCCCACTGAATAAAATAATTCCTTCAAAATTAGAATGGAGCAAATAGAACTTAATGACTTTATGAGAAATCAAGATATTATAAAACAGATCCAAAAGAATGAAAAAAATAGAAGACAATGTGAAATATCTCATTGGGAAAACCACTGACCTCGAAAATAGATCCAGGAGAGATAATTTTAAAATTATCGGACTTCCTGAAAGCCATGATCCAAAAAAATTTCCTTCTTTCAGGAAATTATTAAGAAAGAAAAACTGCCCTGATATTCTAGAACCACTGATTGCTTCTTGAAAAAGATTCCCTCCCAAAAAAAAGATCTCACAAAGAGATCTAGCTATGACACTGAAGTTTTTGTATATTGTCACATTAACATTTTCTCAGATAAAATTATTGCTTCTATTGCTTAATTATTCTTTGACCCATTTATGCTCTAGGGTTGTATTATTTATTTTAGATTTAAATTAGAATCCTTTAAATTTTTCTTATATTTTTACATATGTTGAGATTAGTAAAGGATGTATTTAATATTTCTTCTTTATTATTTGCTTTTTTGTGTGTTTTAGAACACAGTCAGTTTTTTATAAAGGTGCCATACAAAGTATGTGTAGTCCTTATAATTCCCATTCAGTCATTGACAGGGATATATTATTTTTAACATATTTTATAGATACATACAGATATACATTCTGTGGTGACAAAGAAGATCAAAACATTGCTCTGTATAAGTTGCTCTGTATCTAATTGCTCTGTATCAGTTCTTCCTCTTGCACTTCATTTGTATAAAATAACACTCTTTTTAGCTGCTCCTACATGGTTATACTTTTTAAATTCATATCATACTCAGGTTTACCTCAATCTTTCTTCTGAACTACAAAATTATTTTTTTCCAAATGCTTCATTAACTTCTGGTTTACATCATTCATTTCCATCAGATTTTGAGTTTCAATTTTTTCCCCATTTTCCCCTACCCACCACCCTAGAATAGCAGTCCCACAGGATATCCCCTCATCCAATCTGCTCTCTCCCATATCTTCTCCCATACACCCTTCAACTTTTCCAGTAGGGCAAAGTGAATCCTCGTGCTCCAATGCCTGCACATCTTATCTCCCATTTATATGCAAAATAGTATTAATTCTAGTTGTTTATACATTTTTTTAAAAATTTGATTTTAAAAGGAAGATAATCAACTTGGTATATACTGTACATGTGTACTATGCAAAACATTACCATAGATATATTGTAAAAGACTGACTATATTTCCCTCCCTCCTAGCCCACCTCCTACCTGGTCTACTCCCCACTTCGGTCCCATCCCTTTGCAAAAAGTGGGTGCTTCCAACTTCCCTCCCCAGCCTGCCCTCCCTTCCATTGTCACCCCTCTTATCCCCTCCCCCCTACTCTCCTGTAGGGTGAGAAACCCTATTTAGTATGTATGTCATTCTCTCCCTGATCCAAATTCAATGAGAATAAAGTTTTGCCTTTTTGCCTTCCTGATCTTCCCCTCCCTTGTAACCATTTTCCCTTGCTTCTTCTATATGAGATAGTTCACCCCATTCTGTCTCTCCCCATCCCCTCTCATTATATTCCTCTCTCACCTCTTAATTTCACCTTTTAAGTATCATCCCTTCCTATTAAATTCAACCTGTGCCCTCTATGTATACCTGAAAACATATATACACACTTTCACATATGTATTCATATGCCCATATACCCTTCTTCAACTATTTTCATACTGAGAAAAGTTTCATCAGTTACAGTTATTGTTTTTCCCTGTAGGAATGTAAATAGTTCAACTTTAATAAGTTCATAATGATTTCTTTTCTCTGTTTACCTTCTCAAGTATCTCTTGATTCTTGTATCTGAATGTCAAATTTTCTATTCAACTCTGTTTTTTTTTTTCATCAAGAATTCTTGAAAGTCCTCTATTCCACTGAATGACCATATTTCCCCCAGAAACATGATACTCAGTTTTGCTGGGTAGGTGATGTTTGGTTTTAATCCCAGGTCCTTTGCCCTCTGGAATATCATATTCCATGCCCTTCAGTCCCTCAGTGTAGAAGCTGCCAGATCCTGCGCTATCCTGATTGTGTTTCCACAATATTGAAATTGTTTCTTCCTGGTTGCTTGGAGTATTTTCTCCTTGATCTGGGAATTCTGGAACCTGGCTATAATATTCCTAGGAGTTTTCTTTTTGGGATCTTTTTAGTAGGTGATTGGTGGATTCTTTCAACCTCTATTTCCCCCTCTGGGTCTAAAACATCAGGGCAATTTTCCTTGAGAATTTCTTGAAGGATGATTTCTAGGTTCTTTCTTTGATCATGGCTTTCAGGTAGTCCAATAATTTTTAAATGATCTCTCCTGGATCTATTTTCCAGGTCAATGGTTTTTCCCATGAGATATTTCACATTGACTTCTATTCTTTCATTTTTCTGGATCTGCCTAATAGCATCTTAATTTCTCATAAAGTCACTAGCTTCCATTTGCTCCAGTCTAATCCTGAAGGAATGATTCTCCTCAGTGAGCTTTTGAGATTCTTTTCCCATCTGGCAAATTTGGCTTTTTAAGGCATTCTTCTCCTCATTGCCTTTTTGAACCTCTTTTTCCATTTGAGTTGGTCTTTTTTTTAAGGTGTTATTTTCCTCAGTCAGGCTGTTGACTCTCATTTCATACTTTTCTTGCTTCTTTCTCATTTGTCTTCCCAATTTTTCTCCCACTTCTCTTATCTGCTTCTTAAGGTCCTCTATGGCCTGTAACCTGTTCTCATTTTCATTTGGGGCTTTTGGTGCAGGATTTATGACCTCTGCAGGTCTGAAGAGTCTGCAGGCCAGGAGCTGAAGCTGCAGTGTGGCTGCAGTTGCATGTGGCTCCTCAGCTGCTTCTTGACCCAGGGGCAGAGGACAACGCCCTCCCACCTAGTGGGTCCCAAAGTCTATACTGCACTGACCTCTCCCTTTGTCCTTAGCATCTGTGTGTTGATAATTCTGGAAACAGCCACAGCTACTGATGTTCTGGAGTCCTTCCAGCTGGCTGCTAGTCAGGCCCTCCCTGGGGCTAAAACCTCCAACTCACTTGCTCTTGGGCTTGGCTCCCAGAGTTCTGTGCTGTCAGCTCCCAGAGCACTGGGCTGGCTGCTCCCTACCAGTCTGCTAGGCTGTCCTCAGTGGGAGGTTAGCTTCTCTGTGTCATTTTGTGGGTTCTGGAGCTCCAGAGGTCGTTCAGAGTCCCCCCTTTACATAATTTTGAAGTGGTGTGAGCTGGAGCTCTGAGGAAGTGCTCTTTCTACTCCACCATCTTGACTCTGCCCCCCAGAGTTACCCAATTATTAATAAGAATCTTAGACATACATTTTACATATATAAAAATACTATCCAGTTCCCTAAGCTCTTTCCTATTTATCCTGTTACATTTCTCTGTTTTTAAAAGGAGCAAATTAGTCAACAATTACTGTTTTGCTATCTGATTCTCCTGAAAATTTCCTTAGCATTTCCTTGAACAATTAGATATTATGTCATTTGGTACATCTAGATTAGCAATAAATATTGTTTAATTATTGTGCCTTTAAACATACTACAGGTTCCCTGCAAAATTCTTTTAACCATTTGTCTGCTTTACTGTTGCCTTATCTGAGGTCACAATTGCCATTCCAGCTCTTCTTGGATTACTCTGATGCATTCTACCATAGCCCCATCATTGTAAGTCTATATGCATATTTGTTTTAAGTATATTTCTTATGGATAGCTGTTTCCTAATTCTTTTTTATTTTTTCATATTTCATAAACTTAAATATTGGAACTTAAATACAAAGTTAGAAAGAAAAAAAGCATGTCATGTGCATAGCAGAGCATAACAATAAATTTCATTTCAAGAAAGCCTGTATGATAAATAATATACATTCTTTTGAGAATTGACCATCTTTTCTTTGCTTCCTTGTGAGTTTTCTTTTGTTCTCTGCTATGCGCTTTTTTACTTTATTCTTTTTTCCCTCCTCCCCACCCCTATAAGGGTACAATAAAGTTTAGATGTGTTTCTCTATAGCCATAAATATGTAAATATATAAATACAAGACATATGTAGACATATACTTCCTCAAACATATTCTACTCCCTTTGCTTCCACTCACTACCTTGCCCCCTTATTACTTGTCTACCCCATTCCAAGGATCTCTCCCTTATCCTCTAAGGATCCCTCCCCATCCTACTGTTCCCCAAAATCTAAAACACCCTTCTATAACCCCATTTTACCTATTCCATCTCTCTCCTCTCTAAAGATCCCTCCCTTATCCTTTCTCCCTCCCTGTGCCCCTACCATTTTATTTCTTCTGAATTTAGAAGACTTTTATACTCTTCTAAATACATACATACATATATATATATATGTATATATATATATATATATATATATATATATATATATATATATATATATATATATATATGTATGTATATCTCAATTGTTCCATCTTAAACCCTTTCCCAATGAAAGTCGGTTACCAGAACTACCAGCCCTCTTCCCTCATCTAATTCTTCTATATCAGTTCTTCCTCTTGTACCTCATTTATATAAAATAATACTCTTTTTAGCTGTTCCTCAATGGTTTTACTCTTTAAATTCATATCATAATCAGGTTTACCCCAATCTTTTTTATGAGCTACCCAATAATTAATAAGAATCTTCAACGCACAGTTTATATGTATAAAAAAGTAAACAGTCTGTCCTTATGGATCCCTTATGATCCGTCTTTCTTATGGGCTTTATATTTTTCTTGGTTCTTATATATCGAATCTTCTATTAAGTTCCAGATTTTTTTTAACAAAGTCTTGAATGTCTGAGAGTTTATCAAATGTCCATTTTTCCCCATTCAGAATAATACTTAACTTTGCAGGGTATTATATTTTTGGCTGGATCCCCAGTTCTTTTGTTCTTCTATATGTCCCAAGACCTGTGGTCCTTTAATGGCTCTGCTGCTAGGTCTTGGGCAATTCTAATTGTGGCACCATCATTTTTAAATTGTTTTAATCTTGATTCTTTTAATATTTTTTCCTTGAACTGGGTGTTTCTGAATTTGACTATGATATCCGTATAAGTTTTCTACATAGGATCTCTTTTAAGCAGTGATCAATGGTTTTTTTTTTCTATTTCTACTTTCCCCCTTGTTTTAATGTTTCAGGACAATTCTCTTTAATAATTTATTGTATTATTTTATCAAGATTCTTTTTTTTATCATAACATTCAGTCCAGTTATCTTTATATTTTCTGTTCTTGATCTATTCTCCAAATCTGGTGTTTTTCTTATGTTTCACTTTCTCTTCTATTTTTTTCATTATTCATATTTTGTTAAATTATTTTTTGATCTCTTATAATTTCACTGGCTTCCCTTTGCCCAATTCTAATTTTCAAGGTGTCATTTTCTTCCTTAAGATTCTAAATCTCTTTTTCTACTTGATTGACTTTCCTTTCATACCCTTTGTTTTTCTTGGATTATTATTATTTTTGTTTTGTTTTGTTTTTCCTCCATCTCTGTCATTTGATTTTAACATCTTTTTTAAAGATCTTTTGTGAATTCTTTTTGTGCAGGTGACTATTTGACCTCTTTGGGGTTTATTTACTTCAATATCCTCCTCTGAAGATGAACCCTGGTCATCTCTATTCCCATAATAGCTTTCTATAGTTGGATTCTTTCTCCTTTGCCTGTACATTTTTGTGGTAATAGCTTATTTTTTGTAATCACCTCTAATCCTGGGGTATGGGAAATGGTGCCTCATACCCCAGATCTTTAGTTCTTCCCTCGTGCCTGGAACTAAAGCCAAACCTCCTACCTCCTGCAAGTGCCCACAGGAAGGGGCTTTTCCTGTACCACTGTTTCTGCACTCACCAGGCATGTGCTGGTTCCTTCTCAACCCCACAACTCTGCAGTGCAGCTGGGTCTAGCGTTCCTGGTCTGCAGAGTTTCCCTCAATTTTCTGGAACTCAAACACCCAACGCCCCTCACTGTCCTGTGGCTGGGGTTAAGGCAGCCTCTCAAACCAACAGATTTCAGGGCTTGCGGCTTGTTGTTAAAAGGGAACTTAGCCTGAAGCTGTCTATCCTTCATAGGGACCAAACCCTGTCCTGGGATTTTTCTTCAGATCTTCTCAAATTGTCCCAGGAAGACCCAGGTTGTGTCCCTATTCTTATTTATCTCCACCCACACTTTCTTTTCCCTAAGGTACTGTTTTAACTCCTTTGTGGGGGGAAATATTGAGAGCTTGGAATTTTCTGACCTACTCTGCCATCTTACCAGAATCTTCTGTTTTCTAAATCTTTCTGTCACTCTTCTGTGTTTTATGGGTGAGAGCATACTGTTTACTTTCACAATTAATATCGCTGATTATTTTCCCCTTAATCCTATTTTTAAAAAAAATTATGTTTTTGGCCTCTACCTCCCTCTTTCCAATGAAAAATAAAAATGGGGCATGAGGGGAAAGGAATGAGATCAGCTAGTAATCTGTAATTGGAGTTATCAGACCCTACTCCTTTACCCTTTCTTTCTTTAGCCCAGATAAAGATTTTCCCCCCTTTTCCCCTCATATTCTCTAATATACCCTCCACAATTGAAATATGTTTTGTTTGTGACTAATCATTACGCAAGCATCAATTCTTTCTCAAACTCTGTCTTTTTCTCACTCTGTCCCCATTTATTTACCTGTTGAATTTAATTTAACACTAAATTGTGTGTTTGTTCAACCTTGCTATGCTTGGTTTAGAGGATAATGAGGTTCATGAATGTCTTGCTTCACCTATCCAATCTTCATATTCCTAGTTCCTTCCTCTTATTCTTCATTTGTTTATTCTTTTTCTCTTCCCTTTTATTTGCCCTCTAAACAATAGCAACAACAATAAAACAGAACAAAACTATGTTCATGCCTCGAATTTATTTTTCTTTGATTTCTCTGACTCTTGGAGGCTGTGAGATTCTGAAATATCAGTGATCCTTTCTCCCTTGATTAGGATGTAAGCACTTCTGCATCATTTAGGACCTTTAAAAAGTCCAAATGTATTTATTCTTCCAAGTTTCTCTCATCTCTGCTCTTTGGAATTCAAAGATTATTCCCAGAGGTGATTTTCTTAGAAGAAATGCTTAGAAATCATTTATTCTAGTAAAGGTATATATATATTTTTTTGCCTTTTTGGATGGGGGGAAAGCAGGGTAATTGGGCTTAAGAGACTTGCCCAAGGTCATACACCTAGTAAGTATTAAGTGTCTAAGGCTGGATTTGAACTCAGGTCCTCCTGACTACAGGGCCAGTGCTCTATTCACTGTGCCACCTAGCCACCATAAAGGTGTATTTTTTGCTTATAGCATTAAGTTTAACTTTTCAAGATAAGTAATTCTTATTTGAGAGCCTTTTCTTTTGCTTTTTTATATGATAATATTCCTGCAAAATCTTGTGTAATCCTAGTTGTAGTTTTCGCCTTGTCAATCATTTTCTTCCTGTCTGCTTACATTTTTTTTCTTTGACCTGGAAATTCTGGATTTTGGCTGATATTCATTTGAATTATCATATTGAGTCTTCTTTCAGGAGGCAACCTCCTGATTTTTTATGTTTTCATTTTGCTCACTTGTTCTAATACTTCCAGGCAGCTTTCATTTATGATATTTTGAAATATCATATCCAGAGGGGTTTTTTCTGTTTAATTGGTCATAACCATAGTTTTCTAGGAGTCCAATCTTTCTTGAATTGTTTCCTTGTTTTCAAAGTCATTTTTTATACTAAATGACTTATGAATTCTAATTTTTTTCAACACATTTCCTTCGAATACTTTTTATTCTTATGATATCTGCCAGGGTTCTCCACAACAGGAATGCCACAAGGATTACTTTTCCTTAGAAGTTACAATGCTGTCCTTGGGACTTGACTGTCCCTTGCCTCCCTTGATACAACTTCCTGGTCACCCAAGGAAATAAAACATCCCCCCAACACACACACACACATGCACACATGGTCAGGGCCTCTCTGGTTTAGTAGATATCTGAAGACCATACAAGTCATCATACTCTGCCCTGCTGATGGAGAAGAGGGGGACCGTGTGTACAGAAGCTAAGTGTCTCTGCATCTTTATTGCACATCCTTACTTTATTAGGGCAAAGTAAATCTTTTCTTTTTCTCTTTGTTTCTCAGTGATTTACAAATATCTCATTTTTATCCTAAATTTGAACCTGAACAGGGTGCTTTGTAGCTGAGTCAGCTAGGTGGTGAAATGTGTAGAATGGTGGGCTTTGAGTCAGAAAGACCTGAATTCAAATCCAGTCTCACTTACTAGCTGTGTGACCCTTGGCAAGTCATTTAATCTCTCTGTCTACCTCAGTTTCCTCAACTATAAAATGGAGATGATAATTTTACTTACTTCACAGGATTGTTGTGAGGATCAAATGAGATAGATGCTGTATGTCTGTCCCCTTCCTTTCCTCTGTTGGTGTCAGGCCTACCCCTAATAGTTGTATTACTGAATGTTGGAGTTCTTTTTTCAGTGTGTTCACTGCTTGGGTGAGATTTCCCACTTTTTGCTTCAGGTTTTTTAATTCTTTCTCTTAGTGCTCCATCTCCACATTGTGCCTCTTAATTAATTTCTTCCCATTCACTCTTGTCCTTGTTGTTTTTTGAGGTTCTGCTTGTAATGACTGCAGTGTTATTTTCATCTTATGGATTGATGCTGTGCTGGAACTTCCTTCTACTGCCACTAAAGTCCTAGTGTTACTTCATTGCTCGGTTAGGGAGTTGAATCCTATCTCTCGTGTTGTAGTCCTTGGCTGGAAAACTGCCCAAGATCAGGCCCTGCCAATCAATCAGTAAGCCAGTCAACAACAACAGTAAATTAAGCATTTGCTAAGTGCTTACTGTATGCCTAGCTAAATGCTGTTTATGAAAAAAGAAATAGCCATCTTCTGATGTAGACACAAAACATAGCTTGTGCTGACTTGAGACTTGTTTCCTGGTCCAGACCTGACCAAAGCCTGTACTGACCTCAGCTCATCCTTTGGCATATCCTAGACCTGCAGCTCACGTTAGACTTCATGCCCTGTCCACACAAGCAGGAAGTTTTCGGTCTTTAGATTATCCTCAGGTTTTAGTCTATCTCTTGCTAATATTCTGAGCTGGATAGTAGAAAATGCTGGCACTTCTCTTTCATTTTGTTGAATCTTTGTTTCTTCTAGAGCTACTCACCATCATATATTAGCTCAATGCCTGGCATGTAATAGGTGCTTAAGAAATGATGGTGGTAGTGGTAGTGAGTCATTTTTCAGTTGTGTCCAACTCTTCATGATCCCATGTGGGGGTTTCTTGACAGAGATGCTGGAGTAGTTTGCCATTTCCTTCTCCAGTTCATTTTACAGATGAGGAAACTGAGGCAAAGAGGGTTAAGTGACTTGCCCAGGGTCACACAGTTACTATGTGTCTGAGGCCAGATTTGAACTTGGAAAGACAAATCTTCCTGACTTCAGGCCAGGGCAAGTCACTTAACCGTGTTTGCCTCAGTTTCCTCATCTGTAAACCCAGTACTCTACCACACCACCTGGCTACCCCCAATAAATGTTTATTGAATTTAATTGAATTGGCTCGACCGGAACTCTTTGCCTAAAGTTCCAAAACCAGTTGCATTCTAGCAATTCGTAATTGCCCTGCCACCCATAACTTCATCTGTTATGCTTGAATTTATAAGCCTCCAAAATAAGAGGAAAATTATGCTCACACATACTGTTTCACTAGGTCTAGAGTGAAAGTTGTCCTTAATAAGTAGGCTAACATTGCTTTTACTATTGTTATTTTGTATAAAGAGATATAGTGCAAAGGCTGCTGGACTTCAGAAGTTCAAATACTACCTCTAACCTGTAGGAAAGGTATTTGAACCTTTGAATCTCAGGCGGCTCTATAGTATTTATCCACCAAGTCAGGTATTGACTTTGTGTGGGAAAATTAATGTCAATGTTAACATTTGGTCCTTTTCTTCCCATAGGTATAGAACAAATACCAGAAACTATGCTATCTTCAGTACCAGAACAACTGTAAGTATCTACTGCTTTGAGTTTTTAAAATTAAAGTTTCATGGTAATGTTTATTTGTACAGACTTACATAAATGAATTGAACACAAATCCAAACAAAAGTCGTCTTGGCATTTCACTATTAGCAGCTTTCAACTGCTGTTCTTCATCAGATTAAAGATTTCTCCCTACATTTCAGCCATGGAAGAGAAAGATAAAGGTCATACTGTTATGGTTTTTCTTCATTCAGACCGAAAAAGCAAAATCTTCAGATGCAGCCCTAATACTGAAAATTTACTTGTCCTTACAGTCTGATTCCAATAGAATGGTTATTCTAACCTTTCTTTGAAAAGTTTCAAAAAATACACTCCTGGTTTTCACACTAGTTAATTATGTACTTTTAACTAGTCACTCAACTAAACTTCTAACAGCCTTAAAATGAAAACTTTGAAAGGACACAGGGAAAGGAACAAACATTTATTATATGCCTACTATGTGCTACATATTGTACTAAGCACTTTACAATTAATTCAGTCCTCACAACAATCCTGTGAGGTAAGTGCTATGATGATCCCCATTTTACAGCTCAGGAAACTGAAGCAGATAGAGGTTAAATGACTTATCCAAAATCACACATCTGAGAAGTATCTGAGAACAAGTTAGATTTTCCTGACTCCAGGCATGACACTCCATCCACTGCTTCCCTAATTACATTTATATAAATTACATTTATAGAGACATATATAAAAGTATGTCCAATGATGGCAATTGTCAGAAAAAGATCTTAGCCTCTAAGAGCTACCTAACACACCCACTCCACTCCCGCTACCACAGCTCCCAACCGCTCCCAGTTTAAGAGGGATAGTGTTCTGTGCCACCTGGCTTTGTGGATGAGGTGGGCTGGAGGGGAACTGGGGTTCAGAGCAAGACATCTTGTCCCAGCCTAGGTATTGGTTAGAGAAGTAAAAAGTCCTTCCCTTAGGATTCTGGGTTCTTACTCCCAGTCCTTTCTCTCCACACCCTAAGATGAATCTTGGGAGGTAAGGGAGATTTAGATACTTTGTCCAGAGTTTACAAACTAAGGCATCCTGACATAATGTCAAAAGTCTAGCCTATTAAGGATAATTCCTATGAGGTGCTTCAGGGCAGCAAGAACTGTGGAGGCAAGAATAGAGTGAAGCAAGCAGATTTATTCAGCACATACTTGTGACCAGAACAGCCCAGGAAGGGGAAGAGAGTGTAGCCCAGAGACAGGACGATAAAGAGGGTCTTACAGCAATAGGAAAATAGAGTGCTGGTTAGTTCCTCTTTCCTCAACTCTTTATCAACGGGGTTGGTGTGGGAAGAGTCAGATACCCAATCAGCCCTACTCAATCTGAGTGGAAGGTGGGGGCAGGGTACCACTGGCTAATGATGAAAGTGCTTGGGTCTTGATAAATTAGGCAACTGTAAGCTGACAGGAAAAGATCAGTAGTGAAGAGGCTAGGCCATTTTGACTCTCTGCAGGGCACCCCAGAGTAGTTGGTCAAAAGTTAATACAGACAACCATTTTTGATGAAAAGGAACTTAAAGTCAGTTAATTTAAGGGCTTTTTCAAGGGTGATTTTGACTAAATACAACTTTTGCCTGTAACACCAACTTTAGATCTTTGCCACCAGTAAGACACAACTCTACTACAGGGGCAGCTAGGTGGCTCAGTGAGTAGAGCACTGGCCCTGGAGTCAGGAGGACCTGAATTCAAATTCCACCTCAGACACTTAACATAAAAACTAGCCTGTGACCTTGGGCAAGTCAATTAACCTCAATTGCCCTCCAAAAAGCAGACACAGCTCTACTGTATAAATTATCAATGGACAGAAATTCTGATTTTCAAAGATTTCTTCATTACAGAATTTCATTTACTTCTCCCTCTCCCACGCATAGCTACTTATTTGTGGGTATAGTCAAAATATAATGAAGCAGGTGATCTATGAGAATTTATGGTGTTTATCTTTTTTTTTTTTTGCTTTTTTTGGAGGGCAATTTGGGGTTAAGTGACTTGCCCAAGGTCACACAGCTAGTTTTTGTGTTAAGTGTCTGAGGCCAGATTTGAACTCAGGTCTTCCTGACTCCAGGACCAGTGCTGTATTCACTGAGTCATCTAGCCACCCCTGTTTATATTAGTTTTGGTGGAATATTCACAAGGATAGTGTTTATGTGTCCTTGCTTATTGGTAAGCAGATAGAAAAAAAAAAATCTGTGCATGTGTACAGTTGTCATGTAATGGACACTGGCTCAGTAATGGCCTAAAATGCTCTAAGCAAATTCCAGAGTGTATCCTATATCCTGACATTTTGATACATGCTTTTATTTCTTTGGAAGGCATGATCTTACATGACATTTTCTTCAGTTTGCTGACGTCCCTCTCCCTATATCCCCTCTATAGGGGCTAAGTGCCCTCTTTGAAGCTACAAGGTAATATGGTGGCCTTGGCCCTAGTTGTTAATAGAATGATAGAAGTTGAAAGGAATTCACTTGCCTTAACCTAACTATTAGGTGACCCTGGAAACCATTCATCAGAGGGAATAAAGAAGGAGGTTGAAAAAAAAAATCTTCACATTTGCCTGAGGGTTCTCTATTATAGTGAATGAGAATGGTGTTTGGCTCCAGCCTAACACAAAAGCTAAAATCATGTTTGCTGCCTCACAGACGTGTTGGTCAGGACACTCTCATAAAAGAAATAATTGTCCCTTTATGAAGAGTCCCCTAGCCTCAGATAAAAGTTTAATAGATGACAGAATAGGTTTTTGAGAAACTAGCAAATAGCATATTCAGTGGTAAAGAGAAATGGCAATTGCAAAGAATATCAATGATCCATAGCTGGTTGCTGGAAAATGGAGTCATGAGAGTTGTTCTGAGACATCTTAGAACGGTTTCCTTTCCCAATGACATGGGCATTTGTGGGAGATTATACCACCTTTGTAAGGAGGGACACAGAGCAGTATTATGCTACTTGATTGTTACTCATCATTTACTTTTGTATTCTATCCTAATTAAAAGCTTTGCCATTTGATGTATGGTTCCTGCCTGGTCTGTTGAAGCAAATTCAACAGATAGGGTCAACTCAAGTCAACAAGTATTTATTAAGTTCTGATTGGGTGCTAGCACCTATTGTTCTAAGTGCTGGAAATGCAAAGAAAGGCAAAAATAGTCTCTGTCCTTAAACTCACAATCTAATGGAAAAGAACATGCAAACAACTCTGCACAAACAAGATATGTACAAGATAAACTGAAAATAATCTCAGTTGAAAGGCACAAACATTAAGGAAGAGCAGGAAAGGTTGCTTATAGAAGGTGAGGTTTTATACTTGAAGGAAGCCAGGGAAACCAGGAGGTGGAGGTGAAGAGGGAGAGAAATTACAGGCAGGAGAGAAGAACCAGTGAAAGTGCATGGAGGAGGCAAATGGAGTGACTTGTGAGAGCAAGAAGTCCAGTGTAGATAGATCGAAGAGTACATGGAAGGAGGCAAATAATATAAGAAAATGGAAAGGTAGAAAAGGGCTGAAGTTGTGAAGGACTTTAAAAGCCAAGCAGAGGGTTTTATATTTGATCCTAGAGGTAATAAGGAGCCACAGCAGTTTATTATTCTAGGAGAGGGTAGTATGGTCAGACCTGGGCTTTGGGAAGATCAGTTTGATAACTGAATGAGAATAGACTGGAGTAGGAAGTGATAAGAGGCAGAGAGACCAATCAGAAAGCTGTTGCAATAATCTAGGAATCAGGTGATGAAGGCCTGTACCAATGTGATGGCAGTGTCAGAAAAGAGAAGGGGGTAAATATGAGAGGTGTTATTAAGGTAGAACAAACAGGACTTGGTTACTGATTGGATGTGGGGAATGAGGGAGAGTGAAGAACTGGTGATGATACTTAGGCTGTGAACCTGAATTACTGGGAAGAGACAGTGGCACCCTTGACAATGAGTTAGGAAAGGGGG
The DNA here is from genome assembly GCA_011680675.1 of Gymnobelideus leadbeateri. Classification (NCBI taxonomy): domain Eukaryota; kingdom Metazoa; phylum Chordata; class Mammalia; order Diprotodontia; family Petauridae; genus Gymnobelideus; species Gymnobelideus leadbeateri. The sequence continues at coordinate 154,956 of WOXC01011301.1, forward strand.
TATGTGTTGAGGGAAGAGAGAATGAGCTCAGCTGGAGACATGTTTGATATTTATTTGTACAAAAAATGGATAATTAGGGGATCCACAGTCACGAGTCTACAACTGGGACACAAAAAGAATATTTTTGAATATGATTTTGAATATGAAGGCCACATGGCCCTCTAGGTTCTCAAGTGCAGCTGTTTGACTGAGCCTAAGCTTCACAAAACAAACTCCATGTGGAAGGAGGGAGGAAAGGAGAGAAGAAAGGAAGGGGAGGGGAGAGGATGGAAGGGAAGGGAAAAGGAAAGGGAAGGGAAAGGAAGGGAAAAAAGAATGAAGGGAAAGGAAAAGGGAAGGGAAGGGAGATTGCCCAATTAAGTCCCCAATGAATCAGTTACTACCACTCACAGATTGTTGTTTGTCTTTCATTCTTGAAGAGGACCAATGACATCAGGAGGGTGATGTGTTGACTTGTAAGTGAATTGGATTTAAGTGAGGCAAGGCTGTGCAAAGTCACAAGCCTTATTTTCTCCTCTAGGACCATCTGAGTCCTATGGGAAGATACAGGTCAGGATAACTGGAGATAATAGATCTGGAGAGATGTAAAGTACTAAGGAAAACATAGAGGGAAGAGGAGGATGCTGTCACACAATCATAGGATTTCAGATTTGGAAGAGACTTCAAAGGCCATGAAGCCAAACCATATCCAAAATACAAGGTACCTACAAGTGTTCATCCAGCCTTTTGTTGATGACCTTTGGGGGAAGAGAACTCATTACTTCCCAAGGCAAGTGGTTCCACTTCTGGACAGCTCTTATATTTAGAAAGTTTGTCCTGGAAGCAAGTCTAAATTTGTCTCTTTGAGACTTCCACCTGTTGGTCCTAATTTTACTCTTTGAAGCCAAACAGAACTAATCTTATTTCCCTTCCACATGACCTCTATTCAAATTCTTGAAGATAGTGATCATGCTCCTCCCTGTTTTTCTTTTCAAAACTAAATACCCACATTTCCTTCAAAAGATCCTTATCTGGCATAGATTTAGGGTATTTTACTGTACCATTTCTTTCTCCTGTATGCTCTAAGGCTTATCAATGTCCTTCTAATCTGCAATCATCAAAACTCAACACTGTATTCCAGATGGGGTGACAAATAGTCAGACATGACTGAAAAAATGACTTGGTCTACTACATGCAACTTTATGTGATACTTTTTACTATATTCAATGGCCTCTACAGTTGTAATGGGTATATAGCCCTGTCATATGTGAATTAATGAATGTTTGATGTGTACCTAAAGTTGTTTGTTGGCATCAGTTAGGATTTACAAGGGCTACACATTTTTGTCGCTAGGGGAAACCTAGGGGTTTGAGCAGTTTCAGAGTTCCTTGGTAATCATACTATACTCATCATAACTTCCAGATTCCTCTGGAATTTAAACCATTCTGATTGGATACATTACATTTATAGTCAATAGTCTAGAGGCTTGGTTTTTTGTTTTGTTTGTTTGGGTTTGGTTTGGTTTTTGTTTTTTAACTAGACCTACCTGATTTTTTTCATTAATATATGGAATTCCTATTCAGGAAACCTCCCCTAACAGTACAGATAAGTATCTATGCTATCAATCAATAAATATTTATTAATCACCTACTGGGTGCCATGAACTGTGCTACTCTACAACTTAGAGTCTTTGAGAGTTGCCCAAGAGTTCAAATGACTTGCCCAGGTTTGTACAGCCAATACAGCCAGTATGCTTAAGGCATGGGACTTGAGCCCATTTCTTCCCAGCTCTGAGACTAGCTCTATAGTCAGTCAACAAGTATTTATTAAGTGTTTACTCTATATCAGGTATTGTGTTAAGTACTAGGAATACAAAGGAGCAAAAAAACTAGATTCTGTCTTGCAATACATGCTAATGGTTGAGACATTTTAGGAATAACTAAGTCTATACAAGCTAAACACACAGTAGAGATGACTTCTAGGAGCCAGGATGGCAGAGTAAGCAGTAAAGTGATGTAACTCTCCCATGTTCACCTCCAAACAACCATAAAATAGCACCCCAGAACAAATCCTGGAACAGCAGTGCAAGCAAAAAGATGGGGTGAAGTAATCTTTTAGCCCAAGAAACTCAGATCAGCAAAAAGGTATGTCTTACTCAGGTAAAAAGGGGGTGCATTCTATGACAGGAAGCATCCCAACAAGTCAGCAGCAAGCCCCACTACAGCAAACCAGCAGGAGATCCTGAGCCCCAGTGCAGTAAAGCAGGCAAAAGCCAACACCAGGACCTCCACATGCCTTAGCATAGCAAGGGGAATAGGCAGACTCCCGCTCTGAGAACCCCCACATACATCAGCATAGTTCTGGGCAAATAGGCAACCTCCATTAGTCAGATCTCCACAAGCTTCAACATAGCCCCAGGCAAGCAGGTAGACACCAACCCTTCAGGTGCCTAAGCAAATAGGAAGCCACCAGTCCCAGGCAAACAGGCAGCCACAGTAGTCAGACACCCCACCCACGTGCTTTAGTGCAGCCCAGAGAAATGCAGAAACACCCCCATTGACCTCAGCACATTCCAGACATCAGCACTAAGGCCCTGGTTCAGGAATAGCCACCAAATCCCCACAGCCTCCAGCAGTGCCAGCCACCACCACACCACCCCCTCAGCTCAGTATCAGACATGAGGGGTCCCCAGAGATGTTCAGGACAACATCAGCACAACACCAGGTAAATGGCCAGGGCCTAAAGCCACAGGCACAAGAAACCTGAGACAATGCCCTGGGTGCAAAGCTCAAATTTGAAAGAAAGAAAAAGTCCCCCCACAAAAAAAGAATCTGACCATAGAGAGTTATTATGGTGACAGGGAAGACCAAGACACAAATTCAGAAGAAGACAACAATGTCAAAACACCTGTGGGCAAAACCCCAAAGAAAAAGAGGAAATAGTCTCAAGCCCAGAAAGAACTCATGGAAGAGCTCAAAAAGGAGCTTAAAAATCATTTAAGAGAAGCAGACAAAAATTGGAAAAGAAATGAAAGTGATGCAAGATAATCATGAAAAAAGAGAGTCAACAGCTTGGAAAACTGCTTAAAAAGTAGAATTGGACAAATGGAAAAGAAAATACAAAAATCCACTGAAGAAAACAACTCCTTAAAGAGTACAACTGAGGGTGGCTAGGTGGCACAGTGAGTAAGAGCGCCGGCCCCAGAGTCGGGAAGACCCAGGATTGGTTCTGGCCTCAAAAAATTAGCACCCACACATAAAATAACTAGCCATGTAACCTTGAGCAAGTTACTTAATGCCAATTGCTTAAAAAAAAGAGTACAACTGGCCAAATGGAAAAGAAAGTAGAAAAGGTAATAGAGGAAAACAACACCTTAAAACTTATCAAATCAGGCAATTGGAAGCTAAAGACTCTATGGGACATCAAAAATCAAACAAATTCAAAAGAATGAAAAAAATGTAAGAAGATATAAAATACCTCATGGGAAAAACAACTGACCTGGAAAACAGATCCAGGAGAGACAACATCAGAATCATTGGACTATCTGAAAGCCATCATCAACATAAGGACTTGAATAACATCTTTAAAGAAATGATCAAGGAAAATTGCCCTGATATCCTGGAACCTATTTTGCCTGGGCAAAATAGGCATTGAAAGAATCCACCTATCACCTCAGAAAAGATATCCCAAAATAAAAACTCCAAAGAACATTATAGCCAAATTTCAGAACTATTCAGTCAAGGAAAAAATACAAGCGGTCAAAAAGAAATAATTCAAATATCAGATTGTCACAATAAGGATTACACAGGACTTGGCAGCTGCAACATCAAAGGGTTGGAGGTCATAGAACATGATATTCTGGAAGACAAAAGAGCTAGGACTACAACCAAGAACATCTTACCTGGCAAAATTAAGGATAATACATCAAGGGGGAAATGATAATTCAATGAAATAAAAGTATTTCAGGCTTTCATAAAGAGAAGACCAGAACTAAATAAAAAATTTGACGTCCAATATCAAGATCCAAGAGAAGCATAAACAGGGTGGAGCCAAGATGGCGGAGTAGAAACAGCACTTCCACAGAGCTCCTGCTCCCACCACTTCCAAATTTATATAAAAGGGGACTCTAAACAACCTCTGGAGCTCTAGAACCCACAAAATGACACAGAGAAGCTAACCTTCCACTGAGGACAGTCCTGCAGCCCAGCAGGGAGAGGCCAGCACAGAGTTCTGGGAGCCAAGCCCAGGCCCGTGTAAGTCAGAGATTTTAGCCCCAGGGCGACCTGACCAGCAGCCAGCTGGAGGGACCCCAGAACACCACCAGTTGTGGTGTTTCCTGAATTACCAACACATAGATGCCGTGGACAAAGTAAGAGGTTAGTGCCCTATGGACTTTGGGACTCATTAGTGGGGAGAGCAGGTCAGCCTCTTTCCCTGGGGGTGAGAAGCCGCTGAGAAGCTTCAGTGCAGCCTTGGACACACACAGCAGCTTCAGTTACTGGCCTGTGGACTGTAGGGGGCCAGGTGATCAGTCTGGGGGGTAAGCACTCTTGCTTTAACCTTCTTAGATCTGGATTGTGGTCTTGGGGTGTGTGACCAGCTTGCCAGAGCATGTGGAGGCTTCAGAGAGGGCACCCAACTAATACCTCCAGCTGCTGAGAAAACCCCAGAGTTTGGGATGGAAGCTCCCCTGGCTGGTGGCAGAGTCCTACTGTGGCAACAAGCCCAAGTCAAGTAATTGAGTGGCAACATGCCTAAGCAAAGGAAACAAAATAAACAGAAAAATTCAACATTAGACTCCTATTTTGGGGGCAAAGAGGATCAAAGCATGGAATAGGAAGAGGACTGGGAGGTCAGAACTCCTGCACCAAAAGCCCCAAATGAAAATACAAGTGGGTTACAGGCCATAGAGGACCTTAAGAAGCAGATAAGAGAAGTGGAGGAAAAATTGGGAAGAGAAATGAGAATGATGCAAGAAGAGTATGAAATGAGATTCAACAGCCTGACAGAGGAAAATAACACCTTAAAAAATAGACTAGCTCTATGGGTGGCTAGGTGGCGTAGTGAGTAGAGCATTGGCCCTGGAGTCAGAAGGACCTGAGTTTGGATCCAGCCTCAGACACTTAACGCACACACAAATAAAAACCTAGCTGTGTGACCTTGGGCAAGTTACTTAACCCCAATTGCCCTCCAAAAAAGCAAAAAAAAAAAAATAGACTAACTCAAATGGCAAAAGAGGCTCAAAAAGGCAATGAGGAGAAGAATGCCTTAAAAAGCCAAATTTGTCAGATGGAAAAAAAATCTCAAAAGGTCACCGAGGAGAATCATTCCTTCAGAATTAGACTGCAGCAAATGGAAGCTAGTGACTTTATGAGAAATCAACATGCTGTTAAGCATATCCAAACAAATGAAAGAATAGAAGGCAATGTGAAATATCTCATGGGAAAAACCACTGACCTGGAAAATAGATCCAGGAGAGATAATTTAAAAATTATTGGACTACCTGAAAGCCATGATCAAAGAAAGAACCTAGAAATCATCCTTCAAGAAATTCTCAAGGAAAATTGCCCTGATATTTTAGAGGGCAAAATAGAGGTTGAAAGAATCCACTGATCACCTCCTGAAAAAGATCCCAAAAAGAAAACTCCTAGGAATATTGTAGCCAGGTTCCAAAATTTCCAGATCAAGGAGAAAATATTACAAGTATCCAGGAAGAAACAATTTGAATATTGTGGAAACACAATCAGGATAGCACAGGATCTGACAGATTCTACACTGAGGGATTGAAGGGGATGGAATATGATATTCAGCAGGTCAAAGAAGCTGGGATTAAAACCAAGAATCACCTACCCAGCAAAACTGAGTATCTTGTTTCAGGGGAAAATGTGGTCGTTCAGTGGAATAGAGGACTTTCAAGCATTCTTGATTAAAAAAAAAAAAAACAGAGTTGAATAGAAAATTTCACAATCAGATACAAGAAGCAAGAGATGCTTGAGAAGATAAACAGGGAAAAGAAATCAAAAGGAACTTATCAAAGTTGAACTATTTACATTTCTACAGGGAAAAATGACAAGTGTAACTGATGAAACTTTTTTCAGTATGAAAATAGTAGAAGAAGGATATATGGGCATATGAATATATATATGTGAATGTGTGTATGTATGTTTTCAGGTTACATAGAGGACACAGGTCGAATTTAATAAGAAGGGATGATACTTAAAAGGAAAAGCATAAACAGGTAAAAAGGGGGAAAGAAAACATAAAGGATACAATAGAGCTAAACTATTTCCATCCTTACATGTGAAAATTATACTTATAATTCTTAAAAATTGTATCACTAATAGTACAGCCAGAAGAAATTTATCTATATGTGTATGTATAAATATACATATATATACTTGTATACACACACACACATATATATACATATATGTATATACATATGTGTGTGGAGATGTATACACATATATACATACATAATATACACAGAGAGAGAGAACAGGTATAAAGTGAATTTGATGAAATGACATAAAAATATTAAAGGATGAGAAAGAGGAGCACAATACATGCAGAAGGAAAAGAGGTAGAATGGGGTAAATTATTTCAAATGAAGAGGTTTGAAAGAACTATTACAGTTTGTAGGGGAAGATGAGAGGGTGGGTGACAAGCATCACTTAAACCTTACTCTCATCAGTATTCACTCAAAGAGGGAATAATATACATAGTTGAATATAGAAATCTATCTTACATGACAGGGAAGTAGGAGGGGAGATCAAGTAAAGGGCAGAAGGGACTGACAGAAGGGAAGGCAGATCAGGGGAGATGGTAGACAGAAGCAAAACACTGGTGAGAAGGGAATGGGTAAAAGGAGAGAGAGGATAGACAGGAGGAAGAATAAGATGGAGGGAAATACACAGGTAGTAATCATAACTATTATGTGAATGGGATGACCTCTCCCATAAATGGAAGTAGATAGCAGAGTGGAATAACAAACTAGAATCCTACAATATATTGTTTACAAGAAACCCACTTGAAGCAGAGAGACATACACAGAGTAAAGATAAGGGGCCGGAGCAGGATCTATTATGCTTCAGCTGAAATTTAAAAAGTAGAAGTAGCAATCCTAATCTCAGGCAAAGTAAAAGCAAAAAATAGACGTAACTAAAAGAGATAAGGAAGAAAACTACATCTTGCTAAAATGTGCCATAGACAATGAAGCAGTATCAATACCTAATATATATGCTCTAAGTGGTATAGCATACAGATTCTTAAAGGAGAAGTTAAGTGAATTAGAGGAAGAAATAGAAAGACTCTACTAGTGAGGGACCTCAACTGTCCCATCTCAGAACTCAGTAAATCCAACTAAAAATAAACAAGAAAGAACCTAAAGGGGCGGCTAGGTGGCGCAGTGAATAGAGTGTCGGCCCTGGAATCAGAAGGACCTGAGTTCGGATCCGGCCTCAGACACTTAACACACAAATAAAAAAAACCTAGCCATGTGACCTTGGGCAATTTACTTAACCCCAATGGCCCTCCAAAAAAAAAAAAAAAGAACCTAAAGAGGTAAAGGAAATATTATAAAATTTAGATATGACAGACCTTTATGGCATAATTTATACAGAAAGGGTGACACCATAAGCAAATTAGGAGAGTAGAAGAGCAAGGAATAGTCTACCTGACAGAGGAAGGGGAGAATTCATGACCAAATAAAGAGATAGAGAGCATTACAAAATGTAAAATAGATAACTTTGACTACATTAAATCTAAAAGCTTTTGTACAAACAAAACCATTGCAACCAAGATTAGAAGGAAAGAAGAAAGATGTGAAACAATCTTTACAGCAAGTCTCTTTGATAAAGGCCTCATTTCTCAAGTAAATAGAAAACTGAGTTAAAATTTAGGAGTACAAGCCATTCCTCAATTGATAAATGATCAAAGGATATGAACAGACAATTTCCAGATAAATCTGAGCTATTGGCATGTGAAGAAATGCTCTAAATCACTTTTGAATAGAGAAATGCAAATTAAAACAACTCTGAGGTGCCACCTCACACCTATCAGATTGGCTAATACAACAGAAAAGGAAAATGATAAATGCTGGAGAAGATGTGGGAAAATTGGGACACTAATGCACTGTTGTTGGAGTTGTGAACTGATCTAACCATTTTGGAGAGCAATTTGGAACTATGCCTAGAAGGCAACCAAACTATGCAATTGATCCAGCAATACCCTGGTAAGTCTGTATACCAAAGAAATCATAAAAAATAAAAGGAGAAGGACCTACATGTGCAAAAATATTTCTAGCAGCCCTTTTAGTGGTAGCAAAACACTGGCAATTGAGGGGATGCCCATCAGCTGGGGAATGGTTAAATAAACCATGGCATATAAATGTAATTGAATACTATTGTGCAATAAGAAATAATGAACAGTCAGATTTCAGAAAAAACCTGGAAGTCTTGTACTAACTGATATAAAGTAAAATGAACAGAACCAGGAAAACATTATACACAATATCAGCATTGTGTGATGATCAACCATGAATGACTTGACTCTTCTCAGCAACACAAAGGTCCAAGACAAGTATAAAGGACTCACAAAGGAAAATGCTATCTAGATCCAGATAAAGAACTGATGGACTCTGAATGCAGATAGAAACATATTTTTCACTTTATCCATTCTCGTGTTTTTTTTTCCTTTTTATTTGTTTCTTCTTTCACAACTGTGACTAATATGGAAATATTTTTACATGATAGCACATGTACAAATTATATCAAACTGCCTACCATTTTCAGAAGATAGGAGGGGAGTCAGAGAGGGAGAAAAATTCAGAACTCAAAATCTTGTAAAAATGAATGATAAAAATTTTCTTGACATGTAATGGGGAAAAATAAAATACTATTTAATTTTTAAAGCATAAATACAGCAGACCTGCCCTCCCAAAAAACAAAACAACACACACAGTAGTTGAAAGGTAATCAGAAAGGGGAAGTTACTGGTAGCTAGGGGGACTGGGAAAGCCTCCTGAAGGAGGTAAAATTTGAGCTGAGGGAACCCAGGAAAATTTGAGCTGAGGGGACCCAGGAAAATTGAGAGATAGATATTAAAAAAACAGAGCATTCCAGGCATGGGACACAGCAAATGAAAATGCTTAGAAACTGGAGATGGAGTGTCCCATTCAAGGATAAGATCAAGGGAGCCAACTGTGCTGTAATACAGTACATGAAGGGGAGTAGAATAGCCTGGAAACGCAGGAAGGAGTCAAGTTATGAAAACTACACTGCCTCTCACAGAAAATTAAAATAATATCTCTGTTTTAAATTCAATAGCATTAATCACATCTTTATTCTCCATAATGTCAGTTTACACATAAGAGCAGTCACCTTTGGTGCCGTAGTATCACAGTCAATTTTTTAATTGCCATAAGCTACTAAAATTATTCATTACGTCTTCATATTCATTCTGGTCCATGAAGTCTGATGCAGGACTGATTGAAGGATATATAATACAGACTGGAAAAAAAATCTGGGTAAAGGGATCAATTATGAAGCTATCATAGGACTTCAGAGCTATGTGTAATGAGGGTTTAGACTAAAGATGTTCGTTCACAGTGGGAATGGAGAAGAAAGGACAAATCCAAGAGATATTTCAAAACAGAAGAATACATATAACTTGATTTGGCTAAGATGAAAAAAGATGAGGACACTCCTCATTCTCACACAGTAAGCAAAGATCAACTCAAATATTTTGCCTAACCATCTAGGGATCCAAAGGGATGATTATATCATGGATGGAATAGAGAAAATTAGTTAGATGAGCTACTTTTGAATGAGGGCAGATAGGTGACTGGGGAAATAATGAGTTCAGTGTTAAATACATTGGGTTTGAGATATTATATCATAGGATATCATAGCATATCATAGAATCATAGATTTAGGGCTGGATTTTTGCAGGACACTGAGTCCAACCCCCTCACTTTATCGGTAAGGAAATGGAGGTATGAGATTAATAGAGGGAAGAGAAATCCAGGGGTAGAAAGCAGTATTTGTACATACAGAAGAATATATTCTCTCTGGATGACTAGACTAACAAAATTCTGTGGTGAGCTACAAGATGCTTCAGTCATGCTAATGGTAGAAAATAGAGCACCAGTAGTACTGTTTCAAGGTTTATTTCACATGCTATGTCCATCATAGCATGTGAAAGGTGACATGGCATAGAAATATGATTATTTTTGTACATAATTATTATGTATTTTATGTAATTATGTAATTATTTTTTCTGGAGAGCTATGGATAATTTGCTAGTGACATCATAGGCTAGTTTGCTGTGCCTTTCTTGACTCTGCTATGCCTATAAGAGAATGGGCTCAATAATAATCCACTTTTTCCTTTGCCCTCTATAATGTGGATTTCCCCTCCTCCTCTCACAAAGAAATAGTTCTAAAGTTACTAATGACCCACTTCCTGGACAAATTCAGTAGTGTTATCTAAGTCTTCATATTCCTCAATCTCTGCTGGTCACCCTTTCTTTCTTGAAATTCTATTTCCTTTGATTCCATGACACCCCCACTAACCTGGCTGTTCTACCAGCTTCCTGACTGTTTATTCTCTGTCTTATTTACACACTGGGATCCTTCTTCATTCTCCCTAAATATGTGTATTCCCCAGGTATCAGTCATGGGCCCTCTGCTCTACTCATTCTATAATTAAATTCTTAGAGGGATCGTGCATCCTCATTTCTTTACCTACTACTGCTATGCTGATGACTCTAGAATTAATATCTGATGCACCAAACTCTCATCTGAGTACCAGTTTTCTATACTCAGCTCTTGTAAGATATCTAAGAGGGAGAAAAGGAAAATACTAGCCTGGATTTAAGAGTCTTAATAATAAATGAGTAAAGTCTTTAAAATTATGTTATGAACATTACTTTTTCTTTTATATTCCTTTAGATCCATCTAGAATATTATGGAGACAATTTTAAAGAATGGGAAACCTCAGAAACTTGCACCATTAAAAACACAAGGTAAGATTTTTTAATAATAAAAATAGTTATGTATATTTATACATTTGTATATTACATATGCTTGTATTTAATGCACATTCAGATTTATTTTATAGTGGGGTTGTCAAGATTTGAAGGGAACTTCAGAGAACTTTGATGCAAAGATCACTTTTCAAGTAGAAAGGAAATTACTGAAGACTGATGTAGGCAGAGATTCAGCCCTAATAATACAAGACTTGTTAGATCAAGTGAGATAATGTGTAAAACAATTTCATCAGCAAATGATATAAAGAACAAATCAATGAATTGGTCATGCAACTCAAAAAGAAAGTCAACAAATAACCCCATAAAAATTATGAAAAACCAGAAAGGAAAAAAAGTTGAAAACAACAATAACACTAAATTAATAAAATTAGGAGGTGGTTTTTAAAAGGAAAAAAAATAACAAATCACCAGCTAACTTGACTTTAAAAAGAAAGAGAAAAATGAAATTTCTGACATAAAAAATGAAAAAATAGAATTCACAACAAATGAAAAAGAAATAAAAGAAATTATTGGAAACTTTTTTTTGCTCTCTTATGCCAATACAACTGATAAATGAAATGAATGATTATTTACAAAATACCAAAAAATCAGATTAATAGAAGAATAAATAATGAATTTAAATTTAAATAACCCAATCTCAGAAAAATAAATTGCACAAAACATGGTGAACTCCCAAGGGGAAAAAAATATTCCACAGCCAAATGGATTAACTAATGAATTCTATCAAACATTCAAAGAAAAGTTAATTATAATATTATGTAAATTGTGTAAAAATAGGGAAAGAAGATATCCTACCAAACTACCTCAAGACAGATATGTCCCTGGTACCTAAACTAGGGAGAGATAAACCAGATAAAGAGGAAACTATAGGTTAACATCTCTAATATTAGCACAAAAACATTGAATAAAGTACTATCAAAATTCTATGTCAGGTTATTAAAAAAGATTCTTCACTATGACCAGGTTGGAATTTTATCAGGAATGTGGGGTTGATTTAATATTAGGAAACTATCAACATAGACTACATTAATAATAATAACAATAAAAATCACACGATTATTTCAAGACACAAGAGAAAACTTTTGGGAGACATGCACCTATTTACAGTAAAAACAAACAAACAAACATTCAGGGCCATTAGGTGGTGCAGTACCAGCCCTGAAGTCAGGAGGATCTGAGCTCAAATCCGACCTCAAACATTTAACATTTAACAGCTGTGTGACCTTGGGCAAGTCACTTAACCCCAATTGCCCTGTCTTCCCCCATCCAAAAAGGAAAAAAAAAATTCAAAAGAGTAGGAATAAATGGACTATTCAAATGTAAGGCCTTTTCAGTAAGATCAAGGGTAAAGGAAGAATGTCCCTTGTCACCACTATTATTTTTTACACTTCTAGAAATTCTTGTTATAGTAATGACAAGAAAAAGAAATGGAGAGAATTAGCATAGGCAAGGAAGATTCAAAATGATCACTTTTTCTTTTTTTCCTTTTTTTTGGTCTTTATTTGTTCATTTACTTTGAGTTTACAAGAGGATATGATAGATTTTTATACTTAATGTAGTATGTTATTTCTTCTTTAAACCAAGATTGACAGGAACAGATCTCATGTAAAGCTCCTCTCCCTCCCCTCTTTCCCTCTACTGTATTGTTTTTTATACTATATATGATATATATGATACTATACTACCATGATACGTTTTGTGTCTCTTCTCAATAGAGTCCTATGCTTAACTGGTTATGTTATTCCCCCCTTGCACCAGAACCAATGAGGGAAAAGCTCATGTAATGCCCATCTCCCTCCCTTCTTTCCCTCTACTATATTGTTTTTATGCCTCTTTGTGTGGCATAATTAACCCTTTTCCACTTCATGCTTTTCTCTTCTTCCATTGCAGGCCCTTTGTGGCCCTTAATAAGTTTGGTTTTTTTAATCACCATTTTATGTAATTTATACCCATACCCTCTACTTATCTATAAACAGTTTGCTCTTATTAAATAACAGGGGGTGTGCGTGTGTGCGTGTGCGTGTGTGTGTGTGTGTGTGTGTTTTTCCTTGTTTACCTTTCTATGTCTCTCTTGCTTCTCATTATTGGAGGTTGAATTTTCCATTGAGCTCTGGCTTTTTCATCAGGAAGATCTGGAAATCCGTTATATTGTAGAATGCCCATCTCCTTGCCAGGAAGAATATATTCGGTTTTTCTGGGTAGGTGATCCTTGGTTGAAACCCGGGCTCTTTTGTCTTGTGAAAAATTGTATTCTACTTACCCTGATCTTTCAGTGTAGAGGCTGCCAGATCCTGTGCGATCCTCACTGTAGTTCCTTGATATTTGAATTGTTTCTTTGTGACTGCTAGTAGTATTTTCTCCTTTACCTGGTAGTCCTGGAGTTTGGCCACAACATTTCACAGACTTTTCAATTTGGGATCTCTTTCAGGAGGTGACTGGTGGATTCTCTTGATTTCTATTTTACCCTCTGGTTCTAATATCTCAGGGCAGTTTTCCTTGATGAGCTCTTGGAAGATGTTGTCCAGGCTCATTTTTTCACCATGATTTTCTGGCAGGCCTATGATTCTTAGATTAACTCTCCTGGAACTGTTTTTCAGGTCAGTTATATTTCCATTGAGATATTTTACCTCTTTTTCTAATTTTTCATTCCTGATGTTTTGTTTGACTAATTCTTGGTTCCTCATAGAGTTATTAGCTTCAATTTGGTTGATTCTAGTTTTTAGCGAATTATTTTCCTAGATTAGCTTTTGGAGCTCCTTTTCCATATCACACATTTTTCTTTTTAAGGAGCTGTTTTCTTCATTATAATGTTTTTTCTAATTTTGCAATTTTGATTTTAAAAGAATTATTCATTTTATCTTCTATCTCTCTAATTTGGTTTTCAAAGTTTCTTTTGAACTCAACTAAGAATGCTTTCTGTGCTTGAGACCAGTTGAAGCTTCAGCTGTGGGTGTATAGTCAACACTGTCTCCCTCTGAATTTGGTTCCTCCCTCTCAGGACAGTAGGACTCCAGAGTCTTTGTCTTTGCAGTCTGCTTTTTACCCATTTTGAGGCAGGGTCCTAGCCACACCCTTCCTCTAGGGTTCTCAAGCATTTACTGTTTAAGGTTTTGCCCTGGGGCAATAATTACCATGTTTTCGGGGCGGGGGGGGGGGATTGAAGCAGATTGAAGCAGCCAGGGTTCACTCTGCCATCCTGGTCCCTAGAGGTCCAGATAGAGGCTTTTAAAATTTCTAGGCTATGGCGGAGCCAAGATGGCGGAGTAGAAACAGCACTTCCAAGGTGCTCTGCCCCCAGATTGCCTCCAAACCATGTAAAAGGGGACTCTGAACAATTTCTGGAGCTCCAGCACCCACAGAACGGCACAGAGAAGCTAACCTCCTGCTGAGGACAGCCCAGCAGCCCTGCAGGGAGCAGCTAACACAGCACTCTGAGAGCAGGCAGCACAGTGTACTGGGAACCGACAGCGCAGCGCTCTGGGAGCTGAGCCCAGGCCCATGAGCCTTGGTTTTAGCCCTAGGGCGGCTGGGCCAGCAGCCAGCTGGAGGGACCCCAGAACACTAGCAGCTGTGGCGATTCCAGAATTATCAGCACAGATATGCCTAGGACAAAGTGAGAGGTTAGTGCCCTATGGACTTTGGGACCAGTATTTGGGGAACGTGTGGCTTCCTCCCCTGGGGGTGAAAAGCTGCTGAAGAAACTCGGCTCAGAAGCCATTTTGCAGCATCAGTGGCAGCTCTAGCTCCTGGTCTGCGAACTGTAGGGAGATCCAGCAATCTGTCTGGGGGTTAATCACTCTTGCTTTAAACTGCCTGTATCTGAATTATGGTCTGGGGTAGAGGTTTGGGGTGGGTATCCAGCTTGCCAGAGTGTGTGGAGGCTTTACAGAGGCCACCCAACCTGCGGAAGCTGTGAAGACCCCACGTTTGGGCAGAAGCTCTCCTGTCTGGTGGTAGAGTCCTACTGTGGCAACAAGCCCAAAAATCAAGAAATTAAGTGGCAACATGCCTAGGCAAAAGAAACAAAATAAACAGAAAAATTCAACATTGGGCTCCTATTTCAGGGGCAAAGAGGATCAAAGCATGGAGGAGGACTGTGAGGTCAGAACTCCTGCCCCAAAAGCCCCAAATGAAAATACAAGCTGGCTACAGGCCATGGAGGACCTTAAGAAGCAGATAAGAAAAGTGGGGGAAAATTGGGAAGAGAAATGATAAAGATGCAAGAAAAGTATGAAATGACAGTCAACAGCCTGACTGAGGAAAATAACACCTCAAAAAATAGACTAACTCAAATGAGCCTCAAAAGAGTCTCAGAAAGGCAATGAGGAGAAGAATGCCTTAAAAAGCCAAATTTGCCAGATGGAAAAAGAATCTCAAAAGCTCACTGAAGAAATTCATTCCTTCAGAGTTAGACTGGAGCAAATGGAAGCTAGTGACTTTATGAGAAATCAAGATGCTGTTAAACAGATCCAGACAAATGAAAGAATAGAAGGCAATGTGAAATATCTCATAGGAAGAACCACTGACCTGGAAAATAGATCCAGGAGAGATCATTTAAAAATTATTGGACTACCTGAAAGCCATGATCAAAGAAAGAACCTAGAAATCATCCTTAAAGAAATTCTCAAGGAAAATTGCCCTGATGTTTTAGACCCAGAGGGGGAAATAGAGGTTGAAAGAATCTACCAATCACCTCCTGAAAAAGGTCCCAAAAAGAAAACTCCTAGGAATATTATAGCCAGGTTCCAGAACTCCCAGATGAAGCAGAAAATACTCCAAGCAGCCAGGAAGAAACAATTTCAATATTGTGGAAACACAATCAGAATAGCACAGGACCTGGCGGCTTCTACACTGAGGGACTGAAGGGCATGGAATATGATATTCCAGAGAGCAAAAGAGCTGGGATTGAAGCCAAGGTTCACCTACCCAGCAAAACTGAGTATCTTGTTTCAGGGGAAAATATGGTCATTCAGTGGAATAGAGGACTTTCAAGCATTCTTGATGAAAAAACCAGAGTTGAATTCAGACACAAGAAGCAAGAGATGCTTGAGAAGGTAATCAAGGAAAAGAAATCAAAAGCAACTTATCAAAGTTGAACTATTTACATTCCTACATGGAAAAATAATATCTGTGTCTGATGAAACCTTTCTCATTATGAAAATAATTGAAGAAGGGTATATGGGCATATGATTACAGGTATACATGGTTAGAGGGCACAGCTTGAATTTGATGGGAAGGGATGATACTTAAGGGGTGAAGTTAAGAGGTGAGAGAGGAAAGTGGCAAGAAGAGATGGGGAGAGACAGGGTAGGGTAAATTATCTCATGTAGAAGAGGCAAGGGGAAGTAGTTGCAAGGGAGGGGAAGAACAGGAAGGCAAAAAGACAAAACCATATTCTCACTGAAGTTGGCTCAAGGAGAGAATCACATACATACTAAATGGGATATCTCACCCTGCAGGAGAGTAGGGGAAAGGGGGATGAGAGGGGGGATGATGGAGGGGAGGGCATTCTAGGGGGAGGGGAGGTTGGAAGTACCCACTTTCGAAGAGGGACAGGATCAAAGTAGGGAATGGACCAGGTGGGAGGTGAGATGGGTGGGAGGGAAATATAAGCAGTCTTTTACAATATATCTACTATGGTAATGTTTTGCATAGCTATACATGTACAACACATACTGAATTGCTTATCTTCTCAGAGGGAGTGGGTGACAAGGGAGGAAGGGAATGGATCTGAAAATCGAAGCTTTAAAATTAAATGTTTCATAAGATGTCCAGGCATTGGGGCTCAGAGATTCACCTTGCCCTAATGGCAAAGTCGAAGGGGGTATGGGAGAAGATATGGGAGAGAGCAGATTGGATGAGGGGATATCTAGTGGGACTGCTATTCAGGGGTGGTGGGTAGGGAAAAATGGGGAAAAAATTGTAACTCAAAATCTGGTGGAAATGAATGATGTAAACCAGAAGTTAATAAAGCATTTGTAAAAAAAAAAATTGAGCACCAATAAAAGATAATAAAGAGAAAATAAAATAAAATAAAATAAAATAAAATAAAATAAAATAAAATAAAATAAAATAAAATAAAATTTCTAGGCTATGGATTGGTAGTCCCAGGAGTTGCTGCTGCCCCTGCCAGGGGCCCTGCATTTGACTCTTACCCTGCTCCATCCAGTCCCAGCCCTTCAGTGATAGGTCTGGCATTGGCCCTTGTGGTTGGTGGGTCAACTTGCTGCCATGTTGATCAGGCCTTGTCCAGGCCTCTTCACACTGTGGTGTCTGGGCCTATGTGCCCGCCACCTGGGGTTGTGTTCTGTGCCTCTGCGATCACTTTTTCAAAATGGCATTAGGACCTCTAGAGAAAATAATTAATAAGAAAGAAATAATTAAATAATAGCTTTATCAAAGATAAAGATCTGAAATATATCCACAAAAATTATGAGCCTTCCTATCTATTACCGATGAAACTTAGCTGGAAGGAAAAAAAAAGAACATTGTATATAAGAATCTGGGATTTCAGCTACTGAAATAGAGGAATGATATAAATATAGCCACAAAATATTCTTCACAGATATGAAAACAGACCTTAATAATTGCTAAAATATTAATTGCTTATGGTTGGGCTATGACAATATAACAAAAATTATAATACTATCCAAATTAATTTGCAAACTTGGTATTATACCAGTCAAATGATCAAAGTGTTACTTTACAGAACTAGAAAAAAATAAAGCTATATATCTGGTTGAATAAAATGTCAAGAATATCATGAAAATAATAATAAAAAGTAGACATAATGGGACTCTTAGCAGTACCAGAGGTCAGACAATGCTAAACTGGAGGTCTAACAGTAGCAAATTTAGAATAAACTGGTACTGATTAATTAATTTAAAAATTGACCAGTCAAATATATAAAGAACATATGACCCAGAAACAATTGTATATAATAGCACTGTGCTCAGTATAAACCAAAGAATTACAACTCCTAGGGTCAAGACTTCATAATCAAGGAAAACTACTGGGAAATTTAGCAGTCTGGCAGAAATTAGATTTAGATGAATAATTGACTTTGGATACCATAATAAGCTGCAAATGAATACACACCATAAGTAGTTGGTGGTTCTATGTTCTTGAAGAGGAACAAAATGACATCACTATGTTAGGGTCAAGATACAATGCATCTGGGGGGGCGGAGCCAAGATGGCGGAGTAGAAACAGCTCGTCCAAGCCTCTCTGCCCCCAGATTCTCCACAAACTATGTAAAAAAGGACTCTGAAAAACTTCTGGAGCCCCAACACCCACAGAACGACACAGAGAAGCTAACCTCCCGCTGAGGACAGCCCAGCACCCTGCAGGAAGGACCAGCGCAGTGGTCTGGGAGCCGGCAGCGCAGAGCGCAGGAGCCGAGCCGAGCCCAGGTCCACGTGAGCTGAGGTTTTAGCCCCAGGGCGGCAGGGCCAGCAGCCGGCTGGAGGAACCCCAGAACACCAGGAGCTGTGGAGACTCCAGAATTATCAACATAGACTTGCCTAGGACAAAGTAAGAGGTTAGTGTCCTATGGACTTTGGGACCTGTATTTGGGGAATGCGTCAGCTCCCTCCCCTGGGGGCTAGAAGCCGCTGAGGAGACACGCCATTTTGTAGTTTTCAGACGCAGCTCTGGCTCCCAGCCTACAAATCGTGGGGAGATCCAGCGATCAGTCTTGGGGGTAATCGCTCTTGCTTTAACCTCCCTGGATCTGGATTGTGATCTAGGGTGGAAGTTGTGGGTGGGTTTACAGCTTGCCAGAAACGGAAGTTGCCCCCCACACGTTCGGGACGAAAATTCCTCTAGCTGGCCTTAAAGCCATAGTGTGGCAACAAGCCCAAAAGTCAAGCAATTAAGTGGCAACATGCCAAGGCAAAGGAAACAGAAAAATGCAACCCTAGACTCCTATTTTGGGGGCATAGAGCGGGAAAAGGACTGTGAGGTCAGAAGTCCTGCTCCAAAAGCCCCAGGGGAAAACATAAGTGGGTTGCAGGCCATAGAGGACCTTAAGAAGGACTTTAAAAATCAAATAAGAGAAGTGGAGGAAAAATTAGAAAGAGAAATGAGAAGGATGCAGGAAAAGTATGAAATGAGGGTCAACAGCCTGACTGAGGAAAACAACACCTTAAAAAATAGACTAGCTCAAATGGCAAAGGAGGCCCAAAAGGGCAATGAGGAGAAGAATGCCTTAAAAAGTCGAATTTGCCAGATGGAAAAAGAATCTCAAAAGTTCACTGAGGAGATTCATTCCTTCAGAGTTAGACTGGAGCAAATGGAAGCTAGTGACTTTATGAGAAATCAAGATGCTGTTAAGCAGATCCAAACAAATGAAAGATTAGAAGGCAATGTGAAATATCTCATGGGAAAAACCACTGACCTGGAAAATAGATCCAGGAGAGACAATTTAAAAATTATTGGACTACCTGAAAGCCATGATCAAGGAAAGAACCTAGAAATCACCCTTCAAGAAATTCTCAAGGAAAACTGCCCTGATGTTTTAGATCCAGAGGGCAAAATAGAGGTTGAAAGAATCCACAGATCACCTCCTGAAAAAGATCCCAAAAAGAAAACTCCCAGGAATATTATAGCCAGGTTCCAGAATCCCCAGATCAAGGAGAAAATACTACAAGCGGCCAGGAAGAAACAATTTCAATATTGTGGAAACACAATCAGAATAGCCCAGGACCTGGCAGCTTCTACACTGAGGGATCGAAGGGCATGGAATATGATATTCCAGAGGGCAAAAGAACTGGGAATGAACCCAAGGGTCACCTACCCAGCAAAACTGAGTATTTTGTTTCAGGGGAAAATATGGTCATTCAGTGGAATAGAGGACTTTCAAGCATTCTTGAGAAAAAACCAGAGTTGAATAGAAAATTTGACATCCAGACACAAGAAGTAAGAGATGCCTGAGAAGGTAATCAGGGAAAAGAAATCAAAAGGAACTTATCAAAGTTGAACTATTTACATTCCTATATGGAAAAGCAATAACTGTGACTGATGATATCTTTCTCACTATGAAAATAATGGAAGAAGGGGGTGTGGTCATATGAATACATATGTGAATGTGTGTGTATATGGTTACAGTTATATATGGATAGAGGGCATAGGTTGAATTTGTTGGGAAGGGAGAATACTCAAGGGATGAAATTATGAGGTGAGAGAGGAAAGTGGCAAGAGGAGATGGGGAGAGACATGGTAGGGTAAACTATCTCATGTAGGGGAAGTGGTTGCAAAGGAGGGGGAGAATAAGGAAGGCTAAAAAGGCAAAACCACATTCACATTGAATTTGGTTCAGGGAGAAAATGACATACATACTAAATGGGATATCTCAACCTGCAGCAGGATAGGGGGAAGGGGGATGAGAGGAGGGATGATGGATGGGAGGGCATCCTTGGGGTGAGGGGAGGTTGGAAGTACCCACTATAGAAGAGGGACAGGATCATGTAGGGAATGGACCAGGTGGGGGGTGGGATGAGTGGGAGGGAATTATAAGCAGCCTTGTACTATATATCTACTATGGTAATGTTTTGCATAGCTAGACATGTACAACATATACTGAATTACTTATATCCCAAGAAGGAATGGGTGACAAGGGAGGAAGGAAATGGATCTGAAATTCGAGGTCGTAACATTAAATGTTTCAAATATATATAAATACTATTATTAATTCTCTTTTGCTTATAATTGGGAGATAAGATGTGCAGGCATTGGGACACAAAGATTCATCTTCCTCTAATGGAAAAGTCGATGGGGGTATGGGAGAAGGTATGGGAGAGAGCAGATTGGAGGAAGCGATATCTTGTGGGACTGCTATTCTGGGAGGTTGGGTAGGGGAATAATGGGGGGAAAATGATTGTAACTCAAAATCTGGCGGAAATGAATGATGTAAAACAGAAGTTAATAAAGTATTTGTTTAAAAAAAAAAGATACAATGCATCTGACTGTGGCTGATCAGACAAATATGAGTTCAGAATAACCTACCACAGGTTGGGTACAAATAGTCCATGTGAACATTTGGGGTGAATCTTCTAAATTTGTGCATATCATGTTTCTTTTGAGGTACTTCAATTCTGCTTTGCTCATAGAGCACCTTCTCTGATGAGGGCATGCCATGCTGAGTGGTCCTGTGCCAGTGTCTTCCATGTCACACAATCAATTCCAAAGTTCTTGAGAGAGACTCTGAGAGTGTCCTTGTATCTCTTCTTCTGACCACCATGTGAGCCCTTGCCCTGTGTGAGATCCCCATAAAATAGTCTTTTAGGCAAGCATACCTTTGGCATTCAAACAGTGTGGAAAACACATTGGAGTTATGCTCTCTGCAGTAGAGTTTGAATGGTTGGCAGTTTAGTTTGAGAAAGGACCTCAGTATCTGGTGCCTTATCCTGCCAGGTGATCTTCAGAATCTTTCTAAGACAATTCAAATGGAAGAGATTCAGTTTCCTGGCATGGCACTGGTATACCATCCAGGTTTCACAGTCATAGAACAATGAGGTCAGCACAACAGCTCTGTAGACCTTCAGTTTTGTAGTGAGTCTAATGTCTCTTCTCTCCCACACTTTACTTCAGAGCCTCCCAAACACTGAGCTGGCTCTGACAATGCCTGTATCAACCTCATCATCAATGGGCACATCCCTGGAAAGTGCTCTACTAAGGTAAATGAACTTACCACAGCATCCAAAACTTCTCCATTTGCTGTAATCAATGGTTCCACATATGGATGGTATAGTACTGGCTGGTAGAGTACCTGTGTTTTCTTGGTGTTGTTAGGCCAAAATTAGCACAAACAGCAGAGAAATGATCCATATTTTGTTGCATCTCAGCTTCAGAGACTACATTGAGTGCACAATCATCTGTGAACAAAAAATCATGCACCAACACTCCCACAACTTTGTTCTTGGCTTATAGCCTTTTCAAGTTGAAGAATTTACCATGAGCGTGGTAGCTGACCTTGATGCCATGTTCATCCTCACTGAAGGCATTTGACAATGTGCTAAAAAGCATGGAGGCGAGCACAACCTTGTTTCAGTTCATTGGTAACTGGGAAAGCATAAGAGCATTGTCCACTATTCAGAACCCAGGCAAGTATTCCATCATAAAATTAACGAACAATACTGATTAACTCTGGGCAACCAAATTTTGACATAATTTTCCATAACCCCTCATGATTGACTGTATCAAAGCCCTTGGTCAGATCTACAAACATTGGGTACAGACCTCTGTTCTGTTCCTGGCATTTCTCTGGATGTTCTCAGGCAGCAAATACCATATCGATTGTTCCTCAGCTGTTTCTGAAGCCACACTGGTTCTCAGGGCATCTTCCAGGCATCTTCCATATTCCTTAATAGGCATCAGCCTATTAAGGAAGGGTCTGTCAAGAATCTTGCCAGCAATGACTAAGAGTGAGCACCCTGTGATTGTCATAGGACAGTCTATTTCCTTTACCTTTATAGAGATGGACAATGGAGGCATCCTTGAACTCCTGAGGGATAACCTCCTCTTGCCATATAACCTGGAAAATTTCAGTCCGCTTTTGTATGAGCAGTGGACTCACCACCTTGTAAATCTCAGCTGGAATAGAATCAGCACCAGGTGCTTTGCCATATGAAAGGAGCCTAATGACATTCAAAACTTCTTCAATTGGAATTTCAGCTAGGGAGGGATTGACTTCAACCTGAGGTGAATGAATGGTTAATGGCCTCAGCATTGATTGATGATAGTCTGTTAGAACACCATGGAAGTGTTCAGCCCATCTCTCTAGAATCGTGTCCTTATCACTAATCAATGTGACTCCTTTAGCAATAAGTAGTTAAGATGCACCATAAATCTTTGGCCCACAAATAGCCTTCAGGGTATCATAAAAGTGCTTTGTATTGTTATTATCAGCATAAAACTAAATTTCATCTGCCTTCTTACTGAGCCAAGAATCTTGCATCTCTCTAAGCTTCATTTGTACTTTACTTTTGATGGAATTAAATGCTGCCTTCTTAGAGATGGATGAACTATTCTACTGGTAAATCCTGTGGAGTTCACGTTTGTCATTTAGCAGCTTCTGAATTCCCCCTTCATTTTCTTCAATTCAATCTTAAGGTTTGTGTGTTCTGACCCAGATAAGTAAATGCAGTGCTGTGCACCAAATCTCTGAAAGCTGCCCACTCCTGTTCTTCTCCACTGTTGTCAGCTGTGCGTTGGTCCAGCTTTTCCTCCACACTCTACTTTGTTGACATTAAGTCTTCTGGTAGTTGTCTTGCCTTGGGGCCACCATTTTGTTGAATAAATATTTAGCTTAAAGAAGATAAGTCTAGGGGCGGCTAGGTGGCACAATGAGTAGAGTGTTGGCCCTGGAGTCAGAAGGACCTGAGTTCAGATCTGGCCTCAGACAATGCATGCACAAAAACCTAACCATGTGACCTTGGGCAAGTTACTTAACCCCAATTGCCCTCCAAAAAAAAAAGAAGAAGATAAGTCTGTGATCAATCCAGCACTCTGCACCATACATCACCTTCATCACTCTTACATCTTGTCTGTCTCTTCTGCTTACATTGGCATAATCTATTAAATGCCGATGTTTCCTGTGAGGGTGAATTCATAAAGTTTTATTGCTTTTAGGTAAATGGAAGACAGTATTGGTGATGAGAAGGTTAAGAGATTCACAAAGTCGGGGCGGCTAGGTGGCGCAGTGAGTAGAGTGTCGGCCCTGGAGTCAGAAGGACCTGAGTTGGGATCTGGCCTCAGACACTTAATGCACACAAACAAAAACCTAGCCGTGTGACCTTGGGCAAGTTACTTAACCCCAATTGCCCTCCAAAAAGCAAAAAAAAAAAAAAAGAGATTCACAAAGTCTTCAGTAGTAACTGACCATTGCCATTGCTGTTTCCAAGTCCATTCTTCCCAAGTACTCCCTGCTATGTCTGGTAGCCTGAGCCTACTCTCACATTAAAGTCTCTCAGAACTATAAGCTTGTTTTCTTTTGGCATGATGATGAGGGTCTCCAGGTGCTCATAAAATTTTTCTTTGACTTCATCAGGGTTCATCATGGCAGGAGTATAGGCACTGATGATGGTAGTGTGGCATTTTCCCACAAGTGGTAATCACATTGTTATGAGTCTGTCTTTCTCTCCTTTGGGTAGTCATATGAGCTTGTTGACTAGACTAGTTTTAATTTCAAAACCTATTCCAGCTTCACAGTATTGCTCCTCACTGTGGTCACTCAGTGGAGTTCACTCACAACAAGAATTTTTCGTTTTTCAAGTCTACTAGGTTTTATGTTGCTGATAAGTGTGCATACATTCCATGTACTGATGGTGAGTGGAATCATCTTTGAAGAAGTTTTTGTATATTTTTTAATGTGTTTCAACCACAGGGTAGGATCCTCACCTGCTGTGGTAATCAAAGCAATTGAGTAAGCAGACAATTTTTAGGGCACCTTATCTAGCCCCTTCCTCATACCAGGAGGTGAGCAGTGCAGTCCTTAAAAGACACTCAGGGTGCTGCTGAATCCCACTGCTGCTTCCAGTGAGAAGACAACCCTACAGCCTGGGCTGCCTATATGACTACAGCTCCTAGTATATCCATACCTACTGTTACTATACTTGCCTGCTACTGCAGGACTTTGAGATAGGCAAAAACGTAAAATGGTATGGTGATATCTTTTGATTCATGTGTAAATTGGATTTAAGTGAGGCAGAGGTGCACAAAGGCATCACAATTCAGTGGCAGGAAAGAGTCAAGATGACTGGTGATGACTCAAGATGCAGTGGATGACCCTGGCATCTTCGATATCTAACCAAGCTCTAAGCACTCCACGGCACCTGCTTCAGCTGCCAACAAAATGTTCCACCCATTCCACCAGAGGAAGTCTTGATGTGCTTGGGGTAGACACCCCCCAACTCACCAACAAGTTTGAGACCCCTAGGTCACCCTCAATCTTGTTCAGCCCTTCTGCTGAAATGATTTAGCAGGGTGTGGCTATTTATACATTCTTGGAGCCACAGGTGAGAAGTAGGTGGATCAGGTGGACATCAAAGACAGAAAGCCGCCCAAAAAAGGGTTTTGCAGCCCTCACACCAGAGGTACTAGTCTTCCCTGTACACACCCTCCACCCCATGCACAACATAGAGAATCAGGGAAAGATACCTTTCGTAATTGTCACTGAGGGAAGTTGTTGATCAGGCAAAGGGTAGAAAGGACCAC
Source organism: Gymnobelideus leadbeateri (assembly GCA_011680675.1). Classification (NCBI taxonomy): domain Eukaryota; kingdom Metazoa; phylum Chordata; class Mammalia; order Diprotodontia; family Petauridae; genus Gymnobelideus; species Gymnobelideus leadbeateri. The sequence continues at coordinate 180,198 of WOXC01011301.1, forward strand.
AGAAGATAATATAGACAATTTTGATTACATAAAACTTTAAAGATTTTATACAAACCAAAGCAGCATATTTATAATTAGGAGGGGAATAATTAACTGGGGGAAACATTTTTAGCAAATTTCTCTTTTAAAAGTCTGATATACAAGGTATATGGGATATTGATATAAATGTTTAAGCACCACAATTATCCAATACTTAATCTTCAAAGGATATGAAAAGGCAGTTCTCAAAAGAAGAAAGACAGGTTATCAGCAACCAAATGAAAAAAATATTCCAAATCAATAATAAGAGATATACAAATCAGAAGAGCTCTGAGGTTCTGTTCATTCTCATCAGATTATCAAAAACAAAAAGGAAAATTACAATTATTGGAGGGGGTGTGGTAGGACAGGCACATTAGTGAACTATTAGTATAACTGTAAGTTTTTCTGGAAAGCAGAACTATACCCAAAAAGTCACTGAATTGTGAATGCGATAATTTGACCCAGAAATAGCACTTCTAACCTTATTCCCCAAAGAGATCAATCAAAAAGGGAAAGAACCTGTAAGTACAAAAATACTTATAGCTTCACTTTTTGTTTTAGCAAACAATCAGAAACAAAGTGAGCACCCATCAATTAAGAAATGGTTGCATAAATTATGTATAGTATATGAACATAAGAACTGATGAAAGGAATGATTCAGAGAATACCTAGAAAGACTTGCATGAACTAAAGGAGAAGGAAATGACCAAAACCAGGAGAAAAAAATTGTATAATAATTATGAATATTTGTCTAGGAAAATAATGTCATAAAAGTTGAACAAACTTAGTTAAGCAGAATCATAATCTCATACATCCACAAAGGAAACAAAGCTAGGTAAACAGACTCTATAGGTAAACTAAAGTCAGGTTGAGATTAAATGCTGAGTTTGCAAAATCCTACACTTACAAAACTATAAGGCTACATTTTAAAGAAGTCATAATGGGCTAATTGACAGGGAGAGATTCACATGTCACGAAGGCTCAGTGTCAGGGAAGTTTTTTCACAAATAAAATCCTTGGGGGAGGTTTTAAAGATGCCATCCAAATGACCTGGTCTGGTTACAGCAAAGACTTCTTTTAGCCCATGGGTGAAATTGTCTTGTTCACATGGTGCTTTTTATGCTATTTATGAAACTTACTGAAATTATTAATAAAATAATAATAATAATAATAATAACAATAATGTAGCATATTTTCCCCCTTAGGTTCATAGCAAAGATTTTTACTGCTGACCTGGTTAAATTATATGTATTTCTCCCTTCTCATTATTTCTTAAATAAAAAAACAAACAAAAGTTATAGGTAGTAGAGATTCCCACTTTCATATGCAAACCTTTTCTCTGTGTAGGGAAATGTTCTTTTCTGTTACAATGTGTCAAGTTCATAATAAAAGAAAAAAATTTTAAAACCAAAGATTCAATTCAGAGCTGAAAGGAAGGACCATAGAAATCATCTAGTCAAGTCTGCCCATTTATTTGCAATAAATATTAGATGTTCATATTAAAACTTAGGGAAAATGTTTAACAGATTGTAAATTTTCTTTTTCTTTAGTGCGAAATTCACAGAAATGTTGTGTCAGGCTCCAGGTTTTCATTTGCTAAGACCAAACAATTTAGGTAAGACAAGTTGATTTTAACAATGACTTTTTAAATCTTGAGAAATCATTTTTACTTGTTAAGTGTTATAATGCCTTCTTTCTGAATAACTACTGTTTTTCAATGTTAGCTATAGACTGCATTTTGGCTATAAAGAAATGAGGTAAGTTGTAATGTAAAGCATATGGGAACTTACATTACTATATAGTCGTATGCTAAGAGTTTGAAATTTTTTTTATGAGACTGTGTATTTGTACTTTAATATTTTAGTTACTTTAAATATTTTAGGGGGTAGAGCCAAGATGGCAGAGTAAAAGCAGGCACTTACTTTATCTCCTGCTCTAACCACCTCCAATACCTGTAAAAAAATGACTCTAAACAAATTTTAGAGCTACATGTAGGGCCCACAAAGTGACAGAGAAACACATCTCCCACTGAAGGCAGCCTGGCAGGCCGGAAGGAAGGGTCTATCTCACAGGGCTGGGAGCCAAGCACTGTCCAGCATGAGCTGTGTTGGCCCAGACACAAGGGGGTCCTGACCAGCAGCACAGACTGGCTAGAGCAGACTTCAGGACAGTGAATCACAGCAGCTGTGGTGGTTTCCAGACTTCTCAACCCATAAACACTAAAGAGAAATAAAAAGGTCTTTAGGGAACTCTGTTGGAACTGGGTAAGAGAAGAGTACAGTCTGGTCCCTGTCCCTGGGGCTGCAGCTGTTGCCATGTGGCTGCCTCTGGAACTTCTGGCCTGCATATCATAGGCGGGTCAAGATTCAGAGGGTAATCACTCTTGCTTTGACCTGCTTGGATCTGGGTCACAGTCTTGGGTAGTAGTGCTGGGGTAAGGAATGGCAGTGTGCTAGACTATGTGGTGGCTGTAGAGAGGGCGCCCTCCTCATAGCTCTGACAACTGCAAAACCCCCAGCAATTTGGGACACAACTCTCTCCACTCTGGAAGCAGAGTTCTACCATGGCAAAGAGCTCAAAAGTCAAGTAATTGGCTCACAAGATGAGCAAACAGAGAAAGCACAATCAGACCCTAGAAACTTTTGGGGGGGACAAAAAGGATCAAAACATGGAACCAGAAGAAGACAACAAAGTCAAAACTCCTGCATCAAAAGCATCCAAGAAAATATGAACTGGTCACAGGCCATGGAGAAGCTCAAGAAGGATTTTGAAAATCAAGTAAGAGAAGTGGAGGAAAAATTGGGAAGAGAAATGAGGATGATGCAAGGAAATTATGAAAAGAGAGTCAATAGCCTGACTGAAGAAAATAACACCTTAAAAAATAGACTGACTCAAATGCCAAAAGAGGCCCAAAAGGCCAATGAGGAGAATGCCTTAAAAAGCTGAATTGACCAAATGGAAAAGGATTTTTAAAAACCCACTGAAAACAATAATTGCTTCAAAATTAGATTGGAGCAAATGGAAGCTAATGACTTTATGAGAAATCAAGATACTATAAAACAGATCCAAACAAATGAAAAAATAGAAGGCAGTGTGAAATATCTCATTGGAAAAACCACTGACCTGGAAAATAAAACCAGGAGAGATAATTTAAAATTACTGAACTACCCGAAAGCCTTGATCAAAAAAAAGAACCTAAAAATCATCCTTCAAGAAATTCTCAAGCAAAATTGCCCTGATATTCTAGAATCAGAGGACAAAATAGAAATTCAAAAAATTCACCAAAGGCCTCTTAAAAGATATCCCAAAAAATAAAACACCTAGAAATATCATGGCCAAATTCCAGAGTTCCCAGATCAAGGAGAAAATATTACAAGCAGCCAGGAAGAAACAATTTGAGTATTGTGGAAACACAATCTGGATAACACAAGATCTAGCAGCTTCTACATTAAGGTTTCAAAGGGCTTGGAATATAGTATGGTCAAAGGAGCTAGGATTAAAACCAAGAGTCACCTACCCAGCAAAAATGAGTATAATGCTTCAGGAGAAAATGTGGTCATTCAATGAAATAGAGGACTTTCAAGCATTCTTGGTGAAAAGACCAGAGCTGAACAGAAAATTTGACTTTCAAATACAAGAAGCAAGAGGAACATGAGAAGGTAAACGGGAAAAAGAAATCATAAGGAACTTATTAAAGTTGAACTATTTATATTCCTACATGGAAAAATGATAATTGTAATGCATGAGATTTTTCTTAGTATGAGGATAGTTGAAGGGAATATATACATATATATATGTATGAAAAGGAGGGTATATGTGTATATAAATACATATGTGAGTGTATTTATATGTGTCTACATGTATACATAGAGAGCCCAGGATCAGTTAAATATGAAGGGATGATACTTAAAAAATAAAATTAAGAGGTGAGAGAGGAATATAATGGGAGAAGGAGAAAGGGAAAGATACAATAGGGTAAATTATCTCATATAAAAGAGACAAGAGAAAACTGTTACAATGGAGGGGAAGAGCAGGAAGATTGAATTTGGCTTAAGGAAGGAATAACATATAGACTCAATTGGGTATCTTACCCTACAGGAAGGGGATAAGAGGGGGGATGATAGAAGGGAGGGCAGATTAGGGGAGAAGGTAGTTAGAAGCACACATTTTTTAAAAGGGATGGGGTCAAAGTAGAAAATAGAATAAGTGGGAGGCAGGATAGGATGGAGGGAAATATAGTATCCTTTCACAGTATAACTATTATGGAAACATTTTGTGTAACTACACATGTACAACCTATATTGAATTGCATGTCCTCCCAGTGGGGGTGGGTGAGGAAGGAAGAAGGGAAAGAATCTGGAAATCAAAAATTTAAAAACAAATGTTTAAAAAAATTGTTTTTTACATGCAACTGGGAAATAAGATATACAGGCACTGGAGTATAGAAATCCAATTACAATCTTGCCCTACTAAAAAGTTAGGGGGAGTGGGGGAGGATATAAGAGAGAGCATATTGGGGGAAGGGGCCCGCTATCTTGGGTTGGGGGTAGGGAAAAGACAGGTAGAAAATTTGTAACTCAAAATCTTGTGGAAATGAATGTTGAAAACTAAAAATAAGTAAATAAATTAGAAAAAACCTTAAAAACAAAAACAAAAAAAGAAATGATGAACTCTGGAGATTAAAGCATCTTTTTTTTCCACTTAAACAAAAAAAAAATTTAATCAGGTAAAAAATGAATAGGCTCTTATGCTTATAGCACAGCCAGTTTCATTGATATACAAAGACTGAGTTGAAGTTTTTTGTGAAGTTTGGGGGGGTTTTTTGCTGCCTTGGCACCAGAATAGTAGTGATATATAGTAGTAGAACTATATGATAGTATAGTATGAGAGTACTACGATAGTAGTAGAACCATAAAGGCTTAGTCCTGTAATTGAATCATTCATTATATTCTCTCCTCTTTGAATTCCTTGAGTACAAAGACTGTTTTGCTTTTCTATTTGTGTCTCCAGCACTTAGCACATTGATTGGCTCCTATAAAGTTCTAAAATACTTTTTAATTCATTCTTTCAAAAGTGGTAATGGGGATTTCACCTGTTTTCCTGCTATAGATTTATAAACACTTAGGTGAAAGGGAAAAAAGAAAAGCAACCTCTTGGCACATAATCCTGTTTGCAATTTCCCTTTTTCCTTTCTTTTCTGCATTCCTTTGACCTGTTTTTGCTTTGATGCTCTGTTCATAAACACAGTAGAGAGAAGAGCATTCTCTGTAATATATATCTAATTTCAGGTACCCAACCACATATACCTAAGCATTGAGAATTTTTTTTCCCATCTGCAATTAGCAATCTTTATTTTTCAGTAGATGGGTGAATAGTTAAATGACTAAGAAATAAGTCAGGTATTGTTTTCTTTCCCTTTCTTTGTTTAATATTTAGATAATAGGGATGAAGTGTTTTGAATTTTTATCTTTTGATCCCAACACTGGTAACTCATCAATATCTAAGGTACTATTGCCAAAGATTGAAAGAATTCTTAGTTATATTATCACTCTCTCCCTTACCCATGGTCCTCCTCACCCCCTAACTTCGTTTGTCTAATGACAATAGTGTAGTACTATTAGGAATGCTTTTACCCTTTGTTCATTGTGAATTTTTTTCCATATTGAATACATATTAGATCCTGTATCCATGGATAAGAAGTTCATCCATCTAGTAAGCACACAAACACAGACACACATATATCCACACACACACACACCCCACAATTACATAGGATTTCATATAGTGAAGAGAGGTAGCATATATAGCATTCTTTGCTGTTCTGCTAAGTTTGTCATCAGAATTTGATTAAATTCCAAAGACTCAAATTTCTCTCATCAAGTTACATTAGAAAAGATATTTGTTTTTATGACCAAGAAAAAAACTGGCAAAAAAAGGTCTTGTAGGGATTATGGAGGATCTATGGAAGAACATGGGCAAGAAAAAATTGCCCAGGATGAGGTGCAAATGGGTTGGGATCCACATGGATAGAGGGAATGCTCACATTGATTAAATCACAGAACTAGTGAAGAATTGAAGCATGACCTCGCAAAACAGCAGGCATAGATAAAAGTACATGTCCAGAAAAAAAATAGCCAAAGACACTTTCCTTCAAGCTTAACATCTCAAGTTAATTCTCAAAGATCTTGAGCTAACTTCCAAACAGCTAACTTTGACAAGAAAATGCATTTAATATCATAAGAGAATAGTGGCCAGTGCTATCTTGCTATGCCCCTCAACAATAGCCCAAAATCAGGATAATGGGAATGAATGCCTGATGGTTCATTAGAGGTCTCTTAATTTGCTCCAATCTTAATACTGGAAGAAAGCCTGATTTTGATAGACTTATCCTTTACCACTTTAGACTTATGTGGAAGAGAAATCAAGGAACCACAAAAAACTAAGAGAGCAAAGAAGGGACCAGCCATGTAAACTAACAAAAGCTAAAGACACTAGAGGGAAATTCACAATGGAAGTAGGGTAGAGGCTTGCATTGATGCTGTTGCCAAAACTACAAGACCTACCTCTTGGCAGATACTGTTTTGCTAATATCCATTCAAAGGGCAAGACCAAGGTGATGATTCTCCATTTCCCTCTCCTTTCTTTGCCTTGTCGAGCTTATAAAAGTTTGGTTAAAGGAGACAAACAAATAGTAATATAAAATTGCAGCATTTACTTGTTATTCCCTGAAGGCTAGCGGTACTTGTAAAAGGAGTTAGGAGAGCTACATCCTAACTGATAAACAGATGAATCAGAGGACTTTTTTTAAATTTTAGAACCATCTCAATTCAGGATGACCACGTCACAAAACTTAATGACTTCCATTTGTTACTATCTATATGTGAGAAAGAAGTTCCTTGGTTGTAAATGCAAATTGACAACAAATGGAGCAGGGGAAGTTTACATTTTATGGTCTCAGGATGTCTGTTTTTCTCCCAAGATAAGGGGGAATCCTATCTCCAGCCTTATCTGGTTTCTGGTGTCTTGCTGACACAGAAGGCAAAGCAGTCTGTTTGATTAATTCAGACTTTGGCCAAAATATGATAGGTAATCATATTAAATCATATTAGATCAGCCTCTTTTTTGAAAAACTGTGTGCTTGACGTTTCCATCTCTTTCTTAAAAGTAGGTTTAACTTTCTGTTTACTTGTTCTCATGCAAGCAATTGTGTTCATTGCAGTTGGCCACTATAATTACTCATTGATATGTGTCATTGTTCAGATGCAAACAGAGATGGGCAATTGGTGAGTGCCTGGATAGTGAAAAATAGATTGAAAACTACTGTGTTTGACAAGAATGCCTAGAGTCTCAGAGCAGTTGAAGAAAACTATTAATTCATTTTACAACTTCCCAAGGAAGAGAAAGATTACTTATACTAGGATCCCTAGGCATTCAGTGAAAAGCAGTGGATAGAGTAGCCTGACAGGCTTAGGATGGAATTGAAATGGGGCCTTCACCATATTCCTCTCATTATTTCCAGTGTGAAAAAGGAAGTCACTGCTGAGGGAGGGAGATTTCACTGAATGAATGACCCAAAGGGAGGAGTATACTAGACCACACAAAGGTGGGGATGACTAAGAAAGAGTAACTGACAACCCACCAACCTGCTTACCAGCATATTACCACATCACCATCATGACCATTAGAAGTATATTATAGCATTCCAATGCTCTGGTTATTTTTCTAATAAAATAAATATTTCTTAAAATACATTTTGTTTGGTTTTGTTCTGATGTTCCATTTAGCAATATTGAAAATTTTATACACATGCTTCAATGTCTTCTTCTCTTTAATTCCATGGCAGGTGCCTAGTTTTTTGGCCTGGAGTCAGGAAGGCTAACTTAGAATAATATAATATTGGAGATAATAGGGTCTTTAGAGGTCACTTAATTTAACCCTCTCATCTGATAAATGAGGAAATAGAACTGCATAGAGGACTTGTCTCAGGTCACACAGCTTATTAAATATAGATTAGAACTTCCTTTCTCCCTCTTACTTTTTGAGGTGCTCTTTTCTTTTTCCCTATTTTTTTCCAGTTCCTTCACATTTTTCTTCCACGGTGTCTTACAGAAAAGAGGACAACAGTGAACATCAAATTATTTCATATTTATTATTGATGTAGAGATAACTTTTTTGCCAGTAATTAAAAAGCTTTGGTAAATGGTATAATTTTTAGATTTTTTTCAAATGTTTATTAACTTCTGGTTTGCATCAATCATTTCTGCCAGATTTTGAGTTACAATTTTTCTCCATTTTCCCCTACCCACCACCCCAGAATAGCAGTCTCACAGGTTATCCCCTCATCCAATCTGCTCTCTCCCATATTTTTTCCCATACCCCCTTCGACTTTTTCAGTAGGGCAGGGTGGACTCTGTGCCCCAATGCCTGTATATCTTATTTCCCAATTACATGTAAAATAGTATTAATAGTAGTATTTATAAATATATATAAATATTTTATTTTGAAACTTTGAATTCCAGATTCATTCCCTTCCTCCCTTGTCACCTACCCTTACTGGGAAGATAAGCAATTCAGTATATGTTGTACATTTATAGCTATGCAAAACATTACCATAGTAGATATATTGTAAACGACTGACTACATTTCCCTCCCTCCTATCCCACCTCCCACTTGGTCTATTCCTACTTTGATCCTGTCCCTTTCAAAAGTGGTTTGCTTCCAACTTCCCTCCCACCATCCTTTCCATCATCCCCCTCTCATCCCCTTCCCCCCTACTCTCCTGTAAGGTGAGATATCCCATTTAGTATGTATGTCACTCTCTTCCTGATCCAAATTCAATGAGAATAAGATTTTGCCTTTTTGCCTTCCTGTTCTTCCCTTCCCTTGCAACCATTTTGCCTTGCCTCTTCTATATAAGATAGTTTACCCCCTTCTGTCTCTCCCCATCTCCTCTCATTATATTCCTCTCTCACCTCTTAATTTCACCTTTTAAGTATCATTCTTTCCTATTAAATTCAACCTGTGCCCTCTATCTATGTATACCTGAAAACATACATACACACATTCACATATGTATTCATATGTCCATATACCCTTCTTAAACTATTTTCATAGGGAGAAAAGTTTCATCAGTTACAATTATTGTTTTTCCATATAGGAATGCAAATACTTCAACTTTGATAAGTTCATTATGATTTCTTTTCCCTGATTATCTTCTCAAGTATCTCTTGTATCTGAACGTCAAATTTTCTATTCAACTTGATTTTTTCATCAAGAATGCTTGAAAGTCCTCTATTCCACTGAATGACCATATTTTCCCCTGAAACATGATACTCAGTTTTGCTGGGTGGGTGATTCTTGGTTTTAATCCCAGCTCCTTTGACCCCCAGAATATCATATTCCAAGCCCTTTGATGCCTCAGTGTAGAAGCTGCCAGATCCTGCACTATCCTGATTGCATTTCCACAGTATTCAAATTGTTTCTTCCTGGCTGCTTGTAATATTTTTTCCTTGACCTGAGAATTCTGGAACCTGGCTATAATATTCCTAGGAGTTTTCTTTTTGGGATCTTTTTCAGGAGGTTATCAGTAGATTCTTTCAACCTCTATTTTGCCTTCTGTTTCTAAAACATCAGGGCAATTTTCCTTGAGAATTTCTTAAAGTATTATTTCTAGGTTCTTTCTTTGATCATGACTTTCAGGTAGTCCAATAATTTTAAAATTATCTCTCCTGGATCTATTTTCCAGGTCAGTGGTTTTTCCCATGAGATATTTCACATTGCCTTCTATTCTTTCATTTGTTTGGATCTGCTTAATAGCATCTTGATTTCTCATAAAGTCACTAACTTCCATTTGCTCCAGTCTAATTCTGAAGGAATAATTCTCCTCAGTGAGCTTTTGAGATTCTTTTTCCATCTGACAAATTTAGCTTTTTAAGGCATTCTTCTCCTCATTGCCTTTTTGAACCTCTTTTGCCATTTGAGTTAGTCAATTTTTTTTTTTGCTTTTTGGAGGGCAATTGGGGTTAAGTAACTTGCCCAAGGTCACACAGCTAGGTTTTTATTTGTGTGTGCGTTAAGTGTCTGAGGCCGGATCCAAACTCAGGTCCTTCTGACTCCAGGGCCAGTGCTCTACTCACTGCGCCACCTAGCCGCCCCGCGAGTTAGTCTATTTTTTAAGGTGTTATTTTCCTCAGTCAGGCTGTTGACTGTCGTTTCATACTTTTCTTGCATCTTTCTCATTTCTCTTCCCAGTTTTTCCTCCACTTCTCTTATCTGCTTCTTAAGGTCCTCTATGGCCTGTAACCAGCTCTTATTTTTATTTGGGGATTTTGGTGCAAGAGTTCTGACCTCCCAATCTTCCTCCTGTTTCATGCTTTGATCCTCTTTGCCCCCAAAATAGGAGTCTAATGTTGAATTTTTCTGTTTATTTTGTTTCCTTTGCCTAGGTATATTGCCACTCAATTACTTGACTTTTGGGCTTGTTACCACAGTAGGACTCTGCCACCAGACAGGGGAGCTTCCATCCCAAACTCTGGGGTTTTCTCAGCAACTGGAGGTATTAGTTGGGTGCTCTCTCTGAAGCCTTCACATGCTCTGGCAAGCTGGTCACACACCCCAAGACCTCCACCCCAGACCACAATCCAGATCCCAGAAGGTTAAAACAAGAGTGCTTACCCCCCAGACTGGTCCCCTGGTCCCCCCACAGTCCACAGCCAGGAGCTGAAGCTGCAACATGGCAGACTGCGCTGTGCTTACTCAGCGGCTTCTCGCCCCAAGGCTGATGCTCTCCCAAATACTGGTCCCAAAATCCATACCACACTGGCCTCTCACTTAGTCCTTGGCATCTATGTATTGATAATTCTGGAAACACCACAGCTGTTGGTGTTCTGGAGTCCCTCCAGCTGGCTGCTGGTCTGGCTGCCCTAGGGCTAAAACCTATGACTCACACGAACCTGGGCTCAGCTCCCAAAGTGCTGCACTGGCTGCTGCCTGGCAGGTTACCAGGCTGTCCTCAGTGGGAGGTTAACTTTTCGGTGTCATTTTGTGGGTTCTGTAGCTCCAGAGTTTGTTCAGAGTCTCCCTTTATATAAATTTGGAAGTGGTGTGGGCCGGAGCACCGGGGAAGTGCTGTTTCTACTCCACCATCTTGACTCCACCCCCCCCCCCCCCAACTTCTAGATTTCTTGTTTACTTTTTGGAATTTGTCTATTTGTTTTGGTTATTCTGAATTATTTTGAGTTTTCCTATTTCTTACATTATTCATCTAGAAAGTAAGGATTAAGATTATATTGCTAGTATTGTTTTTATTTAAAAATTATCTCAGAGCACGCATCAATCCCATTTCTCCTTTATTTCTTTCTACTCAGAAGAAGAAGAGCGCTATTTATTTCTGGATCGTTCTACTAATTGCTTTTTGTGGTATTACCTCACAAGGTAATAACTTTTTAAAACCTTTATAGGCAACGTTTATATAGCACTTTGAAGTTTGCAAGGTATTTTACATATATTATCTCACTTGATCTCATTAATATGTTTATGTATTCAAGTTCAATTTTTTATGTTCCATGTGGATCAGTCATTTTGTGCTTCCTAAATTAGCTTCTGATCACTGCTGTAATTGGTGAAATCTGAAATAACAATGGAAACCAAGGTTCAAGGTTATAAGCATGACACTTTGTTAAAAAATACATGTCAATTGCATAACAAATTGGGGTCAGGCTCCCTTGGCTTGGCATTGGACCCCAAATATAGGGGGAGACAGATTTTTTTTTTGGAGATGGAAAGGCAAGGCAATTGGGTTTAAGTGACTTGCCCACAGTCACACAGTTAAGTGTCAAGTGTCTGAGGCTGGATTTGACTTTAGGTCCTCCTGACTTCAGGGAAGGTGCTCTATTCACTATGCAACCTAGGAGACAATTTTTATGCATTAAAAGAAAAAAAATAACAGTATATAACCAGGATACAAGATTAGGTCATCTGATTTCTAATTAGAAGAAAGATTAGGAGTTTTCTGAGTAGGGAGGGAAAAAGTAACTGACCAGTATGAGGCCAGTTTTCAAATAAGACATAAAGGTTGCTTGAGATGTATGTGAAAAACACACTTGTGGGGATCACAGGACTTCCCAGAAAAGATCAGGGAGTAAGCCCAGGTGAGGTGCCACTGCCCACTGCTTCCCTAGTTGCAAGCCCTCAGGAATATCCATGTGATAGACCCATTCTCACAGGAAGAACACAGAAACAGAGTGGACAGAGGAAGGTGTTATTACATTTCTCAAAGGAATCAGGTGTGCTGCTCCCAAAGAGCACATACAACCATGTAGAAGCAAAAGCAAGCTTAAATATTGTTAGTCATATCCCTACCATCAGAGTCCAGACTCCTCAAGGTTACATTCCCTCCTTAGTATATTTCCCCCTGCCTGGTGATGCATCCTATGACCAGAAAATGGTGGAAAGCTCTACCTAAGGTGAGTCAGTTAATATACCTGAGGTTAATTACATAGCTGCAGTAGATAGGACACTTGTTACTGGGGCATGACCCCTCTGGTCTGAGCTGTTTGTCATGTCCCAACCTTTCTATTTCTCTCTGAAGCAGGACATGCTCAACCACCATCCTTGCAAAACAAGAAAGGCTTATCACAAGCTCCCAACAGCCTGGGAGCATTTACCATTTCTTAAAAACATCAGTGGGAGTAAAACAAGATACAAATAATCTCCATTCTTACATGTATAATTGTGAGAAAACTTGCATTAATCTTCAAATCTGACTGGGTTTCTGGTCAGCATAAACTAGGTCCTTATTTAAGGGTCTCTAAGAAACAGATAGAGGTGGTCCAACTTCCCAGCCATGCAAGTCTAGGTTCAAACAATGCAATAAAATTTTCTCACAATTCTCATAACTGAATAGTTTCCTCACAAGGCAGAAATAGGAAAGGGAACCAAGATAGATGCAAGATTAAGTCACAAAATGGAGTCAGTATGGTTCTTTCAGTTTTCACCATTTTCTCAAATTCCCCCACCTTTGGTTCATGAGAGAAGGGGTCAGCCCACTCCCCTCATAGATCATTCATCTGTAAGCCAAATTTATAAGGCTTTTAATGTACTCGTGCTCACCATCAATATTATGTACTAAGGAAAGACCACTGGAAACCATCCTTTTGCATAGAAAAGTCCAAAGGTCCAGCTTGCACTACTACTGCTGTTCCTGTGTCATGGAGTTTGCACAGCCTGGTTTGTAATTCCTATATAAAAGAAGCAACAGAGGTATTTCCTCCTAGTAATGATGTATATACTGGGGGAAAAGGTTTCTCTTGGATGAGAGAGGAAGGTAGGTGCTGTCCAAACAGCATTTCAAAAGGAGATATATGTAATTTCTCCCTTTGTCCGGAGGCACAAATAGAACAATGCTAGGAGGAGAACATCAGACCATTTTAGATGAGTCTCAGTACACAATTTTTCAACTGTCATTTTAAGCTCCTTATTCATACTCTCACCTTGGCCTGAGATTGAGGGTGGTAAGGTGTGTGGAATTATGGAATCACTCCTAGAAAAGAGTGGATTTAGGACATAATGAGTCTAGGACAGGGGTGGTTACCCTTGTCAGGGTCAATTCAGGCTGGCAGACTGAAGTGAGAGACAAAGAGTATTTTAGCAACAAATCCACCTATGGCATGAAAGCCTGGAAAGGTTTTTCCCAGGTGAATGATAACAAGACAGACTTTATACTATCTAGTCTTAGGCATACAGATGAAATCAATTTGTAAATGCTCAAAGTGTGTATAAGCTAAGGGATGCCCACTATAGGCTTTGGCATGGAAAGCATGTTGGTTATAAGCCTGGCAAGTAGGCAAAGAGGCACATACATGGCAGCTATGTTGGTGAAACCTGGGGCAATCCAAGTTCTCATAATGAGATCCACAATTCCTTGAGTGCCAAAATAGCCCCTCCTGTGAACTAACATACCTCATGATAGAAACTCCAGGGAAGGAATGTTCGTCCTGCAAAGACACCCAGACCCTGACAACTGGTTTTGCCTTATACGGTTGTTTCCACTTCTCCACTTCAGAGTTATTATAGGAAAGAAAGATGTTCTCATCACCAGAAGGCAGCATGATTGCTTGATAGAAAGATTAGCATGATCAGTCCCTCTTGAAACATGATCATTTCCCTCCCATGTGGAACGGAAGAATGGCCAGGGCAGCAGGAAGTTTCGATGAGTCCCACATCTGCACTGACCTTGCCAGCAGATATTAAAAATTCCCTCTGCAGCCAGTGTGGCAGATATCAAATATATATTTGTATAGATTATGGACTTTTTTTCCCCCGCTGTCAGATGGCACACCTGAATAAGGGCCATGAGTTCAAGCAGCCTGAGCTCTGAGATTAGAGGGCATAGAAACTGACCTGAAGATATCATACTCAGAAACTATATCAGCACCAGTATGATGGGGACCATCTCTCATAACAGATGACCCATCCATATAGAAAATAAAGTCAGAGTTCTCTAGAGGAGCATCAAAAGGATCATTACAGGGCTTTTCAGCCTTGTTTGCTACAGAGGCATAGTTATGGAATGGCTCTCCAGAGACTGGTAAATCAGGGAGCACTGTGGCAGGGATGAGTAAGAGGGTAAGAGTAAGAGGGCCTCAACTTCATGATGGCACTGCTTTGTCAAAAGGGAGCCCCAAACCAAATTACAAGCCTTGTCCACCAAAAGGGCAGTGGCAGTGATGGCTGAGCTATGGCTCAGAGTCAAACAGCCGAATAATAAGTTATTGGGCTCAGAGTGTAACCTAATGCTTGAGGTAGGACAACAGAAACCCTCCTCCACCCCTGCACATGTATAAAAAGAGTGAAGCACCTACCAGGAGCCCCAATACAGGGCCCTTTTGAACTCCAAAAGATAGCTGCAAAGGTTTCTGGAACATAGTTTTTAGAGCAACAAGGGTACACTGAGAAAAAGGTATCCATTGTTTGCAGTGTCCAGCTCCTCCAAATATGACCCTCGGTTGCCCCTTAGTAGAAGGTACAGAGAGCTGTTGGATAGCCTGAATGCATTTAGAAGAAACAGAATGTGATCTAACAGCCAGGATAAATCTCGAATCTTCCACCTGTGAGAGGTAGCATTGGACTTTGGATTTAGAGACTTTATGGCCTGCGTGATGAAGCTCCAGTTACAGGGGATGGTTATCTTCCTGGCAAATCTCAGCATACAGGATATCTAGTTGTTTAAGAACTACATTGCCCTATGATCATGAATATCAGTTTCTTACAGAGAGAAGATGCTTATAGATTTCCTCTCTTCTTTGGGAGGCTTAAGTCTAGTCAAAACAGGGTGAGTAGGATGGAGGTTCAAAAAGCAAGAGAAGGGAGGGAGGAGGTGAAGAAGGGGCTACAATTGGTAGAGAATGCTCAAGAACAGGAGAGATAGCCAGAAAAGGTTGCACTGGAGTAGAGGAAGACATAAAAATGGGGAAGAAACTGGCAAAGCAGGATAGAGAGATGGAATGAGAGCAAAGGAGGAAAAGGCCATCAAGAAACTGAAGATGAAAGGATTAAGGGAGAGTAGAGAGTCAGAGGTGAGGACAAAGGAGCAAGCAGGGGTAAAGAAGTGGGAGAGGAAAAAGGTAAAACAGGGGAGAGATCTAGAAAGGTCAAGAAAGAGAGGACACTTCAAAAGGTATTGGTCAGATGCCATCAGGTGACTTAAATGGAAAGAATTAGTTAATTTGCTCCATCAATATCAGTATTGTAGGGGGGCAGAGCCAAGATGGCAGAGTAGAAACAGCACTTCCAAGGTGCTCTGTCCTACACCTCTTCCAAACAATGTAAAAGGGGAATCTGAACAACTTCTGGAGCCCCAGCACCCACAGAAGAATACAGAGAAGCTAACCTCCCGCTGAAGACAGCCCAGCAGCCCTGCAGGGAGCGGCCAGTACAGTGCTTTGAGAGCGGGCAGCACTGCACGCTGGGAACCGAGCCCAGGACCGCGTGAGCCTCGGTTTTAGCCCTAGGGCCAGCAGCCGGCTGGAGGGACCCCAGAACACCAGCAGCTGTGGCGATTCCAGAATTATCAGCACAGATACGCCTCGGACAAAGTGAGAGGTTAGTGCCCTATTGACTTTGGGACCAGTATTTGGGGAACACATCGGCTTCCTCCCAAGGGGGCGAAAAGCTGCTTTGGAAACGTGGCACGGGGGCCATTTAGCAGCATCAGTGGCAGCTCCAGCTCCTGGTCTGCGAACTGTAGAGAGATCCAGCAATCAGTCTGGGGGTTAATCGCTCTTTCTTTAACCTGCTTGGATCTGGATTGTGGTCTTTGGGGGAGGTCTGGGGTGGGTATCGAATTTGCCAGAGCAGGTGGAGGCTTTACAGAGGCCACCCAACCTGTGGAAGTTGTGAAGACCCCACGTTTGGGTGGAAGCTTTCCTGTCTGGTGGCAGAGTCCTACTGTGGCAACAAGCCCAAAAATCAAGTAATTAAGAGGCAATATGCCTAGGCAAAGGAAACAAAATAAACAGAAAAATGCAACTTTAGATTCCTATTTTGGGGGCAAAGAGGATCAAAGAATGGAACAGGAGGAGGACTGTGAGGTCAGAATTCCTGCACCAAAAGTCCCAAATGAAAATACAAACTGGCTACAGGCCATAGAGGACATTAAGAAGCAGATGAGAGAAGTGGGGGGAAATTGCGAAGAGAAATGATAAAGATGCAAGAAAAGTATGAAATGACAGTCAACAGCCTGACTGAGGAAAATAACACCTTAAAAAATAGACTAACTCAAATGGCAAAAGAGGCTCAGAAAGGCAATAAGGAGAAGAATGCATTAAAAAGCCAAATTTGCCAGATGGAAAAAGAATCTCAAAATCTCACTGAGGAGAATCATTCCTTCAGAATGCAATGGAAGCTAGTGACTTTATGAGAAATAAAGATGCTGTTAAACAGATCCAAACAAATGAAAGAATAGAAGGCAATGTGAAATAGCTCATGGGAAAAACCACTGACCTGGAAAATAGATCCAGGAGAGATAATTTTAAAATTATTGGACTACCTGAAAGTCATGATCAAAGAAGGAACCTAGAAATCATCCTTCAAGAAATTCTCAAGGAAAATTGCCCTGATGTTTTAGACCCAGAGGGGGAAATAGAGGTTAAAAGAATCCACCAATCACCTCCTGAAAAAGATCCCCAAAAGAAAACTCCTAGGAATATTATAACCAGGTTCCAGAACTCCCAGATCAAGGAGAAAATACTATAAGAAGCCAGGAAGAAACAATTTCAATATTGTGGAAACACAATCAGAATAGCCCAGGACCTGTCAGCTTCTACACTGAGGGATCGAAGGGCATAGAATATGATATTCCAGAGGGCAAAAGAGCTGGGATTGAAGCCAAGGGTCACCTACCCAGCAAAACTGAGTATCTTGTTTCAGGGAAAAATATGGTCATTCAGTGGTATAGAGGACTTTCAAGCATTCTTGAGGAAAAAACCAGAGTTGAATAGAAAATTTAACATTCAGACACAAGAAGCAAGAGATGCTTGAGCAGGTAATCAGGGAAAAGAAATCAAAAGGAACTTATCAAAGTTGAACTATTTACATTCCTACATGGAAAAACAATAACTGTGTCTGATGAAACCTTCCTCATTATGAAAATAATTGAAGAAGGGTATATGGACATATGAATACATATGTAAATGTGTGTATATATGTTTACAGGTATACATGGATAGAGGGCACAGGTTGAATTTGGTGGGAAGGGATGATTCTTAAGGGGTGAAGTTAAGAGGTGAGAGAGGAAAGTGACAAGAGGAGATGGGGAGAGACAGGGTAGGGTAAACTATCTCATGTAGAAGAGGCAAGGGGAAGTAGTTGCAGGGGAGGGGAAGAACAGGAAGGCAAAAAGGCAAAACCATATTCTCATTGAAGTTGGCTCAGGGAGAGAATCACATACATACTAAATGGGATATCTCACCCTGCAGGAGAGTAGGGGAAAGGGGGATGAGAGGGGGGATGATGGAGGGGAGGGCATTCTGGGGGGAGGGGAGGTTGGAAGTACCCACTATCAAAGAGGGACAGGATCAAAGTAGGGAATGGACCAGGTGGGGGGTGGGATGGGTGGGAGGGAAATATAAGCAGTCTTTTACAATATATCTACTATGGTAATGTTTTGCAAAGCTATACATGTACAACACATACTGAATTGCTTATCTTCCCAGAGGGAGTGGGTGACAAGGGAGGAAGGGAATGGATCTGAAATTTGAAGTCTTAAAATTAAATGTTTCAAATGTATATAAATACTATTATTAATACTATTTTGCATGTAATTGGGAGATAAGATGTTCAGGCATTGGGGCTCAGAGATTCACCTTGCCCTAATGGCAAAGTCGAAGGGGGTATGGGAGAATATATGGGAGAGAGCAGATTGGATGAGGGGATATCTAGTGGCACTGCTATTCTGGGGTGGTGGGTAGGGAAAAATGGGGAAAAATTGTAACTCAAAATCTGGTGGAAATGAATGATGTAAACCAGAAATTAATAAAGCATTTGTTTAAAAAAATATCAGTATCGTAGTTTGTGTTTTTATCTGCTATGACTAATCTTAAATATTTCAGCAAATGATAGTCAAAGGTACCAAAATGAGGTGAAAATAATTCATTGGCTGAATTTTTCCCCATTGCAAATCAGATAACATAAAATCGAATTGCTTGTTTTTAGTCATCTCAGGCTTGGTTGGGAAATCTCTCTTATCCCATGTATCAAGGAGTTTTTCTAAGGGAGTTCCTTTTGGTATGCTATTTTTGCTACCTTTAGCTCCCATCATATTAAAAAAAAATTCTTAAATGTGTCCAAGGAAAAAAATTGGAAGACACACAGATAAACAGAGTTGATGAACCTTTGGGGAGTGTCCCCACAAATCTTAGGTAAGACAGTGAATATGAGGTATTAGTTTGAGGCTTCAGTAGAGGCCTCTGAATTTTACTTTTCCTTGTCAAGTAAAGTACCTCTTCTATTTAGAAAAGTTAAAAATATTTTTTGCTGGTTCAATTTCCAATTTAGATACTTGGGTGACTAAAAGAGATAAGGTCTCTGAGAGTGTTCTTCTAAGGTTTTAATTGTTTGGGTGGTTTTTTGTTTGTTTTTTATGAATCCCTCCTGAGGGTCTGTGTTGCTTACCTTAATGGCTGCCCTAGGCCTCACACTCAAAGTTCAGGAACTGCTGGCGGGAATCCCTCTGATTACCCAAGGTGTTCAAACTGGAGATCGGTTTTTAGCACCAGAATTGATGGTTAAGGAAAAACTTATAAGTTATTCAGAAACACTGGTGCTTTTGGCATCAGTGAAACCTTCCGGGAAGATGTAGGCTTCTCCTATTGAACCTTGACTTCTACAACTGGGTTGACAGGGTCATGCTCTTCAAGCACAGTTGCCACTGCCAATAGGTTCAGTCCTTTTGTCTGGGGAATCAGTTTATGAGCTAATAGAGGACAGTATTAGAGCCAAACCTGGAGACTCTCTCTCCTTAAACAAATTAAAGGAATAATTGTCATATAACAAATACTACATACCACTGATAAAATTCACATCAAAAAAAATCCAAGCATATTGCTGCTATTCTCAGTTTGGTCACTAGATGTCTGGAGAGGCCATGTTATACTACCCTTTCCAGGCTGATCAGACTGTGGGAAGAAAACAACTTTATTTACACAGACAAATACCAAAAAAAATGTTTTGATTAACACCAACCCTCAATTTGGGGTTCTTCCCTGAGGGAAAAAATTGGCTATGTGTTGACAGTTATTTCCAAATTATCACACTGAACACAAACAAGTGTAGACAGACAAAATTGGCCCCAATGGGGCACTTGCCTCCCAACCCAGAGAAGATTCAGATTTGAGGGGAGTCAGTTCACAACCACAGGTCTCTAAAAGAAACCCTCCCTTTGGGTGAAAAGTTTTGCCAGGGCCCAAAGATAAAAAGGATTCTACTAAGAGAGTCTGGGGAGCCAGGGTCCCTCCCCCAATCTCAGTGGGATCTTCAAAACTGTGGTGAATAAAATGCAATAAAGGTAAACTAAGGTACATTCTCTGAGCAAAATCAGTTTATTAACAGTGACACATATAACTGTTAACAAAATGGATCACTCTGGCAACCTCAGTAAAGACCCCTGTGAGAAGGGGCAGACCCTTTTTATTGACACACAGGACAGGCTGGGGTGGGGGGAGGTCAGCCTGGATAATTGGGGAACATTACAAGTGACTACAGCTAGGAAAAATGAGATGGCGTTCAGGTATGGCTGATCACATCCCTCTCTAACAGTTAAGGAATGTTAATTGTTTTATGGGGCTAATCTGCCTCTTGTAATCTTGGCTAGGAGGCCAGAACCAGCCAATTTGATCTTCACCAAGAGGGGATAGTTTGATATAGTTTGATAGTTTAATATAGTTTGAGGTCTATTTTTCCCTCATCCATATTTCTTTTCATCATTTCTCTTGATATTCTAGATCTTTTGCTGTTCCAAATGAAATTTTATTATTTTATGAAGCTTTGTTAAGTATTCTCTTGGCAATTTCATTTCATTAAGCTTGTAAATTAATTTGGTAGTATTGTCATTTTTATTGGATTAGTTATTTAAGGAGTGAATCTATACAAATCTTTTGTGTACTTTGGGGATCCTTCAGTTGTCTCTACATATCTTGTCTTCAAGATCAGTATGTTGTGTTTGCACAGTGAGCATATTTTCCTATTATGTTCTTGGGATTTTTTGCTTCTTTTCTTCTAGATTGTCTTCCACTTGTGTGTATTTGCATTTCCAATCTATTGTTTATTTCTTTGGTGAGGCTTTCCATCACAGATTCAAGTTTTTCTGTTTCCCTCATTATTTTTGGTATGCAGGACATAAATTCTGCTCTCATAATTTTCATTTCTCTTTTTGCAGTATTCATTCATAGATGCCATACCTGTTTACTGGATTAGGAGACCACATTTTTTGTTGGTAGTTTGAATTATTTGCTATGTTCAAGGTCTCTGAGATTTCTTCTCCCTGGAATCTTTAATACTGTAAGTCTTCCTCCCCACCCTCCACCTCCATATTTTCCATATTGCTCACTTCCAATTCCCTCCCCTCTGAGGGTGATTTCCTTAGGAGATGGATCCCAAAGGGTCTCAGTCTCCTCCCACACTGGGAAATCCACAGATCACCAGACTAGGTCTCTACCCCAGTTGACCTTTCCGTTGTCAGCACTGGCCTGAGCTAGTTTGTGCTCTTCTCTACAGTTTGGTGGAATGCTGTGCAGCTCCTCACATGCATAATGTCCTGTCCTAGTGACCTGTCACACTCCTTTTGTTCCTTAGTTCTTTGGCCTCTCACTGGCAGTTCAGAGACTACTTTCACCAGCACTAGATGTTCACAGCTACCAGCAGTTCAGAGTTTTAAAGTATTGGTGCTTTCAGACTGTAGCCCCTGGAAGACTTTTGCTCCTGAAGGGCTGTGGCCAAGCTGGCTGCTGAGTTCCAAGAAAACTTCTACAGCCTGAATTTAGGGTCTCTGAGGCACTGGAAAGGGGGAGGAGGTACCAGGATAATGTAATGGGAATGTGAATTTAATATCTTCCCTGCCCCTAGTCCCTTTGGTAGGTTTAAGTGCACCTGGAGCCTGTGGTGGGAGACTTGTTTTTCAGGAGATACTTTGTGATTGGGCAGTGGGTCAAGAGGGTTGTTACATTCTCTGAGTCAGGAGAAGGCTATATAAACCCTGATGTGAAGCTTTGTTTTGGGGCTCACTTTGAGAAGTATTGTGTAATTTGACCAGACGGGCCTCTGGGCAGCTGTCGAGCCTCCTCCCACTCCGGCTTTGAAAACCCAGATGTTGATGCTTCCCTCTCTGGTTACTGACTAGGTATGAATGTAAGGGTTGGACAGTTGGAGGCATGTCTGCTTGAAATGTTTCTCTGTCTTGTAACTTCTGCTTGTAATCTGTCTGTATACTCTGAAGTTGGGGCACTGACTTTTTTCCCCTGAACTAGGTAAATGATATGTTTGATTGATTAAAGCAAGATTGTTAACCCATTTTGAGTTGCTTTCCTTTAGAAAAGCAGATCTAAGAACCTGTGTTGGTAGCCACTGTGGGTATGTCGGGGTTCTTGTTGCTACAGACATAGGGGTGGGTTTTGATGTAAACCTGTGTCATATCCTTGGGTCTGCTAGTGCGTCCTCTCACATTGCCAGTAGGATATGAGGTGAGAAAGAGATGCTCAGTGAATATCAGTTCCTGGGTTTGGGTTTGTTTGTTTACACCATTTTACGTTCTTAGTAAATGGAGAAACAGCTGAAATTGCTTTATCTTTAGTATATAATTTCTATTCAGGAGAGGTCTAAGAGGTTGTAGTTCACCATCCTGTTGCTCACATGACCCAGAAATCCCTCCAATTGATTTTTAATACTTTCCAGAGGCTCTTTATTTAATATAACTTTATTTTATTGTGATGGTTAAAGAAGATATATAATGTATATTTGTATTATATACATATATACATATATATGATATGGACAGTTCTCACTTCACATAAATTTTAATTATGCAAATATGACCCCTGGTGGGCTGGCATCAAGATCCTCACTGGCCCAGGCTCTAGCCTGTCCTGGCAGCAGGCAGTGGCAGGGGCTGCAGCAGTGGAACCAGTACAGCCCGATTCCAGGAATCCTTCACTCCAGGCAGTGAAGCCACTCCAGCTGAGGGGACCCCAGGCACTAAAGTCACTTTGGCGGTGAGTCTGTTGAGCTGCAGAGGGGACAGAGACATGCAGAATCCATGAGGGGAATGGGATTTCTGTGGAATGGTCCACTTTATTAAGCAAGAACTGGCTGTACTCTGCTTTTGCAAGGTTTTTATGTGTACATGGAAGGATGGGAAATATGTATACTCCTTCTACTTCCATTCAATAATCACCAGAGAGATCTAAAATTCTATTCAAGTCCTTAATTTCTTTCTTTTTTTGTTTGCTTAGATTTATCTTGGGATAACAGGGATAAATTGAGGGACCCCCCATAATTATAGTTTTGTTGTCACATTCTAATGTAATTCATTTAGTTTTTAAAAGCTATGCTCTTGCATATAAATCTTAAGTACTGAAATTCTATTCACTGTATGTTTCCTTTCAGCAAAATATGGCTTCCCTCTTTATCACTATTAATTGTCTGTTTTTGTTGCTACCTTGTCTGAAATCATAATTGTCATCCCTGCTTTTTTGTACATTGAGGTGAAGCATAACAGACTTTATTCCAACCTCTTATTTTAACTGTGTGAATCTTTATATAGCATGTATATTTCTTGTAAACAACATACTGTTAGATTTTACTTGCTAATCAATTCTTCTAACTTCTTCCACTTTATAATAGGAGCTCATTCTTTTCATTCACAGTTATGACATAATTGTTTATTTCCATTCATTCTGTTCTATGCCTGCTAAGTGGTACAATGTGTTATACCAAGAAATGAGCCAGTGAGACCATTTAGAATTTTAAGTGGAGTTTAATGAGCTGGTGACTGCCAGGGGTGAGCACAACCCAAATCAAGCAGCCCTTAGATGCATATGCTCAGGGATTATACAGACAAAAGCCACAACATAACTGTTACCAAGGGGAAACCACAACTTGACAGTTTTTATGAGCAAGCAGGGGAAATACAGAAGCCAAAAGATAGCAATCAGTTTGTTGCCTAATGACCCATTTTTGCCCAACTGAACTGAAAAGTTCCCTAGTCTATTCTGGGATGGGAGGGGGTTGTAGGTTAACAAGTAGGATGGGGTATTGGTGCTTGCCAGACTTCTCTGGCAGGTTCGCACAAGTCAGACTTGGCAGGCCTTTTCTGGCGAGTTTGAGCAGGTTTGTCTTGTTGATGAATATCCTAGAAGACCAAGAGGACAGGTGTCAGGCTGGTTCCCTAGGCAAGCTTACCCAAGGAAGGGAGGGATGGAGCATGCTCCCAGAATGGA
Organism: Gymnobelideus leadbeateri; assembly: GCA_011680675.1. Taxonomy (NCBI): domain Eukaryota; kingdom Metazoa; phylum Chordata; class Mammalia; order Diprotodontia; family Petauridae; genus Gymnobelideus; species Gymnobelideus leadbeateri. The sequence continues at coordinate 204,206 of WOXC01011301.1, forward strand.
GGTGGACAGAAAGTCACTGCCTTTGGGGTCATGAAGACTCAAATTCAAATCCAGCTTCAGACTATTACTAGCTGTGCTTGAGCAAATAATCCTGAGCAAGTTATTTAATTTCTGTCTGCTTCAGTTTACTCAACTCAAATAGGGACAATAATAGCACCTACTTTCAATGTTGTTGTGAGGATCAAATAAGATAATTTTTGTAAAGCACTTAACTCAGTGGCTAGCCCATTTTTGACACTTAATAATTACTTGTTTCCTTCCTTCCTTTAATTCTCTTACATTTCTTCTCTATACTCTCCCCTTCTTGTGTTTTGTGCTTTCTGTGGGATGAGATAAAGGGTGTCCTAAAACTGTTATGCATTGTTACCTTGTTACACAGGATTTTACCCATATCAGTAGATTTGTAGACATGAACTGTATTCAGGATTCTCTAAGGAAACTCTGGATGGGCACAAAACAAGGCAAAGAAAACATGTTTGGTGAAGAATCACAGATTGAATCTTTCCATGTCAGGGAAAGTAGACCTGTTCGCTATGATTGTGTGATTTCCTCCAAGGGTGTTCAGAAACACCCTGATATGAACCAGGTTCAGTTTGGAATTGCCTCTTTGGCTTATTTTTTTAAAAGCAATTGGGGTTAAGTAACTTGCTCAAGGTTACACAGCTAGTCATTATTTATGTGTGGGTGCTCATTTTCTGAGGCCGGTTTTGATCTTGGGTCATCCCAACTCCGAGGCTTGCACTCTTACTCACTGCACCACCTAGCCTCCCCTTCTCTTTGGCTCATTTTGCCAAAACCCAGTTTCCTCAGGTAACTTCATAATATAGCTTATGTCTAAGCCTTTACAGATGTGAGTAATAGGGCCCAATATACTATTTAAGTATCCATAATAATAATTCACAGGTACAGGGCACTCTTTGTAGAAAGTGAGAAACAAAGCAAAGTCACAAAGTAGTCCATAAACAGTTAACTAAATTCCTTGTCAAACCCTAAGACACCAGTGGGTTCCATCTCCACTCCAGGGGCCTATCCAGGCTTCTGTACTTATCATACTACTCTAACAGCTCAGTTGCTCTGACAAATTGTCCACTTAAGACAAAACAGAGAACAACCTTGCTTGCTAGTGTCACTCTCTCATTCTCTTCTGGTCTCTGAATCCTGTTTGCCTAGTTTCATGATACACATATGCCCTTCCTTCCCTTAGTTGACTAACATGAACTTGATCTTCATAGTCTCATATCATCTTTGAAATCTCTTATTTAGCTGGATTTACAAATATCCTTAATAACATTGTAACATTGCTACCCTCAACCTGGTTGATAGATTGATGGTCAGAAAATTGTTGAGGGGTGAGATATGGATAAAAGAGACTGGCTAAAGGATATGGCTTCTCTGGTCAAATTTTGCCCAGAACTGAACTTTAGTAGAGATATCCTATGATCCTTCATTATCCTCATTACAATTTCCTCCCCCATCACTCAGCATACCTCCCCACCATCATACTTTACATAGCTAAACACCAGCTATAATGGGGGGGGGGGAACCAAGAATGTAACTCTATTACTGGGAAAGGTGAGAAAATTATCCATGCTTTAGCACTCCATGCTCTTGTTACCACCTCTTCCCAGGACCAGAGCCTCATTCACTAGGGAAGATAAGTAAATTAACAGTGCTTCATCCTTCCATTACCACCAGCTAGAATGGGGTGAAGTTCCTAGTGCTTGTTGGGAAGAGCTAAGAAAATGAACAATCCCTTAACTTCAGTCAGACACTTGGACCCAACCCAGGACTTAATTCTCAGAGTAGGTGAAAAATCAGCAAGTTACAAGTCAACAATACCAGCAAAGAGGGCTCTGAATGTAACTGCTATTGATTATTAGGGATGATGAGAAAATCAAGAATACCTCAACCTTCCATAACCACTGAGAGTCAAGATACCAAGACTGGCATATGATCAGAGCCTCATCCCCTATAAAGAGTAAAGAAGCAATCTATAGTCCTCCATCACCACTGAGCAATGCTTGATAAAGATATTGCTTGCTAGGAAGGGTAAAAAAATCAGTATTTTGAGAATTATTATATAAATAAGAGAAGTTTATCTAAATGTATAAAAATAATGTGTATATGTGAATATATATGAATTACATAAGAGAGATTTTGAAGATAACACAGGGCTATGAAAGTCAAGTCCAAGTTAGTCGACAAAGGGAAAGAGGCAAATGTATATCATGAATATGTGCAAAAAGGTAGGCAGACAGAATTCAGAGTCCAGGAAAGAATGAGAGAGTGATACTAACGAGTGGGGTTGCTCTGCTTTTTCTTATGTGGAAGGTTGATTAGGGCAACCAAACCCTTAGTGTGGAACTATAAGTCTAGAGACCTGTGCTGGAGGGGATTTGAAATTAGGGGTCTTGGGTTCCAATCTTGTCTCTGCCACTTGCTATCTGTATGACTGGACAAATTATTTCACTTCACTGTGCCTCAGTTTCCTCATCTTTAAAATTAGGATATTAAACTAGATGACTTCTAAGAGCCTTTGCAGCTATCAATCTATGTTCCTGTGATAGCCTCTCACCACCTGGACCTTGTCCAAGAGCAGGGCCATAGATAGCAGTTCGAGCACATCTCCCACATGTAAGCATCAAACATCCTATTGCTATATTGTGAGGAGGCAAAGAACCTAAGGTCAAATGTGAATTAAATCAAGGCTCCAGGATACTGATTACCAAGTATTTCCTATCCCAGTTTCCCAATCCAATTGCTTCCCTCTCCCTGTGTTAGGAGGAGGAAAACAATCTGATCCCTCCCTCTTATCATCATATGACCTTTTGGATGGAAGCTTCAAACAGCTCATACTTTGCTATCACCAACAATCACTCTTTCTCAATCCCTAGGTTTCAGAATCACAAGCTGTAATGGGAATGGGAATGGGAAGATCTTCCCTGCCCCCTAATAGGCTGAATGTAGTTACATGGAGCCTGTGGTGGGAGGAGTTTGCTGCAGGGTAGAGCAGAGCCCACAGGAAGCTAAGAGTCAGAGGTTTTAGAGCTCGAGGGAGGGGAGGACACACCCAAGGAGACAACTAGGCTTGTGAGTGATTGTTTGCCCCCTGCTGTTACAGCTAGGCTTGTGAGTGTTTGTTGATGGGAAGGCTAAAGGATGGTGTGTCTCCCTATTGTACTATGATATATTACTTTCTTTGTTGCTATGATGGATTCAGTTTCCTGGTGTGGGGATTTGGCTTTCCAGTGTCTGAATAAATATTTTGCTTCTGTTTTCTGTATGGAGAGACTGTTATATTTTGCAATTGAGAACTATGCCAGCATATTTGTAGCCACCGTTAGTGCTGTGAATATTGTGTTGGCACTCCATAAGCTACTCAAGCAAAACCTCTTTTATCCTGCTGTAGGCCCCTGCTACAGGCCCCTGCTCCTTTATCCTCATCTACCTTAGCCTTACCCCTCCCTGCTCTGCCCTCCCTTCTATTTCATTCCTTAAACAATAAGGGTAAAAATTGTTTTACCTTACTGTTAAAAAAAAAACCTTCCTTTCATCTTAAACCTCTTTGTTTCATACCCCTTCCATCTTCTTGCATTCACAAAAACCTGGATTTCCTCAGAATATCCTATATCCTTGGCCTTTCTCTCTACTCCTGGGCATTCCTCCCAAGACTTTCTGGCATACTCTTCCAAGGAGGAAGAGATGACATAGTCCTTGTCCATCCAGATATATGGCCCTATCAGTATCCTAATTGTTATCTACCAGCCCCCAAGTCATTTCCCTTTTTTTTTTCTCAGTTTAGCACCTGGCAAACAGTTTTCTTCTCCATTTCACAATCCTTCATACTTGGAGACTTCAACGTACATCCTGCTGTCTCCTAAACACTCAGTTTCTTTGTTTTCTCCAACTCCCTGTACTCTTAGCTTCTTGGTCACACACAGGATTGTATGTGATTTTACCATTACCCATAGCTATTCATCCTCCATTATGAATAATCTGACATTCTTTTGCCTTGCTACAACCACCTATCCTTTCATCTCTTTTCTGCCTGGCTCCTTCAAAATCCTCACTGCAGCATCCATGCACATCTTTTTTCCTTTGGCCTTAGCCCTAATCTGATTTCAGTTTCCTCTCTTCACAATCTTAACCCTGTAGCTAACTCCATTTCTTGACAAAGTGGCGATGAACTCAAGATGAAGAACAAGACATATATTTTTGGACACAGCCAATGAGGGAATTTAATTTGCTTGACTGTGTATTTGTTACAAGGGCTATGTTGTTCTTTTTTTTCCTTTTTTCTTAGGAGAAGAAGCAGGAGAATGGGTTGGAGGGATATGAATAGTTTAGGGGAAAAAGTCATTGAGTTATTATCCTTTTTTTCTTTTTAAATGAAGAGAATACAAGGGAGGCCAGAAAGAAGCAGAGCAAGTTTAACAAGTTACAAGCTAAAGTTATATACTTAAAAAGAAAAACAAGTCATACATAAGCTAGATCTTCAGTTTCATATATAATTCTATTTTTCTTTTCCATTATGTATATGGAAATGTCCATTTGATTTGGTATTTACTAAGTTCATAATAACATTTTTTAAACCCTATGGTTAAACTAGAGTAATAGATTACTGTACACTGCTCTCAATTCCTTTGGCCTCTTATGTCATTACTACACATGCTTTGCCAAACTATAACCCTATACTCTCTCTCTCTCTCTGCTCCCCTTATGCTACTGAATATGTCTAGAGAAAGTCACACAAGCATGCTGACTAGGACTAATAGAAATATATATTATCTGATCTGAACTGGGCCCTCACTGTGGAATGGTAATATTCTCCAGTTGACTTTCTGGCATTCCCTGACAGCAGCTGTTCCAGACTTTCTCTTCTCTCTTCAAACCTCCTGCAATATATCTTCCTTTTCCTCTGTAGTTACCAAAGAAAATGGGCCATATGATGACTGAGCTCTCTCTTTTTGGTGCTCAACACTCCATATTTCCCCCTACTTTGTTTCACTTAGTCCTCTCTCAGGTTGACTCCCCTACTTTTGCCCTTGATCTCTTCCCTCTTAAAATGAAATAATATGGGACAACTAGGTGAAGCGGTGAATAGAGCACTGGTCCTGAAGTCTGGAGGACCTGGGTTCAAATCTGGCCTCAGACACTTGACATTTAACTAGCTGTGTAACCTTGGGCAAGTTACTTAACTCCAATTGCCTGGCCTCCCCACCACCACCACCAAAAAAGAAAAAGTTTTTTTTAATAAAATAATATTTGTAAAAGCACTTAGCACAGTGCCTAGCATATAATAGTGGCTATGTAAATGCTCATTCCCTTCCTTTTCCCTTCCCCTCAGGTTTTTTCTGGGAGTCTGCCCCTTTGATCCTCCTCTCTTTCTCCCTGTCTCTTTGTCTCTGTCTCTATTTCTTGGTCTCTGTCTCCCTTTTTCATTTCCTTTCCCCTTCCCTCCCCCTTTTATTTCAGTCTCTTTATCAATTGCCCTCTTTCCAGCCTAGCCCTTTTCCTGAGCTCTAGTCTTCCATCATCAACTGCCTGTGAACATTTCAAACAAGATATCCCATAGACATATCATATTCAACAAACCCAAAACTTAAGTAATTATTTTCCCAAAAAACATTCCTTTCCACAGAATTTCCCAATTTCTGTAAGGGGCACCATCATTCTTCCACTTTCCCAGGTTCGTGACATTGGTTCTATCCTTGACTTCTCATTCCTTCTCATCCACATAGTCATCATATTGCCATTTCTATCTCCACAACATCTCTCTCATCTCTCTCCTTCTAAATATTCACAAAGCCACCATATTAGTTTAGGCTCTCATCATCATCTCTTATTTGGACCATTGCATTGACCTTTTAATTGGTTTCCTTACCTCAAATCTCTCCTCATTTCAACCAGTCTGTCTTCCATTAAGCTGCCAAAATATAAGTACAGATGTGAAAATGTCACTTCTTCAGTAAATACATTCCAGTGGTTCCTCAGTTCCTTCAGGACTGAAATGTTTAATTTGGGGTCTATAAACTTCCTTGTCTTTTTAAACATATATATATATAATATTTTATTCTTCCTGCAATTACATGTTAAAACAATTTTTTTTTTGCTTTTTTTTTGGAGGGGGGAAGGCAGAGCAATTAGGGTTAAGTTACTTGCCCAAGGTCACAAGCTAGTTTTTTGTGTTAAGTATCTGAGGCCAGATTTGAACTCAGGTCCTCCTGACTCCATCATCCTCCCTCTCATCCCCTTCCTCCCTACTCTCCTGTAGGGTGAGATACCCTATTTCCTGAGTATGTCATTGCCTCTCTGAGCCAAATTCAATGATTATAAGGTTGACCCATTCCCTTATGCCTTCCTGTTCTTCCCCTCCATTGTACCCATTTTCCCTTGCCTCTTCTATATGAGATAGTTTGCCCCATTCTGTCTCTCCCCATCTCCTCTTATTATATTTCTCTCTCACCTCTTGATTTCACCTTTTAAGTATCATCCCCTCCTATTAAATTGGCCCTGTGCCCTCTATCTATGTATACCTGTAAACATATATATACACATTCACATATGTATTCTTTTGCCTATATACCCTCCGATAAAGACTATACACACATACACACACACACACACACACACACACACACACACACACGTTTCTATTCCCTTCAACTATTTTCATACTGAGAAAAGTTTCATCAGTTAGAATTATCATTTTTCCATGTAGGAATGTAAATACTTCAACTTTGATAAGTTCTTTATGATTTCTTTTCCCTGTTTACCTTCTCATGCTTCTCTTGCTTCTTATATATGAATGGCAAATTTTCTATTCAAATCTGGTCTTTTCTTCGAGAATGCTTAAAAGTCCTCTAAACCACTGAATGACCATATTTTCCCTTGAAATATGATACTCAGCTTTGCTGGGTAGGTGATTCTTGGTTTTAATCCCAGGTCCTTTAACCTGTGGAATATTATATTCCAGTCCCTTCGATCCTTCAGTGTAGAAGCTGCCAGATCCTGTGTTATCCTGATTGTGTTTCCACAATATTCAAATTGTTTCTTCCTGGCTGCTTGTAATTTTCTCTCCTTGATCTGGGAATTTTGGAACCTGGCTATAATATTCCTAGGAGTTTTCTTTTGGGGATCTTTTTCAGGAGATGATCGATGGATTCTTTCAACCTCTATTTTGCCTTGTGGTTCTAAAACATCAGGACAGTTTTTCTTGAGAATTTCTTAGAGGATGATTTCTAGGTTCTTTCTTTGATCATGGCTTTCAGGTAGTCCAATAATTTTTAAATTATCTCTCCTGGATCTATTTTCCAGGTCAGTGTTTTTTCCCATGAGATATTTCACATTGCCTTCTATTCTTTCATTTGTTTGGATCTGTTTAACACCATCTTGATTTCTCAAAAAGTCACTAGCTTCCCTTTGGTCCATTCTAAATCCAAAGGAAAGATTCTACTCAGTGAGCTTTTGAGATTCTTTTTCCATCTGACAAATTTGGCTTTTTAAGGCATTCCTCTCCTCATTGCCTTTTTCAGCCTCTTTTGCCATTTGAGTTAGTCTATTTATTAGGGTGTTATTTTCCTCAGTCAGGCTGTTGACTCTCCATTCATATTTTTCTTGCATCATTTTCATTTCTCCTCCCAATTATTACTCTACTTCTCTTATCTGCTTCTTAAGGTCTTCTATGGCCTGTAACTAGCTTGCATTTTCAATTGAAGCTTTTGGTACAAGAGTTCTGACTTCACTGTCTTCCTCCTGTTCCATGCTTTGACCCTTTTTGCCCCCAAAATAGGAGTCCAATGTTGAATTTTTCTGTTTGTTCTGTTTCCTTTGCCTAGTCATGTTGCCACTCAATTACCTGACTTTTGGGCTTTTTGCCACAGTAGGACTCTGTCACCAGAGAGGGGAGATTCCATCCCAAACGCAGGGGTTTTCTCATGTGCCAGAGGTGTTTGTTGGGTGCTCTCTCTGAAGCCTCCACACACTCTGGCAAGCTGGTCACACACCCTAGGACCTCTACCCCAGACTGCAATCCAGATCCAAGAAAGTCAAAACAAGAGTGCTTACCCCCCAGACTGGTCGCCCAGTCCTCCTACAGTCTGCAGGCCAGGAGCTGAAGCTGCAACATGGCACCGGCTGCACTGCGGCTTCTCAGTGTCTTCTCACCCTGGGAGCAAAAACCGATGCTCTCCCCACTACTGGTCCCAAAGACCACAGTGCACTGACCTCTCATTTTGTCCTTATCATCTATGTGTTGATAATTCTGAAAAAGGCCACAGCTGCTGGTGTTCTGGAGTCTCTCCAGCTGGTGTTTGGTCAGGCCTGCCCTGGGGCTAAAACCTCTGGTTCCTGTGGGGCTGGGGTCGGCTCCCAGAGCAATGCCCTGGCTGCTCCCTGTCAGGCTGCTGGACTGTCCTCAGCGGGAGGTTAGCTTCTCTGTGTCATTTTGTGGGTTCTGTAGCTCCAAAGTTTGTTCAGAGTCTCCTTTTACATGGATTGGTGAATGTGGAATCTGGAGCCACAGTGAAGTCCTGTTTGTATTCCACCATCTTGGGTCCGGCCCCCCCACCCCCCTAGGTTTTTCTGAAGTCTGGCTGCTCATCATTTCTTTTTTTTTCATTTATAATATATTTATTTTTCATTTTCAACATTCATTTCCACAAGATTTTGAATTACAAATTTTATCCCCATCTCTCCTTTACCTCCCCCCCCAAGATGTCAATCATACTGAATACCCCTTCCCCCAATCTTCCCTCTCTTAAATCCCCACCATTCCTCCTTATTTTCTTATATGGCACTGCTCATCATTTCTTATAGTACAATAGTATTCCATTACATTCATATACCATGATGGGGAAAATGACAGGCAAATAGTTATATACAAACAAGATATATACAGGATAAACTGGAGATAGTCTCTGAAGGTAGCAACTAAGATGAAAGAGGACTGAAAAGACTTCTTTCAGAAATTAGGACTTCAACTGAAATAAGAATGAAATTAGAGAAACCAGGGTGTGGTGATGAGGATGGAGCGAGTTCCATGTATCAGAATCAGATAGTAAAAATGCTCCACGTTGGGGGATAGAGTGTTGGTGTAAAGAACAACTAAGAGTCTGGGATCATTGGGGTACATATAAGAATAGAAAGGAAGAAAGGGATCAGGTTATGGAGGAATTTAAAAGCCACACTGAGCATTTTATATTTAGTCCCGGTGATAAGCTGTTGCAGTTTATTGAGTAGGTGGGTGTATCAGCAAGCACCCTAGCACACCCAGGATGGCCTACTAGCACAGGTTCTTTGATCTGCTTTTCTAAAGGAAAGACAGTTTTAAAGGGGTTAACAATCTTCCTTTAAAACAGAAAAGTACAGATAAGAAAGAAGTGAGTATCCAAGAAAGATACTCCAACTAGGCTCCAACTGTCAGAACAAAGTAATACAACCACCTCTATTCACCACCAGATCAGGAAAGCACCAACATCTGAGTAGTCTGGGCTCTTAACAAATAGCTACTCAGAGTTCCATCCAGGGAACCAAAAGGTCCTTCTCATGAAGGAAGCCCCAAAGTAAAAATACCAACCTCCCAGTATATATAGTTTACAACTAATTAGGCTCAGAGACAAAAGGCATCACAATCCACACGGTTCAGTGCCTAATTAGCTTACTGCCAAAAGGTGTGGAAACCTTCCTACAAGCAAGCCTCTCTTTAAGGAAGCTCCTCCTTAGGCCAGTTCCTCCCTCAATGGGCTCTATGTGACTCAGGATATATCACAGCTGTGAAAGCAACAAGACATTCATGATTGAAATACCTGTGTACCTTTAGACCTGGAAACACAACTCCTATTCCAAGGGGAAAGGGGACACATGTGATCACATAGGCCTATTAATGGACAGGGAAGATCTTCCTATTCCATTAACATTACAGTGGGTACCATGGCCAGACTGGTAATTAGGAAGATTAGTTTGACAAAAAAAGTGAAGGATGGACTGGAGTGGGGAGAGAACCTGTGGCAGGGTGACCAACCAGCAGTCTAGTGAAACAATCAACCTGTGAAGTGATGAAGGCCTATATCAGGGTGGTGGCAGTGTCAAAGCAAAGAAAGGGGGTATTGTAGGAGAGATGCTATGAAGATATAACAGGATTTAATAATTGATTTGATATGGGGGTAAGAGTGTGTAGTGTTTCTAGTGTTTCACTGTGGTATGAGAGCAACCCTTGGTTTGTTGTTTTATTTTTGTTTTTCAAAATAGACTTGTAAAAATTATATTTGTTACAGTGCTCACAAATCTTTTATACTAAATAAACAAATATCAATACTACATTTACAAAGTCCTTTTTTTCCCTTAGAATTTCTCAGGCCACCTCCTTATACTATATACAGTATTCCTTAATGGAAAAAAAAATACACAAAAAAGCAACTGTTTAAAAGGCCATGATTTGGGGGGGTGGAGTCAAGATGGCGGAGTAGAAACAGGACTTCTGGCTTCTACCTCCTCCAATTTATGTAAAAAATGACTCTAGACAAACCCACAAAATGACAGAGAGAAGCTAACCTCCTGCTAAAGACAGTATATCAGGCTGGCAGGAAGGAGCCAGCACAATGCTCTTGGAGCTGAGTCCAGCCCCACTCCAGCCCAAGGTTTTAGCCTCAGGGTGGCCACAACCAGCAGCCAGCTGGAGGGACTTCAGATCACCAGCAGCTGTGGTGGTTTGCAAGCTTCTATGGCAAGCTCATTCTTTTGGGCCTTCTCTCCCAGCTAATTTATGGTTCGTTCAATGTCTGCAAAATTCATAGTTTCCACATTCCTAATAACTGGTACTACAAGTCCCCATAGAGGGGCCACAGCAACACTGATGTCAATATAATCCCTATACACCACCTCTTTGGTTGTGTCATCAATCACGGCATTGACCACTGGCTGCTCGAGAATTATCAACACATAGATGCTAAGGACAAAGTGAGAGGTCAATGCAGTGTGGACTTTGGGATCCAATAGCTCGGGAGTGTGGTCTGGCCTTTAGCCCCTGGAGGGAGAAGCCACTGAGGCACTACAGCTATGCAGCTGCAGCTACGTGGCAGCTTCAGCTCTTCGCCTGAAGATTGTAGGGGGACCAAGTAACCAGTCTGAGGGGTAATCACCCTTGCTTTAACCTGCTTGGATTTGGATTGCGGTCTAGGGTGGGGGTCCTGGGGTGAGTGACCAGCTTGCCAGAGTGTGTGGAGGCACAGAGAGGGCACCCAATTAATAGCTCCAGGAGCTGCGAAAATCCCAGCCATTGGGACAAAGCTCCCCTGTCTGGTAGCAGAGTCTTACTTTGGCAGAAAGCTCAAAAGTCAAGTAATTGAATGGCAACATAAGTAAGCAAAGAAAGCAAAGCAAGCAGAGTAACCCAACTTTACACTCCTATTTTGGGGACATAAAGGATCAAAGCATGGAATAAGAGGAAAACAGTGAAATCAGAACTCCTGCACCAAAAGCTTCCAAGAAAAAATATGAGCTGCTTACAGGCCATAGAGGAGCTTAAGAAGGATTCTGAAAACCAAATAAGAGAAGTGGAGGAAAAATTGGGAAGAGAAATGAGAATGATACAAGAAAATTATGAAATGAGAGTCAACAACCTGACTGAAGAAAATAACACTTTAAAAAATAGACTAACTCATCAGGGCAGCTAGGTGGAGCAGTGAGTAAGAGTGTGTGTGGAATCGGGATGACCCAGGATTGATCTCAGCCTCAGAAAATGAGCACCCACACATAAATAATGGCTGGCTGTGTAACCTTGAGCAAGTTACTTAACCCCAATTGCTTTAAAAAAAGACTTACTCAAATGGCAAAAGAGGCTGAAAAAGGCAATGAGGAGAAGAATGCCTTAAAAAGTCGAATTTGCTAGATGGAAAAAGAATCTCAAAAGCTCACTGAAGAGAATCATTCCTTCAAAATTAGATTGGAGCAAATGTAAGCTAGTGACATTATGAAAAATCAAGATACTATTAAATAAATATGTAGAAAAATAAATAAATAAATATAAACAAATAAAAATATAGAAGGCAATGTGAAATATCTCATTGGGAAAACCACTGACCTGGAAAATAGATCCAGGAGAGATAATCTAAAAATTAATGGACTACCTGAAAGCCATGATCAAAAAAAAGAACTTAGAAATCATCCTTGAATAAATTCAAGGAAAATTGCCCTGATGTTTCAGAACCAGATGGCAAAATAGAGGTTGAAAGAATCCACCAATCACCTCCTGAATAATATCCCAAAAAGAAAACTCCTAGGAATATTATAGCCAGGTTCCAGAATTCCCAGATCAAGGAGAAAATATTACAAGTAGCCAGAAAGAAATGATTTGAATATTGTGGAAACACAATCAGGATAACACAGGATCTGGCAGCTTCCACACTGAGGGATCAAAGGGCTTGGAATATGATATTCTGTAGGGCAAAGGAACTGGGATTAAAACCAAGAATCATGTACCCAGCAAAACTGAGTATCATGTTTCAAGGGAAAATATGGTCATTCAGTGGTTTAGGGGACTTTCAAGCATTCTTTTTTTTTTTTTTTTTTTTTGCTTTTTGGAGGGCAATTGGGGTTAAGTAACTTGCCCAACGTCACAAGGCTAGGATTTTGTTTGTGTGTTTTTTAAGTGTCTGAGCCGGATCCGAACTCAGGTCCTTTTGATTCCAGGGCCAACGCTCTATTCACTGCGCCACCTAGCTGCCCCTACTTTCAAGCACTCTTGAAGAAAAGACCAGACTTGAATAGAAAATTTGCCATTCAGATACAAGAAGCAAGAGAAGCATGAGAAGGTAAACAGGGAAAAGAAATCATAAGGAACTTATCAAGGAACTTATTAAGGAGGGTATATGGGTGTATGAATGCATATGTGACTATGTGTATATATGTATACAGGTATACATAGATAGAAGGCATGGGACCAATTTAATAGGAAGTTAGAAGCACTGACTTTTGAAAAGGGACAGAATCAAAGTAGAGAATAGAGCAAGTGGGAGGTGGGATAGGATGGAGGGAAATATAGTCAGTCTTTTACAATATATCCACTATGGAAATGTTTTGCATAGCTACACATGTACAACCTATATTGAATTGCTTATCTACCCCGTAAGGTTGAGTGACAAGGGAGGAAGGGAACGAATCTGGAATTCAAAATTTTAAAATCAAATGTTTAAATATATATGCATATATATGTACATATATATACTATTATTATTATTATTTTACATATAACTGGGAAATAAGATATACAGGCACTGGGACTTAGAGATCCACTGTGTCCTACTGGAAAATCAGAGGGGGTATGGTGGAAGATATGGGAGAGAGCAGATTGGAGGAGGGGATATCCAGTGGGATCACTATTTTTGGGTGGTGGGTAAGGGAAAAATGGGGAGAAAATTTGTAACTCAAAATCTTGTGGAAATGAATGATGTAAACTAGGAGTTAATAAAGCATTTGATGAAAATAAAAAATTAAAATTAAAAAAAGGCCATGACTTAATAAAACCAACCCTAATTTGTTAAATGAACTCTCTAAGTTTTAAAATTTCAGGGTTGGGTTTCCATATTAACTTGGTACTTCTGCCCTCACTCTAGCCATGTAAAATACTGACACTTAAAAACAAAACAAAAGCAAGTTAAATAAAAATCCAGAAGAACCCTTTAATTCAATGCTCTTTTATTGAAAAGGGGAAAAAAACCTTAACTAATTCATGACTCAGAATTTTAGAGTGGCTGGCATGGCTCTCCTTCATGTTACTTTTTGCTGCCTATATATTGTCAAAAAGAGAAGGAGGTATATTTTGTCTGTGATTCTCCAGGGATAAGATTAGTCACGGCAATTCAGGTAGTTTTGTTGTCGTCGTTTTTCCATTTATATTGTTATAGCCTTTGTGTATATCATTTTCCTGTTTCCGCTTACTTCATTTTGCATCAGTTCATATAAATTTTCCTGTGCTTTGCTGATGTCTTCATTCCATTGTTTCCTATAGTGCAGTAATATCCCATTACATTTATGTACCTAGCCATTCCCTAACCCATGGGCATCTACTTAATACAAAATTATTTTACGAGAAACAGTCTTCTGGAAAGGCTTCCTGAAGAAGTAGCACTTGAACTATGCTTTAAAGGGAACTGAGAGACAGGGATGACTAGGGATTGTATTCCAGATATGGGGATCCATCTGTGCTAAGGCATGGAGACAGATTAAATGTGTTTGGAATCAGCTAGTAGTCCAGGAGAATAAAATGAAATATTGTTCAAAAGATAGGTGGGACCTACTTTTACAAAAATATTTACAGCCGGGGCGGCTAGGTGGCACAATGAGTAGAGCGTCGGCCCTGGAGTTAGAAGGACTTGAGTTTGGCTCCGGCCTCAGACACTTAACACACACACAAACAAAAACCTAGCCGTGTGACCTTGGGCAAGCTACTTAACCCCAATTGCCCTCCAAAAAAAAAAAAAAAATATATATATATATATATATACACACACACACACACACACACACAGCAGCTCTTTTTGTGATGGCAAAGAATTGGAAATTGAGGGATACTCATCAATTGGGGAATGAATAAACAAGCTATGGTCTATTAATATAATGGAATATTATTTTGCTATAAGAAATGACAAACATGTGGATTACAGAAAAACCTGGAAAGACTTACATGAACTGATGTGAGTATAGTGAGCAGAACCAGGTGAACAATGTGTACAATAACAGCAGTATTATAAGGATGATCAACTATGAATGACTAGCTATTCTCAGCACTACAATGATCCAAGACAATTCCAAAGTACTCATGATGAAAAATGATATTCGTATCCAGAGAAAGAATGATGGAGTCCAATTGCAGATCAAAGCATATTATTTTCAATTTTCCCTTTAGGTCTGTTTCTTTTTCACAACATGACTAATTATGGAAATGTATTTTACATGATTGCACATATATAACCTTTATCAAAGTATTTACCATCATAGGTAGGAGGAAGGTGGGAGAGGGAGAAAGAAAATTCCGAACTCAATTTAAAAAAAAAGAATGTTAGGAGCACTGGCCCTGGAGTCAGGAGGACCTGAGTTTAAATCCAGCCTCAGTTACTTAACACAAGAAAAACCTAGCTGTGTGACCTTGGGCAAGTCACTTAACCCCAATTGCCCTTCCCCCTCCCCTCCAAAAAAAAAAGCAAAAAAAATTTTTTTAATGTTAAAATCTGTCTTTACATGTAATTTGACAAAAACAAAATACTATTTTTAAAAAGTAGGGACCAGATTGTGGAGGGCTTTAAATGACAAATTGAGGATTTTATATTTTATCCTAGAGAAAATAGGGAGCCATTGAAGATTTTTCAGTAGGGCAGTAGCATGATCAAATTCACGTTTTGAGAATATAAATTTGGCAACTCTGGGGAAGATAAATTGGAGAGGGGATAGAATGGAAGAAAGGAAAACATCCAAAAGTATTCCAAAAGTACAGGAAATTGAAAGTGTAAGGAAATTCAAAACTAGAAAAAGATTACTGTAGTTGGGGGTATTTTGGAAGACTTTATGGAAAATACAAGTTTTAACTTGAACCTTTTTTAGAAAGGTTTAGATTTTGGATTGATAAAGGAAGGGAAAAGGAATTTAAGTCAGGGAAAAAAACATCTTGAATCAAAGTGCTGAGGTGCTGGCCATTTGTAGGAGCCAGCAAGGAGTAGTCTGACTAGAGATAACTGGCCATTTTATGGAACAGCGAAAGATGAAATTGACAGGTAAATGAGATCAATGAATGTAAATCCTCAAAAGCCAAATGAGGGGTATTAATGTAATTTGATGAATCATACAGAGCTACTCTAGATTTTTAAGAAACAGTGTGCTAAAAAGTTTTAAGGAGATTAATCTGGCAATGAATATTACTGACATTAAAGAAAATATATCCCAGGACTTTATGATATTTTGTATATATAATTAAAAGTAGACACATAACAATTATAGCTTTTATTTATTGTTTACTTAAACATGTTTAATTCTTTTTCCAGTCCCGTTAAACACAGATCCTCACAGGTAAAATTAATTTTTATATTCTATATATCTTTTAAAGAAATTTCTTATTTCTTATGTCTCTAATGCTCTAGAATTTACAACTCTAATGTTTACTTTATTGGAAGAAAGATGGAAAAGCAGTGAAACAAAAATGAGATGTCAGAACTCAGGAAAAAATGGAGATTCTGCTTAAAATATTTTTGATTATATAGTCAAAATATTTTCTGTTGCTCTCAACAGTAAATTAAAAAAATACCAGGCAATAGGACTTGGAATCCTGATTTATTTCTTTCTTTAGCAATGTTAGGGTATTTGACAATGAGGGTCCTTTCCATGCCCTCTAAAATGTCCCTTGTCTGGTTAACTCATATGCTTCCAAAAGGATTTGCAAAGACTACCACAAAGGGGATTGGGATGTAGAGGGTGTGGAGAAGCAAGGCTGTTTGCTGCTAGTGAAGGAGATACTGAGTTCTAAGATCATAGAAGTTTAACTACCATGAATAGATTCCATTAGATCTATTTAAGCAATGTTTTTAGGGACCTATGAAATAAGTACAAATGCCCTAGATATTTTTGTAGCTTATTTTTTTTTATTTTTTAGTTTACATTATTCATTTCCACAAGATTTTGAGTTACAAATTTTCTCCCCATTTTTGCCCTCCCACCACCCCAAAACAGTGATCCCACTGAATTTCCCCTCCCCCAATCTGTTTTCTCCTATATCTTCCCCTATGCCCCCTCCAACTTTCCAGTAGGGCATGGTAGGTCTCTATGCCCCAGTGCCTGTATATCTTATTTCCCAGTTACATGAAAAATAATAATAATAATATGTATTTTTTAAACATTAGATTTTAAACCTTTGAATTCCAGATTCTTTCCCTACCTCCCTAGTCACCCACTCTTACTGGGAAGATAACCAATTCAATATAGGTTGTACATGTGTAGCTATGCAAAACATTTCCATAGTGGATATATTGTGAAGGACTGACTATATTTCCCTCCATCCCATCTCACCCCCCACTTGTTCTATTCTCTACTTTGGTCCTGTCTCTTTTCAAAAGTGGGTGCTTCCAACTTCCCTGCTCCCCAGCCTGCCCTCCCTTCCATCATCCCCCTTCTCATCCCCATCCCCCCTACTCTTCTGTAGGGTGAGATACCCTATTTAGTGTGTATGTTATTCCCTCCCTACGCCAAATTCATTGAGAATCAGGTTGACTCATTCCCTTTTGCCTTCCTGTTCTTCCCCTCCATTGTACCCATTTTCCCTTGCCTCTTCTATATGAGATAATTTACCCCATTCTATCTCTCCCTATCTCCTCTCATTATATTCCTCTCTCACCTCTCAATTTCACCTTTTAAGTATCATCCCTTCCTATTCAACTGGTCCTGCACTCCATATACACATACTCATATATGTATTCATACACCCATATACCCTCCTATATAGACATATATATGTATATGTGTGTGTGTGTATATATATATATATATATATATATATATATATATATATATATATATTTCTATTCCCTTCAACTATTCTCATACTGAGAAAAGTTTCATAAGTTACAATTATCATTTTTTTATGTAAGAATGTAAGTAGTTCAACTTTGATAAGTCTCTTATGATTTCTTTTCCCTGTTGCAGCCGCTTCTCCCTCCAGGGGACAAAGGCCTTCCTTCACTCTAGTCATATTCACTTCACTCACTCCTGAATTCCCCCATCCCAAAGTCCACAGTGCACTGACCTCTCACTTTGTCCTTAGCATCTATAGTGTTGATAATTCTGGAAAAGGCCACAGGTGATGGTGTTCTGGAGTCCCTCCAGCCTGCTGCTGGTCAGGCCCGCCCTGAGGCTAAAACCTTAGCTCATGTGGGCCTGGGGTCGGCTCCCAGAGCGCTGCGCTGGCCACTCCCTGCCAGGCTGCCTGGCTGTCCTCAGCGGGAGGTTAGCTTCTCTGTGTTCCAAAGTTCGTTTAGAGTCACCTTTTACATGAATTGGAGGAGGTAGAAGCAGGTGCCCTGTGGAAGTCCTGGTTCAACTCCACCCTCCCTGGATCTTTTTTAAATTAATTTTTTTTTTATTATCAACTTAATCACCAACAAACATGAACATTTCAGTATATAAAGGATAAAAAGAATTATATATGAAACCATATACTTCTGTTATGTGATTATTTTTTAAAGTATGTATTAAATTTAATAAGATTGCATTGTTTGGGTCCCCTTCTGAACTTTTTGTTTGTTTGTTTTTTTCCCTGTTTTGCATCCATTCCAACCTTCCTTCTTCCTGCATGACAATGAAAATGTCCCATACCAGCTTAAATGTAATGGTCACTCCCCTTTGCTCTCTTAAATTCCTCCAAATGATTCAGATACCTAATTCTTATGCTAAGTATTCATCTATACTCTCTAATCTAAATTATTTAATATCAGATCACATTCTTATTACTTTAATATACACTTTCCACAGATCTCTACCTACTAAATAACATTTAATTAAAAGTAATAGAAACCATCCATTAAAAACAATTGTCCTTGCCCCAAAGAAGGATGTACTTATATATGAAGTTGCAAACTCAATAAGCCTTCACAACAGGAGTTTCCATTTTTCAATAATGTACTTTTGTATGTGTTGTTAAATTTTTTAAAATTTTTCCCCAGTTACATTTACTTTTTTTTTGGAGGGCAATTGGGGTTAAGTGACTTGCCCAAAGTCACACTGCTAGTAAGTATGTCAAGTGTCTTAGGCCAGATTTGAACTCAGGTCCTCCTGACTCCAGGGCCGATGCTCTATTCACTGCACCACCTAGTCGCCCCAACCCAGTTACATTTAAAAACACTTTTTAACATTCATTTTAAAAACTTTTCAGTCTAAATTTTCTACCTTCCTCATTCCCCTCCCCCACAATGAGAAAGCAAGCAATTTGATGTAGATTATACATCATAGTCGTGCAAAACATATTTCCATTGTTAGTCATGTTGTGAAAGAAAACACAGAGCAAAAAGAAGAGAAAACAAAAGAAAAAACAAGAAAAACAAAGTTTTAAAAAGTATGCTTCATTCTGCATTCAAATTCCATTAGTTCTTTCTCTAGAGGTGAATATCATTTTTCATCATAAGTCCTCTGGAATTGTCTTAATTCATTATATTGCTGAGAATGCTAAATCATTCGCAGTTGATCATTATACAATATTGCTGTTAACTGTGTATGATGTTCTCCTGGTTCTGCTCACTTCACTTTATGTAAGTGAAGTCTTTCCAGGTTTTTCTGAAACCATCCTATTCATCATTTCTTTTGGCATAATAGTATTTCATCACAATCATATACCACAACTTGTTTAGCCATTTCCTAATTAATGGACATCCCCTAAGTTTCCAATTCTTTACCACTGCAAAAACTGTTGCTAGAAATGTTTTTGTACATATAGACCCTTTTCCTTTTTTTTTTTAACTCTCTCTGAGATATAGACCTAGTAGTGATGGGTCAAAGGTCATAGTTTTATAACCCCTTGAGCAAGTTCCAAATTTCTCTCCAGAATAACTAGATCAATTTGCAAGTCTGCCAACAGTGCATTATTGTCCCAATTTTTCTGCATCCCTTCCAACATTTGTCATTTTACTTTTCTGTCATATTGGCCAATCTGATAGGTGTGAAGTCAGAGTTGTTTTAATCTATTCCACTAATCCACCACTATTTCTTAGCCAGTAGCAGATTGTTTTGATGATTACTGTTTTGTAATAAAGTTTGAGAGCTAGTATGGCTAGGCCACCTTCCTTCACTCTAGTCATATAGTATTAAGAATTCTTTCTAGACATATTCTGTTACAAAAGAACCTACAAATACATACACTTACTTCAGATAACTAACCTTATGCATTCCACCTGTTCCAATTGCTTTTAAACCGGCAAAATATTTTATTTTGCACATTTCTTTCCCATATGTTATCCTTTTCCAATGCAGCGTTCAGTGGGCATTTGCTTCAGCCAATTAGATCTTACTTTGTTGCTTCCATGTGGCATGGTAGTGATGTTGGTTTCTTAAAGTCCATACCAGAGGATCATAAGCTCTGACATTTTCTACTAGGATAGAAGGTTTTTTAATAATAATTCTTGCAACAGGGAGCAAAACCAGAGTTGTAGATCTATGAATAGTTGAATACACAAAAATACTGAAAGGTTAGGGCTATGCTAGGTTGGGGCCTTCTAGGAAATTGGGTCAAAACCTATTGTGGCCACATGTCATGCCAGTCAGGACAGTATCAGGATATGAGGCTTGAAGCTGTGAACTCATATCTAAGTGACCGTGTAAAAATATGGTAACTAGGCCAAAGCTAGTGTGTACATTGGACTTCCAAGATTGAGATGGAAGCAGGTCACTATGGAAGGCAACGGGGTCACAGATTCATTTCACTGTCCCAATACAAGGTTATAGAAGAGGGCAACAAAGATGCATAGAAGGCAGCCACCCTATCCAAATTTCTGAAAGGACAGCAACAGTAGCATCTAGACTTCAAAAAAAACTAAATCAGGAAGAACCTGCTCACCCCATCCAAGAATACAGAATGAAGAGAACCTGATCCTGACCACAAAAACCCAGTTTGGGAACTGAGTATGGGGAAATAAGTAACAAAATAAAACTTCTAATAAAAGGAATGAATGCTACGGGTTAATAGAAGAGGATTTGTCATTAAGATAATATCCTGAGAAATTGTAGAAAAGCCCAGTTCACTACTATGAATTGTAGCAAATACCTAGAAAGACCCTCAAGATACTAATGATAAAAGAAATACCAAAGGAAGCAGAAATAAGTTCCTCCGTTTAGTCCAGAACTTCTCCAAAAGTTGGTAAGAAAAGTGCAGAGACTGGGAAAGAGGATCAATCTAGTAAAACAAAGTACCAGCTTAGGAAAACACTGAAGTATGGAGGTCACTCTAGGGAAACTAGGAAATACTAATAACCAGATTAAAAGCAAACAAAAATAAGAAGGGAGCCAGTATTAACTGAAATAACTAGTTGCCTAAAATCACATTCTGACCCTTACCTGTCAGAAGACAAGTGAGGGGACAGAACTATCTATAAGTCTCTGTGCTGGGAGACAGGGCCTGCCTATGCATTCCTTAGAGCACTGAGATTCACAACCAGTCGTTGTTCAGTCGTGACTCTTCATGACCCTGTTTAGGGTTTTCTTGGCAAAGACACTGGAGTGGTTTGCTATTACCTTCTTCAGCTCATTTTACAGTTGAGGAAACTGAGACCAACAGGGTTAAGTGACTTGTCCAGACCCACATATCTAATAAGTGTCTTAAGGTCAGATTTGAACTCAGGAAGACAAGTCTTTCTAACTCCAGGCATGGCACTCTATCCACTATTACTTTGCCAAAAACACAGGGAAGACTATCCAGGGTATTTAAGACTAACACGTCTCCAGCCTTCTGCTAGGGCCTATTAGGGAATTCACTATAGGATATGGGATCAACCAAGAGAGGATCATGCAACAGCAAGGAGAGATTAAATGATGACTAAACATGGGACATGGTATAAAGTGATAGAAAAAATACATTACTGTTAAAGATGCTTCTTTCTACTGAAACTGAGACTCAACCCCCAAAATGCTAGACTCTGATTGATGAGCTATCATATTGTGCTTGGAATGAGGCTACCGTGCTACTTGCTCACCACTTCCAAACCATGCTACTATGTACCTATTCCCAACTCCAATTTCCAACTCTAGTTCCCATTTAGAATTTCCCTTACTTAAATGTGATCTCCTCATCTCCTCGTGGGCAGAGGCTTACTTTTTATTTGTATTTGTTTCTCCAGCACTTTAGTACAGCACAAGGCCTAGTGCATGGAAAATTAATCTAACAGCATAGCATCAAACTACTTCAAGTAAAAGCTAACTAAATTATAGGGAAAAAAATAGTAAATTTTCTTCTAAAAGTGGAAGTCCCCAAGTTGTTCCTTTCACAAGTAGGCAAATCTAACAAAAAGAGAGATAAAAAGTTAAGGACCTAAATTAAGTAAAGAAAATAGATACGTTGGAGTGGCTAGGTGGCGCAATGAGTAGAGCACCAGCCCTGGAGTCAGAAGGACCTGAGTTCGGATCCGGCCTCAGACACTTAACACACAAACAAAAACCTAGCCGTGTGACCTTGGGCATGTTACTTAACCCCAATTGCCCTCCAAAAAGCAAAAAAAAAAGTAGACATGTTAAATCTCTAGGGATTATTACCAAATTGGAATAAAAAGAAATAGATTTATTAACTATATGTGGAGAATTACAAAACGTGGCTATGTATAGGGACATAAAATTTCATTAAATACACAAATATAGAAGAAAAGATTCAAATTTAAGTGGAGTCTAGAGATAATTCAACTCAAAGTAAATAATGTGTTAGAAACAAATGATAAAAAAAATTTCATTAAAGAAAATAATAACTATTGTCATACCAAATAACTGAAGAAAACAATGACCATGGAGAAATTTTATATCTCTAAACATTTTAATCAACAAAAGAATGATTAGCACATCAAAGCTTTTGGCCACAGCGGACAGGGGCCCTGGTCACAGTTCCATGTTGAAAAGAGTACTTGCGGTTGCTCCCAGTACAGAGCATAGGCCAGTAGAGTAGTAATAAACATATTTTTCCTTAGATCATACAGCCTTGGAAGAACTGAAAACATATCAACCACCAGAACTAGCTCTGAAAACAGCACAAAAAAAACCCCAAAAAACCTGAAGCTTGGGACAGTGCCCCTGCCACCCTTGGGTGGTAGGGCCCAACTTTAACATAAAGTTAAAAGTCAAGAAATAGGCTGGAAAAATGAGAAAACAACAACCACCAAAAGGAGCCTGACCATAGAAAGTTACTATGGTGACAGGGAAGATCAAAACAGAAACTCAAAATAAGACAACAAAGTCACAATTCTATATCCAAAGCCTCAAAGGAAAAACGTGAATTGATCTCAGGACCAAATAGAATTCTTTGAAAAGCCCAAATTAGCGACATAGAGGAAAAATTGGGAAAAGAAATAACAGTGATGCAATAAAAGTGTGAAAAAAGAGCCAATAATTTGGTAAAGGAGGCACAAAGAAATACTGAAAAAAATAAGACTTCAAAAAATAGCCTAGGCCAAATGGAAAAAGATACAGAAAAATCCACTGAAGAGAAGAGCTCATTAAAAAGCAGAATTGGCCAAATTGTACTGGGGGAAAGGGGATAGCACAACAGCTCCCTGAAGAAAATAATTCCTTAAAATTTTGAATTGGGCAAGGAGAGGCTAATGACTCCATAAGATTTCAAGAAACAATGAAACAAAAATCAAAAGAATGAACAAATTAGAAGAAAACATGAAATATATCATTGGAAAAACAATTGACCTGCAAAATAGATTAAGGAGAGATCATTTAAGAATTATTAGACTACCTAAATACCATGATCAAAAAAGAGCCTATATCACCTTTCAAGAAATTATTGGGGTGGCTAGGTGGCACAGTGAATAGAGCACTGGCCCTGGAGTCAGGAGGACCTGAGTTCAAATCCGGACTGAGACACTTAACACTTACTAGCTGTGTGAACTTGGGCAAGTTACTTAACCCCAATTGCCCTGCCTACCCCCCTCCAAAAAAAAAAAAAAGAAAAGTAAAAAAAAGGCAAGAAATTATCAAGGAAAACTGCCCTGATATTCTAGGACCAGGAGGAGGTGGAAATAGGATAGAGGAAAATACAGTTATCATAAATGTGAAAAAAAATTTAAAGGCCTCATTTCTCAAATATACAGAGAACCAAGTCAAATTTATAAAAATAAAAGCCATTCCTCAATTGAGAAATTGACAAAAGATATGAACAGGTTGTCTTCAGACAAAGGAATCAAAGCTATCTATAGTGTCATTTTAAAAATGATCTAAATCCCTATTGATTAGAGAAATTAATATTAAAACAACTCTGAGGTACCACCTCATGCTACCAGATTGGATATGACAGAAAAAGAAAATGACAAATGTTGGAGGGGATATGGGAAAATTGAGGTATTAATGCACTGTTGCAGTTGTGAACTGATCCAACCATTCTGGAGAGCAATTTGGAACAATACCCAACAGGCTATAAAATCATGCATACCCTTTGACCCACTATGCCAGCACTAGGTCTGTACCCCAAAGAGATAAAAAACAAAAAGGAAAAGGGCCTACATTTACAAAAAAAATTATTTATAGCAGCTTTTTTTGTGGTGGCAAAGAATTGGAAATTGAAGGGATATCCATCATTTGGAAATGGCTGAACAATTTCTGGAATATGATTTTGATGGAATACTATTATACCATATGAAATGATGAGCAGGATTCTCTCAGAAAAACCTTGAAAGACATGGATGAACTAAATTGAAATGAGCAGAACATAGTACTAGCAGTTATACAATGATCAACTGTGAATGACTTAGTTATTCTCAGGAATATAATGATCAAAGAAAATTACAAGCAACTTACAATGAATAATGTTATCCTCCAGAAAAAGAATTGATGGAGTCTGAATGCACATTGAAGCTTGCTTTTTTTCTTTCTTTATTTATTTCTTTACCTTCTTTTCAATCTGTGTTTTCTGTAGGCTTGATTCAGGACTCAGATAACTTCTTGATATCTGGCTCTAAAAGAAGTCCTTTGTGATGGGGCCTTTGAAGCTAGCTCCTGGATTCTCCTTTGTGATGTGGCTGCATTTAAAAGGAGTTACCTGAGTGCTGAGATCAAAGGCTCTGCCCTGTTCTAAGATTCTAGCCAGAAGAATCAAAGCTATCTATAGTCATATGAAAAAAATGATCTAAATCTATTAATGCATTGTTGGTGGAGTTGTGAACTGATCCAACCATTCTGGAGACAAATTTGGAATAATACTCAAAGGGCTATAAAATCATGTATACCCTTTGACCCACTATGCCAGTACTAGGTCTGTACCAGAAAAAATCCTTATTAGATTAGAAATGTTCTGTCACATCCAGACTACCTAAACCTCCTGTACTAGTGATAAGAAAACTTGAGTTATACTCTTTTGTCTCATTGTTCTAAAAAATAACTTTGTCCAATGAAGGGAGTTCTATCCTGAACTGCCCAGCCTGGTTCATCACTGTCTCCTCTTCACTCACACTTAATGCCAGTAACTAAGTGGCCCCAGGCAGTTTTTCTTTCATAACATAACTAATATGGAAATATGTTTTGCATGACTGCACACATATAACCTATATCAAATTCCTTGCTTTCTCATTGAGGGAGAGAATTTAGAGCTCAAAATTTTTTTTAAAAGAATGTTAAAAAATTGTTTTTACATATAACTGGGAAAAATGAAATATTAAATAAAAACAAAAGAGCAATAAAAATAGCTAATCAAATAGCAAATAAAATTATAATTTTATAACAAAAAGTATGCAAAGATAGCAATAAAATTTATTTTATTTTTTTCTGGATAATTAATAATTTTATTTTTTTCACCTAATAGCATTTTATTTTTTTTCCAATTTCATGTAAAGGTAATTTTCAACATTCACTTTTATAAGATTTTGAGTTCCAAATTTTTTCTCCTTCCCTTTCCTTCCCCCTCCCCAGGATGGCAAGCAATCTGATATTGGCTATACATATACAATCATATTAAACACATTTCCACATTAGTTATGTTGTGAAAGAAAAATCAGAAGAAAAGAGAAAAACCATGAGAAGGGGGGGAAAAGAAAAATAGTATGCTTCAATCTGCATTAGATCTATTCTCTATATTATGTTCACTATTTATTTAATTTTTCAAAGCAGTTGGGGTTAAGTAACTTGCTCAAGGTTACATGGCCAGTCATTATTTATGTGTTGGTGTTCATTTTCTGAGGTTGGAACCAATCCCGGGTTCTCCTGACTCTGGGGCTGGTGCTCTTACTCACTGGGCCACCTAGCCTCCCCTTTCACTATTTATTTAGTAGAGTTTGTGGGGAGGGGCAATACTAATGGCATTTTTTCAAAAATGTAAAAATCATTTACTTTGTAGAATATAAAAGTTTGGTTATATGATCCAGAAAATGCAAGTCCCGAAGAGCTATCCGGCACAGCATCAACACCATCAATTGTAAGTGGAAAAATTCTTTATAACACTTTCATAAATATAATTACCTTGCCTATGCTGTAGGTATGATAAGAAATTCTCATTCTTATAAAGAATAAAAAAAAACTCTCTGAGCAGTAGACCTGAGCTCATGGTACACTGGGATGACTAAATACATCATCACAATTTATGGTTTTTCTATAATTTATAACTATGTGGCTAATGTGCTTTCTCCCTAAAAAAGGAACCAGATTTCCAAAAAACTATCAAATATTTTTCAGAAATGCTTGATAAGTATCCCTTTTTTCTACCCTTAAACCACTTTTATTAATAGTTAACATACCTACATGGGCTGATCCTGAAGTGAATCAGAATGACAATATGTTTTAATTGGATACAACCAGAAAGGTGATCTAGTCTTGTTTAGCAGCTAGTGGCAAGAATCTTCCCTAAGACTTCCATGACAAGTGACCATTTAGCCCATGCTTTTAAGCTTCTGCTGATTAGGGACTACAACTACCCTGTCCTTGGTTAATCCTGTTGCTCTAATTCCTGTCATCTGAAATGGCTCCCTGCCTAAATGAAACTCCTTCCTCTTGCTGTCCTTACTCATACTGTCATCTCCATCTGCTTAAACTCAGTGGTCCATCCTTTCCACTGTACCCTCTAGAATTCCTCCTTTGTTGTTTGCAAGCTGCCCTTTGTCCTCACCCTCTTCTTCCTATACTCCTTACTCTTCAAGCTAAATGAAACCTGGTGTATTCCTGATGACATCATATCCCTTTATCCATGGCTCATGGTTTTCTTTGTCATACCAGTCCTTGCTATTGTCACACCAATATTCACATTGGTGGTGCCTCTAACACTGGCCTCCCAGTTCATCATGACCTCTACCTCTGCCGTACCTTGCTACCACCAGTAGTGGTCACCCACTAGACTTAACAATCACTGAAAATTACTCCCACCTCCAAGTCTCTAGATCTTGAATTCTAGATTTCTGAGATCACAATTTCCTGAATTTCCATCCTCCCACTGTATCTATCATTTCTATTCAACCTGTCCTTTATCTCTATTATAATCTTGATCCCATGTGAGAAGGCTTCTGAAATACAGTGGAGAAAGAAATTCAGGGAATTAGGAATAGAATTTTGAGGAAAATGAGTAAAAATTCATGTTTCTCTGTATAGAAGTTCTCACCAGAAACAATATACTCCAAGCATGGGAGAAAGTCAAAGCAAAGACAGGAAAGGGAAAGAGATGTCTTGTATGGAGACCAGAAAGAATGCAAGTTTGGCTGGTCCATAGAAAGTAGGAAAGGAGTGTTATATTAAGATTGGAGAAAAAAGTTAGAACCAAGTTGTGAAGGGCATTAAATGCAAAACAGAGACTTTATATTTTATCCCAGAGTCAACAGGAACCACAGGAATTTATCAGGTAGGAGAATAAAGGCCTGAACTCCAGAAAAAAATCACTTTGGCAACTGTATAAAGGATTTCTAGAAGAGAGGAGAGATTTGAACCAGGGCAATTGACTAGGAGTTTATTTCAGTAGTTCAGGCAAAATATCATGAGGACCTAAACTGGGTGGTGACTGTGAGAGTAGAGAGAAGAGATAGATGGAAGAGATTTTGTGGAAGTAGAAATTACAAGATTTAGCAACTGTTTGAATAGGTGGTGTGAGAGGGAGAGAGAGAGAGAGAGAGAGAGAGAGAGAGAGAGAGAGAGAGAGAGAGAGAGAGGAATCTAAGATGACTCCCAGGATGTGAACCTGGGAGATTAGAAGGATGGTTGTACCCTAGACAGGAATAGGGAATTTGGGGTAGAGAAGGGAATAAGGAAGAATGGGCATGGAGAAAAAAGTAGTGAATTCTGCAGTGCAGATTACAGGCCATGTATACTTCTTCATCCTGATGACTCATATTGTCCCAACAAAAATAAAAATGGAGGTGCACTTTTTACTCACTGGCCACTGCCCAGCATGTATCAGCAGCTAAGGCTCATCCACCATAGTCTGGAAGTGATTTGGCAAGGAGGGGGGTACTGTATATGAATACACTGGGATGACTGGAAAGGATTTCCCCAAAGGCAATTCTTGCATAAGTATCATGGTTGCAGTTAGGTTATAACGACCGACCGCAAAGGCAATGCCTGGGATGGAAAGAGAGACATTAGGAGCTTGAATAGTAGAGGGGGAACAACAATGGGAGGAGACAGAGTTGGAGGGTAATGGGTGAAGAAGGTGGTGGGGTTGTGTGGAAGACAGGCTCCACAATTGTTTCTCAGAGCAAGTGTGGCATTCAGTGCATCTTCTAACCCTTCGGTTAATTGATTACACATCCCCATTAGTCATCTCATCCCTTGGATGTATGTATATTCTACTTTGGAGAACTCTAGATTAGATGACTTCTAATCTTCCTTTTACATCTAAATATATAATCTTGATGGAATCAAGCTAAAATGCATGTGCTTTTTCCATTCAGCTAGCTTCTCTTCTTGTAGAGCCAACTCTCATTCCTCTTTCTGTTTCCTTCTCTCTTGCATATTCAAGGTCTTTAATCATTTCTTTGTTCAGTCAATATTCTAGTTTTTAACCATCAAAAAAGCCCGTATTTGTTGCTTACTTTAGTAAATAAGCAAAAAACTTTGGATGTCAGTTAGGATGTGAAACATCCCATCACAAATATTACTTATGACTCAATCAACCCAATGCTTCTTTCCACCTAATTATTTGAGGAGAAGCAGGTTAAGAAACCAACAAAGCTACATCTCATAAGTACACAAAAGCTTAATAATTTCTAGTAAAAATAGTAAATTATTTCTTTTTACTTGTTGATGGAATAAACTGTAAATTAATTGAATTTTATTTCAAAATTAGCAGTTTTCAAGTATAGGTTTTTATGTTAATGTCTATTGTTTTAAAAATATTTTCTTATGGCACCTTTTATTTAAAACTGAAATTTTAGAAGCTTAAGTAATAATTTTAAATAAAAATACATGATAATCAAAAGTTTTTTTTTTTAATTTTCACAGACTTCCGAGTCACTTACCGTGCAGTTTCTCCATATGGGACAAGAACCTCACTTTGAGTCAATGATCTCTCATGTTTCTTACAGTCCAGACATCACTAAGAATGAAGGGTATTTTCACTTAAATATTTCAAATGCAAAATCATTTTTTATTCAATGAAACTAAAACTAGATAGATTTTTATGATGAAATAAAAATTCCCAGGGGAGTTTGATTTAATTTTATTTTATATATAATAATTAATAAATGCTTAAATTGTCTTTCCTTTGGACAAAAGAAGATTTTAAATGGTACTCCAAATATACCTCCCATTCAGAAGTTATGTCATATTCCTTGGTTGGATGCAAGACATCTAGAGGAGTGGTGGCCATAGGGACAACAGTTTTGGTCTGAGAAAAGTCACAGGGATAGTGAGTTGAGTTAAGGGAGTCAGTTGACATGATAACTTTTGCAGGAGTAAATATTCTACTGATTTAATGAATGAGCCCAAAGTTAGAGGTAGGAGTGGAGTTTGCATGTGTAATGGGTAGGTAGCCAAGAGTCCTTGTCTGGGTAAAATATGATCTCTTCTGCAACTGGCCAAATGTAATGGGCTAAAGGAATATGCACTCACATGCCAGTCTAGACAACTCAAGTCCCAAGACAAGAATTCCAAATGCAATCCCTAAGTGGATTGCTTCCCATCACCTCCTCTATTAGATTTAATATACTTTTGCCAAACTCATTAGTAGTAGAAATAAACAAATTGGAGTCCTTGGCTTATAGTTTGTGCTTAAAAAACAAAAAGTTAAAGGCAAAAGTCATTTTTTAGGAAGAGCTGGCAAACTGATATTATAAAAAATTCCTGGTGAACTGTTGAGTAGGTGTGACCCTATACCCATCATAGATAATGGGTGACTATTTTAACTCCTTTCTCACCAAATGGCTATTTGCACCAGACCCACCAACAATGTAATAGGTGGCCTATGTAATAGTCCATATGGCCCCAAGGTAACCGGGATTTTTAGATAAATCTCAAGAAGACTGGAGTTCTTCCTTTGTGGCAATAAGGAGGACATCTATGACTTGGGTGGCATATACATACATATGTATATATACATATATATGGAGAAATATAGATTAAAATATATAGATATATATTCAAGAGTAGTATTGAGCTAAAAGGATATATTACATATCAAATTTTTCCAGTCTAGAGGTATGATTTTGTTTTTAGAGAGTCCCATCAAATTCTTATTACCAAAAAAAAAAAGTCTGGATAGCAAGCAACATTTATCAAAGGAAATAAAACAGTAATTGGGAAAGCTATATAGTTTAGTTTAGGTGATAAGAATACACAAGAGTAAAGGGAAGCTCTACAACCTGAGAAAAAGATGAACTCTCAGTTCACCTGTTTGAAGATTTAAGAAGATCATAAAGAGCTTCCTATAGAAGGCAGCATATGAACTGAGCCTGTAAGTAGCAAGGGTTGAGGTGAAGAGGTTACATATTCCAGGCATGGAACATGTGCAAAGGCATAGATGGGAGACGAAGCATTATGTATGGGGAAAAGTAAGGAGACTAATATATCTGGAAAGCAGCCTAAGAGAGGGGAAATCCAGAGCAATAAGCCTGGAAGTATAGTCTGTAGTTATATTATGAAGGGCTTTAAAGACCTAGACAATTAAGCCACTCTGCTTGAGTGGGTGATAGAATGCCACAGCATGATTTGTCAAGTGGGAACACATATCATTTTCTCCCTAAGCATGAATAGCTCCGTAGCTAGGTATGACAGGATGTCTGTTCATATTGGCTAAGGGACTTGGTCACATCCCCCTTGATCCTGTATAAAGCAATCGAGTTGGGGGCAGAGCCAAGATGGCGGAGTAGAAACAGCTCGTCCAAGGCTCTCTGCCCCCAGATTCCCCACAAACTATGTAAAAAAGGACTCTGAACAACTTCTGGAGCCCCAGCACCCACAGAACGACACAGAGAAGCTAACCTCCCGCTGAGGACAGCCCAACAGCCCTGCAGGAAGGACCAGCGCAGCGGTCTGGGAGCCGGCACAGTGCAGAGTGCAGAGCCCAGGAGCAGAGCGGAGCCGAGCCCAGGTCCGTGTGAGCCGAGGTTTTAGCCCTAGGGCGGCAGGGCCAGCAGCCAGCTGGAGGAACCCCAGAACACCAGGAGCAGTGGCGACTCCAGAATTATCAACATAGACATGCCTAGGACAAAGTAAGAGGTTAGTGTCCTATGGACTTTGGGACCTGTATTTGGGGAATGCATCAGCTCCCTCCCCTGGGGGCTAGAAGCCGCTGAGGACAAACACCATTTTGTAGTTTTCAGAGGCAGCTCCAGCTCCCAGCCTGCAAATTGTAGGGAGATCCAGCGATCAGTCTTGGGGGGTAATCGCTCTTGCTTTAACCTCCCTGGATCTGGATTGTGATCTAGGGTGGAAGTTGTGGGTGGGTTTACAGCTTGCCAGAAACGGAAGTTGCCCCCCACACGTTCGGGACGAAAATTCCTCTATCTGGCCTTAAAGCCATAGTGTGGCAACAAGCCCAAAAGTCAAGCAATTAAGTGGCAACATGCCAAGGCAAAGGAAACAGAAAAATGCAACCCTAGACTCCTATTTGGGGGCATAGAGCGGGAAAAGGACTGTGAGGTCAGAAGTCCTGCTCCAAAAGCCCCAGGGGAAAACATGAGCGGGTTGCAGGCCATAGAGGACCTTAAGAAGGACTTTAAAAAATCAAATAAGAGAAGTGGAGGAAAAATTGGAAAGAGAAATGAGAAGGATGCAGGAAAAGTATGAAATGAGGGTCAACAGCCTGACTGAGGAAAACAACACCTTAAAAAATAGACTAGCTCAAATGGCAAAGGAGGCCCAAAAGGGCAATGAGGAGAAGAATGCCTTAAAAAGTCGAATTTGCCAGATGGAAAAGAATCTCAAAAGTTCACTGAGGAGATTCATTCCTTCAGAGTTAGACTGAGCAAATGGAAGCTAATGACTTTATGAGAAATCAAGATGCTGTTAAGCAGATCCAAACAAATGAAAGATTAGAAGGCAATGTGAAATATCTCATGGGAAAAACCACTGACCTGGAAAATAGATCCAGGAGAGACAATTTAAAAATTATTGGACTACCTGAAAGCCATGATCAAGGAAAGAACCTAGAAATCACCCTTCAAGAAATTCTCAAGGAAAACTGCCCTGATGTTTTAGATCCAGAGGGCAAAATAGAGGTTGAAAGAATCCACCGATCACCTCCTGAAAAAGATCCCAAAAAGAAAACTCCCAGAAATATTATAGCCAGGTTCCAGAATCCCCAGATCAAGGAGAAAATACTACAAGCAGCCAGGAAGAAACAATTTCAATATTGTGGAAACACAATCAGAATAGCCCAGGACCTGGCAGCTTCTACACTGAGGGATCGAAGGGCATGGAATATGATATTCCAGAGGGCAAAAGAACTGGGAATGAACCCAAGGGTCACCTACCCAGCAAAACTGAGTATTTTGTTTCAGGGAAAATATGGTCATTCAGTGGAATAGAGGACTTTCAAGCATTCTTGAGGAAAAAACCAGAATTGAATAGAAAATTTGACATCCAGACACAAGAAGTAAGAGATGCCTGAGAAGGTAATCAGGAAAAGAAATCAAAAGGAACTTATCAAAGTTGAACTATTTACATTCCTATATGGAAAAGCAATATCTGTGACTGAAGATATCTTTCTCACTATGAAAATAATGGAAGAAGGGGGTGTGGTCATATGAATACATATGTGAATGTGTGTGTATATGGTTACAGTTATATATGGATAGAGGACATAGGTTGAATTTGTTGGGAAGGGAGAATACTCAAGGGATGAAATTATGAGGTGAGAGAGGAAAGTGGCAAGAGGAGATGGGGAGAGACATGGTAGGGTAAACTATCTCATGTAGGGGAAGTGGGTGCAAAGGAGGGGAGAATAAGGAAGGCTAAAAAGGCAAAACCACATTCACATTGAATTTGGTTCAGGGAGAAAATGACATACATACTAAATGGGATATCTCAATCTGCAGCAGGATAGGGGGAAGGGGGATGAGAGGAGGGATGATGGATGGGAGGGCATCCTTGGGGTGAGGGGAGGTTGGAAGTACCCACTATAGAAGAGGGACAGGATCATGTAGGGAATCGACCAGGTGGGGGGTGGGATGAGTGGGAGGGAATTATAAGCAGCCTTGTACAATATATCTACTATGATAATGTTTTGCATAGCTAGACATGTACAACATATACTGAATTACTTATCTCCCAAGAAGGAATGGGTGACAAGGGAGGAAGGAAATGGATCTGAAATTTGAGGTCGTAACATTAGATGTTTCAAATATATATAAATACTATTATTAATACTCTTTTGCCTATAATTGGGAGATAAGATGTGCAGGCATTGGGACACAAAGATTCATCTTCCTCTAATGGAAAAGTCGATGGGGGTATGGGAGAAGGTATGGGAGAGAGCAGATTGGAGGAAGCGATATCTTGTGGGACTGCTATTCTGGGAGGTTGGGTAGGGGAATAATGGGGGGAAAATGATTGTAACTCAAAATCTGGCGGAAATGAATGATGTAAAACAGAAGTTAATAAAGCATTTGTTTAAAAAAAAAATAAAGCAATCGAGTTGGAATCAGAGATTCAAGTGTGCGGTACCAAAGAAGAGAGAATATTCCAGCTAAAACCCAGAGAAGGAATTTTTCTTTTTTAAAAAAAATTTTTCATTTATTTTAAAAATTCTTTTCTTTTGAAATTTTGAGCTCCAGATTATCTCTCCCACCCCTCCCCTACACACTGAGAAGGCAAACAAAATTATATCAATCGTACATGTAAAATCATGCAAAATATATTTCCATATTCCATATTCCATAAAACTTCAGTTTACACTCAGTGTTCATCAGTTCTCTCTCTCTCTCTGGAGGTAGTTAGCATTTTTTCATCCTAAGTCTTTTGGAATTGTCTTGGATCATTGTATTGATCAGAGTAGCCAAGTATTTCACAGTTGATCATCATTACAACATTGGTATTACTGTGCACAATGATCTCTGGGTTCTCATTTCATTTTGCATCAGTTCACATGGGTCTTTGATTTCTTCTGAAAACTGCCTGTTCATATTCTTTGATCATTTCTCAATGGAAAAATGGCTCTCAGTTCTATAAATCTGACTCAATACTCTATAAATCTGAGAAATGTGACCTTTATCAGGGAAAGTTGCTATAAAAAATTTTATATTGCTGCATTGTCTATTATTTCCCTGATTATCTCTTTTAATTAGGTCTGGTTTTGCTTTTGCTTTATCTGACATCATAATTGCTACCTCTGCCTTTTTAACCTCAACTAAAAGTAGAATAGATTCTGCTCCACCCTTTATTTTATCTGTGTGTGTGTGTGTGTGTGTGTGTGTGTGTGTGTCTGTTTGAAGTGTGGCTCTTCTACACAGTATGTTGATAATATTGAATTCCAGTTTCTAATCTGTTCTCCTATCCACTTATTTTATGAGTGAGTTTCATCCCATTCACAGTTATGATTACTGTGTATTTCCCTCCATCCTATTTTCTTCTATTTATCCTTTTCTCTTTTTTGGTCTTGTCCCTCCTCAGAAGTCTGTTTTACTTCTGACCACTGCCTCCCCTTTATCATCCTCCTTCCATATTTGTTTATTCCCCTTCCCTATTTCTCTTTTGGGCAAGAGAATATACCCAACTTTCTATACCCAACTTAGTGTGTGTGCATGTGTGTGTGTGTGTGTGTGTGTGTGTGTGTTTTCTTCCCTCTTTGTACTTACTTTGATGAGAGTGAGGTTAAAGCATTGCCTGCCACCCCCCCCCATTTTTCCCTTTACTCTAAAAGTTCTTCCATGTGCACCTCTTATAAATTTTTTTATTCTACCTCTCCCTTCCCACTTCTCCCAGTACATCCCCCTTTCTCACCCCTACATTTTTTATTTTGGTGATCATCCCAACATAATTGACTCATACTCATGCCTTCTGTTTATGTAGACTCCTTCTAACTTCCCTAATAATGATAAAGTTCTTAGGAGTAACTTTTATCATCTTCTCATATCTTAAATTCTCTCTCCTCAATTTATTTTCTAGGTCAGTTTTTTTTTTCTGATAAAATACTTTTTTTCTGATAAAATGTTTTCTTCTATTGTTTTTTTTTCATTCTTCTGACTTTGAAGTTTCTTGAAGTCTCATGTAGTCACTAGCTTCCATTTGCCCAAATCTAATTTTTTAAGGAATTATTTTCTTCAATGAGTTTTTGTACCTGTTTTTCCATTTGGCCAATTCTGCTTTTTAAAGAGCTCTTTTCTTCAGTGAATTTTTGTACCTCTTTTATCATTAGGCCCATTCTGGTTCTTTTTTTTATTTTTTTCAGTATTTTTTTGTGCTTCTTTTACCAAGCTTTTAATTCTCTTTTCATAATTTTCTTGTATCACTCTTATTTCTTTTCCCAAATTTTCCTCCACCATTTTTATCTCTTTCTTTAACTCTTCCAGGAATTCTTGCTAGCTTTATGTCTAATTAACATTTTTCTTTGAGCCTTTGCTTGTAGCTGTTTTTATCATTGTTATCTTCTTCTAAGTTTATGTCTTGGTCTTCCCTGCCACCATAATAACTTTTTTTTTTTGCTTTTTGGAGGGCAGTTGGAGTTAAGTAACTTGCCCAAGGTCACATGGCTAGGTTTTTGTTTGTGTGTGCGTTGTGTCTGAGGCCGGATCCGAACTCAGGTCCTTCTGACTCCAGGGCTGGAGCTCTACTCACTGTGCCACCTAGCCACCCCCATAATAACTTTTTAATGGTCAAGTTCTTTTTGTTGTTGTTTGCTTATTTTCACAGCCTATTTCTTCACTTTGAACTTTATGTTAAAGTTGGACCCTACTTAGCTAAGTTTGGAGAGGCACTGTACCAAGCTTCAGGTTTTTTTGGTGTGTTACTGTTTTCAGAGCTAGTTCTTGGGGTCTACAAGTTTTCAGTGTTTCCAAAATGGCGATATCCTGGGAGAGTTGTAGTCACTGCTTTACCCAGGAAGGGCCCCTGCTCACCTATAGCTACAAATGCTAGTATTCCTCTTGGTTCTGGAACTGTGACCAGGGATCTCGCTCCCTTGTGACCAGTTACAAGTGCTCCTCTACATCCTGAACTATGACCCAGAACTGCTTATGACCATTATAGTTGTACCCAGTGCCAATAAAAAGTCCTCTGTAATCTCTTTATGACCAGTAAGTTGTCTGACCCCCTTACCATCTCTGGGCTGAGAGCTCCTGAAGTTGCTGCTGCCTCCAAGGCACACTGCTGGTACTCCTGTCCCACTCTACACCTGTCCCTACCCCAGTGTCACAGTTCTCTCCTATAGACCTCCTAAATTGTCTTGGGCTAGAAAAAAAAAAAAAACCTGTCTCCCTATGACCTTTTGTTGGCTCCGCCCCTCCAAAATTTTGTTTTAGGCAAATTGCTTAACCTCAATCTATCTCTGTTTCCTCAACTTTAAAACGGGAATAATAATTGCACAGACCTCCCAGGGTTGTTTCATTTGAGGATCAAATGAAATAATATTTGTAAAGTCATTAACACAATGCCTGGCACAATAGTAGGCACTATATAAATGCAAACTATTATCAGCAGCAGCTCCTTGGGAGCAGAAACTGCCTCAACATTTCATCAATGCTTGTTGGTTGACTGATCCTCCCTCACTCCACCCTAGGACTCTTCCTTATAACTAAGAAATACAACGGAGCAAAAGCATCTGATACAGTCACTATATCTGTAAACATGTGCCACATTTGTCGTCTGTATTCATCTGACCTCTTGATTCCGTATTGATCATTGCATTTATTCTAAGCTCAGTTGCCTTTTGCTTTTTAACTTACATATTTTATTCATTGTGTATATGGTTGTACTGGTCCCACTTACTTTGCTCTGCATCATTTCATAGAAATCTTTCCATGTTTCTCTCAGTTGCTAATGTTGATCTTTGCACTCAATAATATTCTATTGCATTTGTATAAGTCTGTTGTACCATTCTACAGTAGATAGGACAGTACTTTGTTTCCTCTTTTTTGCTACCAAACAAGTAATGTTGCTACAGTGTAGCTACATATCAAATCAATCTTTTCATATTTTACTTTCTTGGGGTACATGCCCAGAAGCATGGTGGCTATGTCAAAGGGTATGAACAGTTCATAGCTTTTCTCACATAATTCCAAATTCCAAATTCATTATTTGTATATTTCATTGTAACTGTCCTATGGAATACTACAAGTTATTCCTTGTTCTTCCCATTTTTCCACTGAGTGGCAGCGTAGGAACACAATTAGTTTTACTCTAAAATAATGAGACTGCTTTTCTTCTGTCTTATGGTATCTCATACATCCATAATGGGTTAGAGCAGCAATAAGGAATCCACTTTAGTTTTGTGGTACCACCTATAAAGCCAGGCAATGTCTGTGGATGTTACTAAAAGGTCTAACATTGTAAGAAGGAGAGAAGAGACAGCAGTGTTTAGAGGAATGAAATGGGAGTCAGAAGACTTACTTTATAGTCCCAACTCCGGGAACAGATATGTAACCTTTCTGGGCCTTGGTTTCCAAAAACAGAAAATGAAAAGGATCCGTTCTTGGATGGTAAAGGAAAAATCATAGCTATTTTTCCCCTCGGAGAGGAAAATGTCATTCATCTTTTCCATAAAGGTTTTTACTTTTTCCTCAGAGGATCTAATCTTACCTTGTACTGGAACATCACATTTAAGAGACTCGCTCCAAAATGTAAGATATCCTATTGAGCTTATGACAGGAATATTATTCGGATTATCTGCTTTCCAGGCTGATATGATTCATTCATTTTTCTAGTTACACTTGTAGTCTTTTATAATTTGTGGTAATTATTCTCTTTTCCTTTTTAATACAAAAAAGCATAAAGACAAAAATCCCAAAAGGCAAAAATAAATAAACTGAAATGATAGGGTTAAAACATTGACTCTGGGGTCAGAACATCTGAGTTCAAATCTCATTTTTAGTGATGTTTACTACCCATGGGACCCTGGGCAAATCACTTAACCCTGTTGGCCTTACTTTTTTTCTTATGAAAAATGAGCTGGAGAAGAAAATGGCATAGCAATCCAGTATCTTTGCCAGAAGAGTTAGACATAACTGAAACAGTTGAACAATAATAAATTAATTCAGTGATCATAAGGAACCCTTCTAATTCTGAATATGAATATAAGAAGGAAAAAGAGGACAGGGAGATTAAAGAGAAAAAAGTCATCTGAGGAGGAGGTAGCCTAGGGCTACTCAATATTATCTTGGGAGGCCACCTCTACTGAAACTTTTTTTCAAGTGTGTCTGACTCTTTGTGACCCTATTTGGGGTTTTCTTGGCAAAGATACTTAATGGGTCTGCCATTTCCTTTTCCAATTCATTTTACAGATGAGGAAACTAAGACAAACAGGATGAAATTATTTCCTCAGGATCACATAGCTACTAAGTGTCTAAGGAAGAGGAGTCTTCTGTCTCCAGGCCTGGCACTCTATCCACTGCACCACCTTGGTGTTCTTGTAGCTTGGCTAACACAGACTTTATTGTTTAGTCACTCAGTTGTATCCAACTCTTTGTGACCCATGGATGATACTGTTCATGGGGTTTTTTTGCCAAAGATACTGGAGTGGTTTGCCATTTCCTTCTCCAATGGATCACCTTTTTAAAAAAAAATTATTTATTTATTTTTAGTTTTTAACATTCACTTCTATAAGATTTTGAGTTTTGAATTTTCTTCCCCTCCTTCTCCTCTCTCCTCTCCAAGACAACATGCAATCTAATACAGGCTTTACTTATACAGTCATAGTAAACATAATTTCACATTAGTTATAATGTAAAGAAGAGTTAGAACTAACGGGAGGAACCATGAGAAAGAGAAACAAAACAAAACAAAAAAAAAGGAAAGGAGAGCAAATAGTATGCTTCCATCTGCATTCAGACTCCAAAGTTCTTTCTCTGTATGTGGATAGCATTTTCCATCACGAGTCTTTTGGAATTGTCTCAATCCTTACATTGCTGAGAACAGCTAAGTCTATCAAAGTCAGTCATTGGACAATGTGGCTGTTACCGTGTACAATGTACTCCTGCTTCTGCTCATTTCACTCTACGTCAGTTCATATAAGTCTTCCCTTTAGACCTCCTGCTCCTCATTTCTTATAGCACAACAGTATTCCATTACATTCATATACCACAGCTTGTTCAGCCACTCCCCAATTGATGGACATCCCCTCAATTTCTAATTCTTTGCCACCACAAAAAGAGCTGCTATAAATATTTTTGTACATGTGGGTTCTTTTCCTGTTTTTATGATCTCTTTGGGATAGGCCTAGAAGTGGTATGGCTGGGTCAAAGGGGTCAAATTCACAATTTTATAGCCCTTTGGGCATAGTTCCAAATTGCTCTCCAGAATGGTTGGATCAATTCACAACTCCACTAACAATGCATTAATGTTCCATTTTTCTCACATTCTCCCAACATTTGCCATTTTCCTGTTTTGTCACATTAGCCAATCTGATAGGTGTGATGTGGTATCTCAGAGTCATTTTGATTTGCATTTCTCTAATCAATAGTGATTTAAAGCATTTTTCGTATGACTATAAATAACTTTAATGTCTTCCTCTGAAAAATGCCTGTTCATATACTCTGACAATTTATCAATTGGGGAATGACTTGTATTTTTATAAATTTGACTTGGTTCTCTATATATTTTAGAGATGAGGCCCTTATCACAGACACTGGCTGTAAAAATTGTTTCCCAACTCTCTGCTTCCCTTCTAATCTTGGTTGTGTTGACTTTGTGCAAAAACTTTTCAACTTAATGTAATCAAAATCATCCATTTTGCATTTTGTAATGTTCTCTGTCTCTTATTTGGTCATAAATTCTTCCCTTCTCTATAAATCTGACAGGTAAACTATTTCTTGTTTTCCTAGTTTGCTTAGTCTCAGTTTTTTTTATCTAAATCATATACTCATCTTGAATTTATCTTGGTATAAGGTGTAAGATGTTGATCTATGCCTAGTTTCTGCCATTCGGGTTTCCAGTTTTCCCAGCAGTTTTTGTTAAATAGTGAGTTCTTATGCCAGAAGCTGGAGTCTTTAGGTTTATCAAATAATAGATTGCTATAGTTGTTGACTGTTGTGTCTTGTGTACCTAACCTATTCCACTGATCCACCATTCTATTTCTTAGCCAGTACCAAGGAGTTTTGATGATTCCTGTTTTATAATAAAATTTAGGATCTGATACAGCTATGTCACTTTCCCTTTCACTTCTTTTCGTTAATTCTCTTGATATTCTGGGCCTTTTGTTCTTCCACATGAATTTTGTTACTATTGTTTCTAGCTCTATAAAATAATTTTGGTAGGGCACTGAATAAGTAATTTAATTAAGGTAGAATCGTCATTTTTATTATATTATGTTGGCCTATCCATGAGCAAATGATATTTTTCCAGTTGTTTAGATCTGACTTATTTGTGTGAAAAGTGTTTTGTAATTGTGTTCATATAGCCCTTAGGTTCATTTTGGCAGGTAGACTCCCAAATATTTTATAATGTCTACATTAACTTTAAATGGAATTTCTCTTTCTATCTCTTGCTATTGAACTTTGTTAGTTATATATAGAAATGCCTATGATTTATGTGGGGGTATTTTATATCCTGCAACTTTGCTAAATTAATTTACTATTTCAAGAAATTTTTACTTGATTCTCTAGGATTCTCTAAGTATACCATCATATTATCTGCAAAGAGTGATAGCTTTGCCTCTTCTTTGTCTATTCTAATTCCTTCTATTTCCTTTTCTTCTCTTATTGCTAAAGCTAACATTTCCAGTCAATATTGAATAAGAGTGATGCTAATAGACATCCTTGTTTCACCCCTGATCTTACTGGAAATCATTCTAGCTTATTCCCATTATATATAATGGTTTGATGGTTTTAGATAGATGCTACCTATCATTTTAGGGAAGACTCCATTTATTCCTATGCTCTCTAGTGTTTTTAATAGGAATAAGTGTTGTATTTTGTCAAATTTTTTTCTGCATCTATTGAGATAATCATATTATTTCTGTTGGTTTTGTTGTTGATATGGTCTATTATACTGATAGTTTACCTAATAGTGAACCAGCCCTGCATTCCTGGTCATAATATTATCCTCAAGATAAGTTGCTATAATCTCTTTGCTAATGTTTTATTTAAAATTTTTGCCTCTATATTCACTAAGGACATTGGTCTATAATTTTCTTTCTCTGTTTTGGCTCTTCCTGGTTTAGGTATCAGCACCATATTTGGTGAAAGAACTTGGTAAGACTCCTTCTTCACTTTTTTTCCCAAATAATTTAAGTACTAATGCAGTTGGCAAAAAAGACATGGTGAAAAAAGATGTATTTCATGTATTGTTCTTGGTCTTATGATGCTTGAGTCTATTATTGTCTTTTCCACAGCTTTTACAGTATCCATTACCTTTTTATGAGCAGAAACAAAGACTGCTGAGTTTGTACAGCAGTTGCAGAATAATATTTCTCTGGCATGGGGAAAACAAAAAAGGATAAATGAAGAATTGTTGCAGTTGATTGAGAATATGAAGGAGGTGGTTATAGCTGTGGGGGGGGGGGGTGAACGTGATCTATTTTTGTGAATGAGTATCCTTTGTCCCCTTTTCCAGAGAGTGCTATCCAATCCCTAGTGGCACAGGCAGCTATTTGTTGGTATCCTGCTATATCATAGTGTAATTGTCTGCCTACCGTCTGCCACTAACAGGTACCTGAAAGCTGTTCAAAAGTAAAATTTACCTGTTGCTGTTCATATGGGTGGCCTGTTGTTTGCACTGCTCAAGAAACTCAGAGCTCCAAACCAGATATTCTCCAGGTTCTAAGATATTGGGGCAGTTTTCCTTGATTTCTTGAAAAATGATATCTAGGCTCTTTTTTTTTTATCATGGCTTTCAGGTAGTACAATAATTCTTTGTTTTTAATTTATTTTTTTGTTACACTTCCAATTCCAAACTGTCTTCCTTCCTATGTCCCTCTATCCTTCCCCACCCCATACCAGAGAAGGCCACCATTTGATAGATGTGTATGGGGGGTTGTGTGTCTGTCTGTGTGTAAAACTATACTATACATGCTTCTATTTGTCCTTTCTCTGGAGCTGGATAGCAGCTTATTTCATGGGTCCTTTATAATTGATTTGAATATTTATAATACTTGGAAGATCTTAGTTACTCACAGTCATTCTATGCACAATATTGATGTTACTGTATACAATATTCTCCTGGTTCTACTCATTTAACTCATCATTATTTTATGCAAGTCTTTCCATGTTTTTTTAATCAGTCTGCTCATCATTTCTTATAAGCACAGTTGTATTCCATCATAATCATATATCATAACTTGTTCAGTCATTCCCCAACTGATAGGGAACTCCAGTTCTTTGCCACCACAGATAAAGCTGCTAGAAATTTTTAGAACATATGGGTTCTTTTCCTTTTTCCTGATCACCTTGGAAAAGATGATCTAATAGTGGTATTGATGGGGTAAATGATATACACAGTTTTATAACTCTTTGGGCATAATTCCAGATTGCTCTCTAAAATAGCTGAATCAGTTCACAGTTTCACCACAAGTTTATTGGTGTCTCAATGTTTCCACATCCTCTCCAACATTTGTCATTTTCCATTTCTATCATTTTAGCCAAGGGGGGGAGGGGGGAGCCTGCAACCTTAAGGTTACATGTGACTGTCTAGGTCCTCAAATGTGGCCTTTTGACTGAATCCAAATTTTACAGAACAAATCCTTTTATTTTTATTGATACATTTTTGTTCATCTTTTATGTTTTTATTTTGTTTTAAAGATAAACGTATTTAAAAACACCAAAGAATATGTTTCAACAAAATAATCCTCCCAGATTGATCAGCACAATTGGAATAGTAGTAAGCCATAAGGGCTTACTTGATTGATGATTACTACACTCATTATTTAGTTCTAACTTCTAACTTCCCCCACCTGACTGGCACCACTACCACACAAAGCTGGCTGGCAAGAATTTATTGAGGTCGAATACTCCAGTCTGTTATTGGCTTTTGACAACAGCATACTGTGTTTCTGTTTGAAGTGGATTTTGTAAATAGTTGCACAGCCCAATAGTATTTTTTTAATTCTGTCTGCTTAACAGTCCATCATGTCAAAGAAGACCAAGAGAACACTGAAGGAAAAAAACAGATTTTTTTGAGCCTTAGGAATTGCAATATTATCTTGTTTCTGCTAAAGATGATTTGCTTGCTTTTTGATACTGAAATAGCAACATTAGAGAAATTCAATGCTCATCAGCATTATAACATTCATAAGGACCACAATCCATTTAAATTAAAGGGGGGAGATATGTGAAAGGATGTACTGCAGAGATTAAAAGATGAAAAGCACAAGAAAAGACAACTCTTTGAAGCAGCAATAAGACCTGGAAATAATGCCACTGAAGCAACTTATAAAGGAGCTTATGCACTCAAGGGGAAAAGGGAAGCCATTCAGTAACGTAGAGATTTTGAAAGAATGCATTGTCAAAGTTGTAGGATACTTAGACTCCAATAATGTTTCAAAGTGCAAACTGCCTCTTTCAAGGAGTACCATAACTGGTGATCAGCATGAATTAGCTTTTAACTTAACAGAATAACTTCATGCAATATTTCAAAAGGAAAATATATATTATTCAATTTCTTTGAATATGTTAACTGACTTGGTGAAGGTTTTATATTTCATTCAGGTCATAACAGAAGATTTTCTTTGCTATGAAGAGTTATTCTGTTTAGGCACCCTTGCAAACAGAATCTGGGGAATAGATGTCTTCAACAACTTTCAAGAAAAATATCATGAAGTTGGACTAAATTTGGTAAATTTAGTGAGTATAGGGGGCGGAGCCAAGATGGCAGAGTAGAAACAGCACTTCCAAGGTGCTCTGTCCCACACAACTTCCAAATAATGTAAAAGGGGACTCTGAACAACTTTTGGAGCCCCAGCACCCACAGAACAACACAGAAAAGCTAACCTCCTGCTGAGGACAGCCCAGCAGCCCTGCAGGGAGTGGCCAGTGCAGTGCTCGGAGAGCAGGCAACCCATCGCGCTGGGAACCGAGATCGCAGCGCTCTGGGAGCTGAGCCCAGGGTGGCTGGGCCAGCAGCCGGCTGGAGGGCCCCAGAACACCACCAATTGTGGCAATTCCAGAATTATCAGCACAGATATGCCTAGGACAAAGTGAGAGGTTAATGCCCTCTGGACTTTGGGACCAGTATTTGGGGAACGAATCGGCTTCCTCCCCTGGGGGTGAAAAGCAAACCCACTGAAGAAACGCGGCTCAGAAGCCATTTTGCGGCATCAGTGGCAGCTCCAGCTCCTGGTCTGAGAACTGTAGGGAGACTCAGCAATCAGTCTGGGGGTTAATCACTCTTGCTTTAAACTGCCTGCATCTGGATTGTGGTCTGGGGGGGAAGTTTGGGGTGGGCATCCAATTTGCCAGAGCGGGTGGAGGCTTTGCAGAGGCCACCCAACCTGCGGAAGTTGTGAAGACCCCACATTTGGGTGGAAGCTCCCCTTTCTGGTGGCAGAGTCTTACTGTAGCAGCAAGCCCCAAAATCAAGTAATAAAGTGGCAACATGCCTAGGCAAAAGAAACAAAATATACAGAAAAATTCAACATTGGACTCCTATTTTAGGGGCAAAGAGGCTCAAAG
Organism: Gymnobelideus leadbeateri; assembly: GCA_011680675.1. Taxonomy (NCBI): domain Eukaryota; kingdom Metazoa; phylum Chordata; class Mammalia; order Diprotodontia; family Petauridae; genus Gymnobelideus; species Gymnobelideus leadbeateri. Next base: position 249,094 of record WOXC01011301.1, read on the forward strand.
CATGGAGAAGGACTGTGGGGTCAGAACTCCTGCACCAAAAGTCCCAAATGAACATACAAGCTGGCTACAGGCCATAGAGGACCTTAAGAAGCAGATAAGAGGATTGGGGGGAAAATTGGGAAGAGAAATTATAAAGAGGAAAGAAAAGTATGAAATGACAATCAACAGCCTGACTGAGGAAAATAACACCTTAAAAAATAGACTAACCCAAATGGCAAAAGAGGCTCAGAAAGGCAATGAGGAGAAGAATGCCTTAAAAAGTCGAATCTGCCAGATGGAAAAAGAATCTCAAAAGCTCACTGAGGAGATTCATTCCTTCAGAGTTAGACTGGAGCAAATGGAAGCTAGTGACTTTATGAGAAATCAAGATACTATTAAACAGATCCAAACAAATGAAAGAATAGAAGGCAGTGTGAAATATCTCATGGGAAAAACCACTGACCTGAAAAATAGATCCAGGAGAGATAATTTAAAAATTATTGGACTACCTGAAAGCCATGATCAAAGAAAGAACCTAGAAATCATCCTTCAAGAAATTCTCAAGGAAAATTGCCCTGATGTTTTAGACCCAGAGGGCAAAATAGAGGTTGAAAGAATCCACAGATCACCTCCTGAAAAAAGATCCCAAAAAGAAAACTCCCAGGAATATTATAGCCAGGTTCCAGAATCCCCAGATCAAGGAGAAAATACTACAAGCAGCAAGGAAGAAACAATTTCAATATTGTGGAAACACAATCAGAATAGCCCAGGACCTGGCAGCTTCTACACTGAGGGATTGAAAGGCATGGAATATGATATTCCAGAGGGCAAAAGAGCTGGGATTGAAGCCAAGGGTCACCTACCCAGCAAAACTGAGTATTTTGTTTCAGGGGAAAATATGGTCATTCAGTGGTATAGAGGACTTTCAAGCATTCTTGAGGAAAAAACCAGAGTTGAATAGAAAATGTGACATCCAGACACAAGAAGCAAGAGATTCCTGAGAAGGTAATCAAGGAAAAGAAATCAAAAGGAACTTATTAAAGTTGAACTATTTACATTCCTACTTGGAAAAACAATAACTATGTCTGATGAAACCTTCTCATTATGAAAATAATTGAAGAAGGGTATATGGGCATATGTTTACAGGTATACATGGATAGAGGGCACAGGTTGAATTTGATGGGAAGGGATGATTCTTAAGGGGTGAAGTTAAGAGGTGAGAGAGGAAAGTGGCAAGAGGAGATGGGGAGAGACAGGGTAGGGTAAACTATCTCATGTAGAAGAGGCAAGGGGAAGTAGTTGCAGGGGAGGGGAAGAACAGGAAGGCAAAAAGGCAAAACCATATTCTCCTTGAAGTTGGCTCAAGGAGAGAATCACATACATACTAAATGGGATATCTCACCCTGCAGGAGAGTAGGGGGAAGGGGGATGAAAGGAGGGATGATGGAGGGGAGGGCATTCTGGGGGGAGGGGAGGTTGGAAGTACCCACTATCAAAGAGGGACAGGATCAAAGTAGGGAATGGACCATGTGGGAGGTGAGATGGGTGGGAGGGAAATATAAGCAGTCTCTTACAGTATATCTACTATGGTAATGTTTTGCATAGCTATACAAGTACAACACATACTGAATTGCTTATCTTCCCAGAGGGAGTGGGTGACAAGGGAGGAAGGGAATGGATCTGAAAATCGAAGCTTTAAAATTAAATGTTTTATAAGATGTCCAGGCATTGGGGCTCAGAGATTCACCTTGCCCTAATGGGCAAAGTCGAAGGGGGTATGGGAGAAGATATGGGAGAGAACAGATTGGATGAGGGGATATCTAGTGGGACTGCTACTCTGGGGTGGTGGGTAGGGAAAAAATGGAAGAAAAAAATTGTAACTCAAAATTTAGTGAGTATATACAGACAGTGCACCCGCCATGACAGGAAAACATGAAAGATTTATTGCACTTTTTTAAAAAAGCATTAACAGATCCAAATGCTCTCATTTCTTTTCATTGCATCTTCCATAAGCAAAATCTCTTATGCTAAAACTACTATTTTATGTAACACTTTGCAACAAGTTATAAATATTGTTAACTATATTCATGCAAATACAACACAGAATTGTCAGTGTTGTAACATGCTAAAGTTGAACAATGAGGTATTATACAGTGTGGATTTGCCATATCATTCCAAAGTGTGTTGGCTATTGCATGTACAGGTGTTAGCCAAAATTTTATTTAATGAGAACAGATAGCTAAAATGATGAAGAACAGAATCAGCCGTGGGAATTATTGAAAGAAGATTTCTATAGGAAATTTTCTGTGATATCATATCAAATCAAAACAACTTGAATATATATCTTTGCAAGGCAAAACTAAGTCTATATGTGATTTGGGGGAGGGGGAGGAATCCATCAGAAAAAAAAACTATCTTTTTTCAAAACACTTCTTCAAAAGGAAATTTCAGGTGCACGTTTTCCTTAGCAAAAGTCATTGATGAGCAGGAGGATATATGCGAATCATTTGAAAAATATGCCACTGTTATAAACCTATTAATTGGAGAATACAGTGAAAGGTTCATTGACTGAGAAGCATGACATTACACTCAAATTAGCATTTCAACCTCACCAAGTTGATATCATCAAGGCATCTAAAGATCTATAGGTGTAATTGATTGAAGATTTTAAAGTCATTGTTGCTAAGAAAAATCAAATTGAAATATGGAAAAATGCAGAATAACCATGCCTCTGGCAACATGCCTGAAAAATGCTTTCTCGCTTTTCAACCACTTACTGCTGTGAGTCTTCAGTCTCCTACCTCACCCAAATCAAGATGTCCTTAATGTCACAAGTGACTGATACCTATCTAGAGGATCAACCGAAACTGAAGACTTCCACGTTGCAACCAAATACTGAAATGCTTTCCAACAAAAAATCATTAAAAGGTTAGTTAACTTTAAAATTAACAAATAACTTACATTTTTTGAAATTGCATAGTAGTTAGATTTTTACAAAATAAATGTACATTTTAAGTATATCTAATTGATGTTTCTTGAATGTGACCTTATTTGATTGTAGCCAAATATTAATGCGACCTTCCAACATGAAAAGGTTCCCCACCACTGTTTTAGACAAGCTGATAGGTGTGAAATAATATCTCAAAGTTGTTTCAATTTGTATTTCTCTAATCAATAATAATTTAGAGCATCTTTTCATATGACTATACATAGCTTTGATTTCTTTATTGAAAAGCTACCTGTTCATATCCTTTGACTATCAATTGGGCAATGATTCATATTCTTATAAATTTGACAAAGTTATGCATATATTTGAAATATGAGACTTTTATCTAAGAAACAGACTATAAAATCCCACCCCATCCCCAGTTTTCTGTTTTCCTTCTCATCTTGGCTACATTGATCTTATTTGTAATCAGAATTATCCATTTCTCCAATAAGCATGCTGCACAGGAATTCTCCTTTCACTAAAAGGATAAGTCTCCAAACTTTGCAATTTGGAGTTTTGAGTCAACTCCCATGACTAGCATTTCCTAGGAAGAGCTCCTTCTCTCACTAGATTCTTGCATTATGTTACCTCAGAAACTTTCTCCACTCTTATCTTGGTACTATCTTTTGAGACAATGCAGATAAACATATTTAGTGTCTGTGGATTCTCCAGGATGCTCCACCATTTCCCCAGCTCCTCCCATATCTTGGACCTGAGGGGAAAAGTTCACTCTCAGGTCTCTCTGATCTCTGACTTCTGCCCATAAAATGTAGATGAGTATATATAGCTAATATGTGATTCTGTTCTAAGGAAGTTATTATCTGACTATTCTCTCACAACTTATCATGGTTTCATTTGGGGAAGAGTTGGGGGAGGCACAAAGGAAAAAATAGAAAGAAGCCCAAAAGTGATGAGTGTGCTTGTCAGTTCACTTTTGTAGTTCTCCAGAAAGGGTGGCTCCTCACAACAGAGTTCATATTACCAAAAATTCCAGGCAACTTAATCACCTTGGGAGCATCACAAGTCACTAGATTCAGTCTTTTTTCTTCAAACACCAGAACACACATACAGAATAGATAAAAGAAACAAAACTACACCATAAACATAAATATTGGAACTTAAAGACAAAGTTAGAAAGAAAAAAAGCATGCCATGTGCAGAACATGAGGATTCAAAATATGTAACAATAAATTTTCATTTCAAGAAAACCTATATGATAAATGACACTCATTGTGTTGAGAATTGTCCATCTTTTCTTTGCTTCCTTGTAAGTTTTCTTTTGTTCTCTGCTGTGCACTTTTTTACTTTGTTATTTTTTTCCCTCCTTCCAACCATCCCCCAGAAGGCCACAATAAAGTTTAGATATGTTTTTCTATAGCTATAAATATATACATATCCTCTTCCACCCCCACTCCCCCACATGAGGCTACTATACGGTTTAGATATTTTTCTCTTTAGCTATATATATATATATATATATATATATAGAGAGAGAGAGAGAGAGAGAGAGAGAGAGAGAGAGAGACATATACTTTGACAAACCTCTTCTACTCCTGATCTTTGTTTTTATGTATGTGCTTATCTCTTATTTCCTATACCCTCTGCCTCCTCTACTTTGCTTCTACCTACTACCTTGCCCTCCTATGACTTGCCTACCACCTTCCAGGGATCCCTCCCCTATCCTCCCATTCCCATAAATCTAAATACTCTTCTATACCCCTATTCCCTCACCCTCCCCTCTAAAGATCTCTCCTTTGTCCTCTTCCCCCTCCCTATGCCCCTACCATTTCAATTCTTCTGAATTTAGAAGACTTTTATACTCATATATACATACATATACATATATATGTATATATACATACATATACATATATATGTATATATATATATACATACATATACATATATATATATATATTTCCCTCTTAAAGCCATTCCCAATGACAGTAGGTTACCAGAACTACCAGCCCTCCTCCCCCATCTAATTCTTCTGTATCAATTCTTCCTCTTGCCTCATTTGCATAAAATAATTACTCTTTTAAGCTGTTCCTAAATGGTTTTACTTTTTAAATTCATATCATACTCAGGTTCACCCCAGTCTTATGAGTTACCCAATTATTGATAAGAATCTTACACATACAGTTTACATATATAAAAAGCAAACAGTCTGTCCTTATGGATCCCTTATGAGCAGTCTTTGTTATGTGCCTTATATTTCTCTTGGTTCTTATATGTCGAATCTTCTATTAAGTTCAAGATTTTTTTAACAAAGTATTGAAAGTCTGAGAGTTTATCAAATGTCCATTTTTTTTTCATTCAGGATAATACTTAACTTTGCAAGGTATGATATTCTTGGCCAGAGCCCCAGTTCTTTTGCTCTTCAATATGTTGTGTTCTAAGACCTGTAGTCCTTTAATATCTCTGCTGCTAGGTCTTGTGTGATTTTAATTTTGGCAGCATCATATTTAAATTATTTTAATCTTGATGTTTTTAATATTTTTTTCTTGAGCTGGGGGTTTCTGAATTTGACTATGATATTATTTTTTTTAAAGCAGTTGGGGTTAAGTAACTTGCTCAAGGTTACACGGCTAGTCATTATTTATGTGTGGGTGCTCATTTTCTGAGGCCGGATTTGATCTCGGGTCATCCCAACTCCGAGGCCGGCGCTCTTACTCACTGCGCCACCTAGCCTCCCCTTTAGGGCAATTGGGGTTAAGTAACTTGCCCAAAGTTACACGGCTAGGTTTTTGTTTGTGTGGATTAATGACTATGATATTATTATGAGTTTTCTTCATAGGATCTCTTTTAAGTAGTGATCAATGTATTTTTTCTATTTCTACTTTCCCCCTACCCTTGGTTTTTTAATCATAACTTTTAGTTAGTCCAATTACTTTTATATTTTCTCTTCTTGATCTATTCTTCAAATCTGTTGTTTTTCTTATAAGATGTTTCACTTTCTCTTCTATTTTCTCATTATTCATATTTTGCTTAATCATTTCTTGATCTCTTATAATTTCACAGGCTTCACTTTGCCCAATTCTAATTTTTGAGGTGTAATTTTTGTCCTTAAGATTCTGGGTCTCCTTTTCCAATTGGTTGACTTTCCTTTCATACTCTTGTTTTTCTTGGATTATTTTATTTTCTTAATTTATTTTAGATCTGGTAGCAGCACGTTGTAGATGAAGCATGATATAAAAGATAGAATCTTAATTTGGAATCAGAAAGATTGAGGTTCAAGTCCTGACTCTGGCTCTTGCATAGGCAAGCCACACAATCTTCATGTAATTTAGGCCACTCACTAGGCTTTATCTACTATAGATGGGTTGTGATTTATACTGGTGGAAGGATTTTCCATACCTAGCTTTCTATATACTGTTAGAAATCACAAATCCTTTCTAAAACAATATCATGTACAATACCTGAGATTTTCTAAACTATAAAAACTAGATCCTTCACATGTTTACCTTTTACACTATCATGGACGGTAGTGGGACAGAACACAAGTAAAGTTAGAGATGGGAGAAAGCAGAACAAGAGATAATGAGTACTGCTAGTTTGAATAAAAGGTAGAATACATTAAAGACAGCCCTGTGACATGAAACCAGAATGGCAGGTTGGAGTCACATTATGGGTAGTGCTAAATATAAGAATAACAGATTTAAGATTTCAATGCAGAAAGGAGAGCAAAGGATAGATTATAGAGAGGGTACACTAGGAGTAAAAGGAACAGATGTCTGGTAGAATAGTCACAGTTAAAGATAATAAGAGCCTGAACTATTATGATTATGAGGGTAAAGATTAGCAGAACTATTGTGACAATTTTTGCAGAGGTAGAATTGGCAGAACCCCCAGATGGGTTGTTCTGGGTAAAGGAGAAGACAGTTCAAGATGATTTGCAAAGGACTGTGGTGTCATAATAATAGAGAACTAGAAAAATGGTAAGTTTTGTGTGGAAGATAAACTGACTTTACAGTTGGACATTTAGAATGCTATGGGCTAGAGATTTTTGAATTATCTGTTGAGAGGTGACAAGTAAGGGCATGGACATGGACAAGAACGCCAAGGAAGAGAGGAAAACAAGAGATGAGGAAAGAATTTTTGATGACATGACTGAAAAAATGACTAAACAATGACAACAACATCAACAACAACATAATGTGGGACTATTAATAGTACCCTAACATTTACAATAGTGAGGGGAGGATAGGAAAACTTATAACAAAAATGCCTCATTAAATCAAATTCCCACATTAACTATATCCAAAAGATATATTTCTCGGTCTATATCCTAAGTCCATCACCTCCTTCTTGGGAAATGGATAGCAACTTTTTTAAAAAAAAATTATTTTAGACTCAAATGCCAGAACACAAATACAGAATAGAGAAAATAAAACAAAATATATCATAAACTTAAATATTAGAACTTAAATACAAAGTTAGAAGAAAAACAGCATATCATATGCATAGCAGAACATAAAGAGAAGATTCAAAATATGTAACAATATTTTTTCATTTCAAGAAAGCCTATATGATAAATAATACCCATTATGTTGAGAATTGTCCATCTTTGCCTCCTTGTGAGTTTTCTTTTGTTCTCTGCTTTGCACATTTTTAGTTTGTTTTTTCCCCCTCCCCCTAACCTCCTTCCTCCACTGCTACCAGAAGGCCACAATAAAGTTTAGTCATGTGTCTCTATGGCTATAAATATATACAATATGCAATACAATATACAATAAAATATATACAAAAGACTTAGTCTTTTTTAACACAACAAAGTGCACAATGTGCATCACGTGCGGGGTCCCCAAAAGAGCTATCCTCTGCAAGTGTACATGCACTCAAAATAATAGCTCACAAGTTCCCATTAGTGGGTTTCTTTTTCTTTTAGTTAGTCAGAAAACACGAGATCAAAAGTAAAGGCATTTAATGAAACAGCACAGTAAAGTTTGTAAGAGAACATTACCCCCATAAACATAGGCATGCTAAAGTTTAGAATGATCTGAGTTTGGTGAAAAAAGCTTAGAAAAACTTAATTTCAAATACAGAAACACACATATATACATACATATATACACAGGTATATGTATATATCTATATCAATATACACATATATGTATATATACATATGTATATATCTACACCAATATACACATATATGTATATATACATATGTATATATCTACATCAATATACACATATATGTCTATATGTGTATATTGATGTAGATATATACATATTACTATATATAAAAACTATACATATCTACATAGACATATATATATACATATATATACATATATATATATATATATATATATATATATATATATAAAATGTTATAGGAATGGGGGAAAAACTAAGGCTCCATTTTAATGGCTGCTTCTGTTCCAGACATGCTCCTTCTTCTTACCTAACATCCATCCCCTATATGGACATTTCCTTACTATATATCACTGACAGTGGGTTGGCCATCTCCCATATACCTACCAGTACCTTGATGCTTGTAATATCAGAGGTTAGAAAGCAATCATTTTGCAATAAAACTCCTGGCCCTCACCTGCATTGTGGAAGTCCTTCAGTTCATAATGGAACCTTGGCATCCTCTGCCCCACTGCCATCCCCAGTGGATGAATGAGGAAGAAATTTTATTAAGCACTTACTTTATGCCAATCATTGTGCTTAGTGCTGCAGATACAAATACAAAAGCAAAGACAGTCCCAGCCCTCAGCTTAAATTCTAATGGGAGAGACAATATACAAAGGAGGGTGGTGACCAGGGGTGGGATATTGGTCCATAAGAGTATGGATGGACATATCTCATCACAGAACAATAGTAGAGTTGATTTGTTTGACCCAGAACTACCCAAAACTAGGGGTGGGGAAAAAAAAGTGTTTACTTTTGCAAGATGGTGAACAAGACTGTGGAAGAGATAACCACAGAGTAGGGTATCAAGTGAAGCATGGTGTCTTAGGCTTTCCTGAAAGAGTTATAATTTATTATGTACTTTTTTTAAGCAAAAGGATATGAAATGGAGAGTTGCAGTTGCATAGAGTGTCTTCTTTTTGTGTTTTATGTGTATAAAAATGCCTTTTGTTGTTGTTGTTTGAATTCAGAAGAGAGATTCTTTTTAAGACAGCAGTTTCTGCATTCCTTCTTTTTATATTAGGGTTTAGAGGCTTTAGGAAAATGAAATCCCCACATACTTGGTCATCAGACTAAGGGAAAACTTTAGCTTGCTTTGTTCCTGATAAGAGACTATGTCTATCCTCAGAGCAATAGACATGCCAGACTTTTCTTCTCCAAAATAAAGGTCCTCAGGTGGCTAGGTGGGACAGTGAATAGAGCATGGGTCCTGGAGTCAGGAGGACCTGAGTTCAAATCCGACCTCAGACACTTAACTAGATGTGTGAACTTGGACACAATTGCCCTCCCCAAAAAAAGCAAAATAAAAGTCATCACACTCTTTTGAAATACAGTTAACAGTCATGTAGTGAAGTAACATCCAAAGGTGTTGCCTATTTTTAACTCTACACTTCCTGGTCGCCAAGGACACTGTCTCTATCCCAATACTTTGTATGCTTTGGGGTTTAAAAAAAATCTTGCTGGTCCTTGTTGGCCAAACTACACTGCTTGAGAGACATTTTAGGGATTTCTCTTTCATCAGACCACCAGGGTCTGCTTGGTTTACATTCCACTCATTTTCCCAGTCTTGAAATTAATTTTTGGTCTCTGATACAAATGAATGGGAATTGGGGTGGGTGGGGTAGAAAAAAGCAAAGAAGCAACAACAATGAATTACCCCACAACTCAATTTCTTTTTTTCTTCAAATTCCTGCCTTTATTATAGAAAGATAAATTGATATGTAGATAGATTGTATAAACAGATATGTAGGTAGTTGATAGATGTGTATATGTCACATTATTGTCTTCATACCTATGTATGTACCAGCATGCCAGCAAGCCTTTCTAGGCTTTGAGCCAAGCTGTACAGTAATATATAATTAAATACTAAAATAAATGCCACAAAGCTTCAGAAAAAAAGCGTTGACTAGAGTTACTAGAGTAACTTGATTACTAGAATAATTAAGAAAGTACTGATAGAGGAAATGGAGCTTGAGTTTGCAGCACAGAATTGGAGGACAGATGACAATTTCATTGAGGACCTAACCGTGGGCCATGATGGATGAACCACTGCAGATTTATGAATATAGAAGTGACTTCAAAATAATTGTTTTTAGTAAGGTTAATCTATTTATAATGGATATTCTATTTATAAGATTGGGGGGGAGGGATCAGACCGGACAAGGTAGAGAGGAATTGTTTTATTATTACCAGTAATCATGGCTTTATTTTTCTCTTTTTAGGATGTGGGAAGTGTATATACCATTTAAAGCAAACAATCTTTTTATGCTAATCAGAGGGAATTCAATAGCTTTACAAGACTGCTTTATCGCAGACTGCATGTTTTTACTGTCTTATGTTGCACTGACTTTCAGTCAGAATCCTCATTACGTAACAATGACAACACAAAACAAAGATATGATACTTTTTGACTGGCAGCCATGTTTTCCTGCAACTGTTGTAACAGTTTCCTATTGGGAGACTCTTTTTACAAAGGATGCCTTCATTTCTTCAGAGAAGATCAGAATACCCCCCAACATCCTGACCGATGAAGAAAGGCAAAATATACAAGATGTTGCCATAACAAAAGCAGGAATAGTCATTTTAACAGCAGGTTTTCTTTACTTGAGGACAGAGGATGATTTCATAAAACTTGACAAGAAGTTTGGTATTCCTCCGAGTGTAACTGGAGTAGGAACAAGAACCTATTGTTGGCCTAACTATACACCACAGGTTAGTCCAAGTTTATTGCTATTATTTGTCCTTGAAGGTCTTTAGTTGTTGGTGTTTTGCATTCCCTGAATAAGAACAACATGGAAAACAGATGGTTTAAAAATGTGATATAAAAGCCAGTTTAGTTATAAAGATGGGGCCTAGACTTGCGATTTCCCTGGCATTGAGGACACATGCATGGTAAGGAAGATCTGTCTACCAATGCAGGTCAGCACCTCCTCTGAAACTTAGTATGAGTTGCCTAGAGCACAGAGAAGTTAAACAACTTGAGGCAGTCACACAGTCAATATATGTCAGAGATGAGACTTGCTTGATACCAGGTCTCACTGGTTTCAAGGCCAGCTTCCTATCCACTTCATGTGCCCCTATCCTTCCTCTTTAAACACATCAATTCATCTCTGCTATTAAATCCTATTAAATGCATTTAACCTATGTACAGTATCAGAACATCACAGAATTACTGAGTGTTAGAACCAGAAAGAGCAATGTTCTTTTTTTAATAAGTGAGTGATTGATTTTTAGTTTTCAGTAGTCACTTCCGTAAGATTTTGAGTCTTAAATTTTCTCCCTCTTCCTCTCCTCCCCCCCTCCCCAGGATGGCATGCAGTCTGATATAGGTCTGATATATATACATTCATATTAAACATATTTTCACATTAGTCATGATGTAAGGAAGAATTAGAACCAAGGGGAGGAACCATGAGAAAGAAGAAACAAAACAAAACAAAAAAAGAAAAGCAGAGCAAATAATATGCTTCCATCTGCATTTAGACTCCAAAGTTCTTTCTTTGAATGCGGATAGCATTTTCCATTGTGAGTCCTTTGGAGTTATCTTAGATCCTTGAATTGCTGAGAAGAGCTTGTTACTGTGTACAATGTTCTCCTGGTTCTGCTTATTTCACTCTATATCAGTTTACATAAGTCTTCCCTTTAGCCCTCCTGCTCATCATTTCTTATAGCTCAACAGTATTCCATTACATTCATATACCACAACTTGTTCAGCCATTCCCCAATTGGTGGACATCCCCTCAATTTCCACAGAAAGAGAAATTTTCTAGATCAAAGAGGGGTTCTTGAGCAGGGATCAACAGATTCCAGAAGGAGATCTGTCAATTTGAATGGGTTGAAAAAAAGTTACACCTTTATTTTCACTAACCTCTCTTCCTGAAACTTAGCATTTTCCTCAATTATGAAAGCAGGCATAAAACCCGTGAAACGGGGGCCATAGGCTTCAACAGACTGCTGAAGGGATCCAGGATACAAAACTGGTAAAGAACTAGAACTCATTTTCACATGCTCTTGAACTCATTTTTACAGTTGAAACAACTGGGAATGAAGTAGATTGCTCAATACAGGCAGAGCCTGTATTCAAACAGGTCTCCAGGCCCAATGATCATTTCATTGCATGCTCCCTTCCTTCTTCCAAACCTTCACAAAATTCAGAAGGACTTTAGTTTGAATTGAATGTGGCACTTAAAGTCAAGACCCACATTTTACAAACCCAAGCCATGTTTTCTACACACTAGTGTAATAAGTGCTTATTGGATTGGATTCTAGAGAAGGAAAGACAAGCAGCTTCTGGAAAGCATCATTTGGTAATTTTGTGCCTTTGATGGGGAATAATTAAATATGGTCTATTCAATCAACAAACATTTATTAAAACCTACCATGTATACCAAGCCCTGCACTAAGCACCATTTAAGGAATGGCTGCAATGATGCTGTGCTATCAGTCTTATTTAAACAGGCTACCATTCTGCAATAGTAGGGTAGTTGTAAAAGTGTTGGAAAAAACCTCCCTTGCAAATAAATGGCTGCCACCATATTTGACACACTGATATTCTTTCCTCTGACTCAGTTATTTGTGCCTCACAGTGGCATTTCTTGACAAGAAAAGACAAAATGTTCTGAATGTTGATCTGAGTGTACATTTTCCCTGGAGCATGGATGCAAAAGCACCACCTGTCTTGTCTACCGTCAGAGGCAGGTGACACAGGAGTTCCCACAAATTCCACCATTCCTTTCTGTTTGAAACTTCTCACCAATCTCCCCCGTGGCCATGAGGATGCCTAGATGAGAGGCCATAACTTTTGACAATACTTCTAGCCATGGAAGCAATGCTTCTCCCTTACTTTCAAGTATTACTTCAACCTGTTCACCTGTCAAGCCCTTCTGGGAACTCTTAAGCAGTGATTGTAGAGTAGTAATAGTAGTAGTAGGATAATCTTAGCTACGTTCAGGCACTCTCCCCTTCATGACAGCAACAATGAGATCATTGCCCAGATTTGACACTATATCTCTTCATAGGTTCTAGAGGCAAGAGGAATAAATTCTGGCATTTTTGTGGACTGGCATTTAAGTCCTAGCTAGAGGACAGTGAAATATTAATGGAGTCAAACAGTTCCTTCAGTGGAGTGATACAGAGAAATTATGAGTAAAACATACCAAGAACAAAACTCCTTTTTGCCTTCATGTAATCTTGTCGTTGTCATTATATGCTCACAATAATACTGAGGATTTCAAAAGTGGAACCAGTTCCTGAGTGGAAACTTTAACAAATTGTTCCAACTCTTGGGCTGGAAGGAATCAAGGCTTGAGCAAAAAGCTAACAGACAGCTTAGAGTAGGGATTCTTAACTGTAAACTTTTAAAAAAATATTTTGATAGCTTTATTTCAACATAATTTCTGTTCTTTATAATGAACATTATAAATTCTATGTATTTTATTGTATGCCTTTGATAAAAGGGGAGGGGCTTGTAGGCATCATAGGACTGCCAAAGGTTAAGAAAAAATAAGAATCCTTAACTTAAAGGGACACTCTTCATGATAATGGAGCAGGTGGTACAGTAGATAGAGCACTGGACTTGGAGTCAGGAAGACCCATCTTCCAGAGTTCAAATCTGGCCTCAGATACTTACTAGCTGTGTGACCCCAGGAAAGTCCCTTAACCCAGTTTGCCTCAGTTTTCTTATCTGTAAAATGAGCTGGAGTAGGAAATGGCAAACAACTCCAATATCTTTGCCAAGAAAACCCAAGTGGGGTCACAAAGAGTCAGACACTGCTGAAAATGACTGAACAACAGCTTCATGATAACCTTGCAATCCTAATTAAGATGAAAATGCAAGCAAATGATCTCCTAGCCAGAAAAGGATTATGAAGTGCCACCACAGAGTCAGGGAATAGGTAGACAACAGAAGGACTGTGAGCCTATGGAACTATGACTCATCAGTGGATCTAAGTCCATGTTTATGCCCTTTTTTGGGGTTTTCTTGTGCTTTCAGAGTATTACCCCTGACTCTAAGGCCTGTTTACACAAGGAAAAATAGAACAGTAAAGGAAGCATCTCTTATGTACCTAGAAATAAGGTTATAAGGATTTCTGGAATTTGGTGGGAATTCCCAACTAGAAAAAAAAATCATCATAGAGACAGGAGAATTTATACCAGATGAGCCAGGATATTGCACATACCAAGTCATAATTGAGGTATTTCCTGCCAATGTCAAAGTCAAATGAGAAGAAATTGATTGATTAAGGGCCTCAGGAAGCTACTGGTCTTTGGGAGAGCCATGTCACAACTTCATGTACCTGAGGTGAGCTGGTTGCCAAGGAAAAAGATGGGGATCTCATTAGAACATGCTGCCACAAACTAATTGAGCACTACTACTAATTGAGAACTACTAATGAAGTGATGAAACATGATGAAGGTCTTCAGCAGCAGCTCAAATGGTATTACCTCATATTAGAAATTTAGACACCTGGAGTAGAGTTGAAATGGCAAAGTAAAACTAGCATTTTTTTGCAAATTCCCCCAACACCCCACCACATACACACACACAAACATACATACCAACAATAACAACAACTTAAAAAACATGTCAAACCAAATTCTGCACAAAAAAACAAAAAGTTACAATGACTCATTTTTCTAGCACAGGACAACATAAAGAAAAGAGAAATAGGGGTCTCTGGACATTGAGGTGGGGCTTGGATGAGAGCATGATGGCCAAAGTGACACCAGCAGTGATAGCAGTGCTGGTCTGGGGCAATGGCGGCAGCTATGGCGCTCAGGGACAATAAGGGGACTGAACACCCAGTCTGAGAGATCCAAGGCAACTACTCTATTTGCATTTGGCTCAGGCTCAGATGCCATTTGGCAGCTCTGTTGCTCGTTACCCAGTTTGGGGCTATAGTTCCAGGGTGGTTTGTTGCCCATTACCCAGTTCCTAATTGCAGTTCTAGGGCAGAGAGGCTGCAGTCACAAGGCAGCTGGAGGCCTGTGTTCTGTGGACAAACTAGGAGGGCAGTGACTAGACCCCAACCTAGATCACACTTTATTGGAAGCACCAAAAACTTACAAGCCCCTAGCCTGATCTGTGAAAGCAGCAGGACATAAAAAACAGAAGCCTCTCCAGTCATATTGGCTATGATGACAAAACAAGTAAATGACAAATGCTGGAGAGGATGTGGGCAAATTGGAACACTAATGCATTGCTGGTGGAGTCGTGAATTTATCCAACCATTCTGGAGAGCAATCTGGAATTATGCCCAAAGGGCTATAAATAATTTCATACCCTTTGACCCAGCCATACCACTTCTAGGGTTATATCCCAAAAAGATCATAGAAGAGGGAGGAAGACCCATATGTACAAAAATATTTATAGCAGCTCTTTTCGTGGTTTCAAAGAATTGGAAATTAAAGGGGTGCCCATCAATTGGGGAATGGCTAAACAAGTTGTGGTATATGAATGTAATGGAATATTATTGTGCTGTAAGAAACGAGGAGGAGACGGTTTTCATATTTACCTGGAGAGACATATACAAACTGATGTTGAGTGAGAAGAGTAGAATCAGGAGAAATTTGTATACAATCACAGACACAACATATGTGTGATGACCAACTATGACAGACTGGACTCTTCTCAGCAGTGCAGGATTATAAGTTAATGCCGAAAGACTCATGAAGGAGAGAAATGCGATATCCAGAGATATAACTAGAAATATATATATATATATATATATATATATATATATATATATATATATATATATATATATATATATAAACAGAGAAATAACTAGATATAACTAGAACTTAGCTTGAATCCTGATGGAAGCAAACTAATTGATCTTTTTCTTTTCATTGTTTGGTTTTATTTCTTCTTTATCATTTTTCATCCCACCTAGTACAATATGCCTTTGTAATTGGACTAATGTCTAATATGAATGTATTTGCAGATCATATACTGGACTATATGGTGTCGTGGGGGTGGGGGGAGGGAGGGAAAGGAAATTTGAAAATCAAGGAACTATGGAATTGAATCTTGTTAACTAAAACTAAACTAATAAATTAATAAAAATAAATAAATAAATGAAAAACAGAAGCTCAGACTAGATATTCTGCCACCCTCTCCCCAACTCCAAGAGGTAAGCAGAGACCAACTCTCACATAAAGTTCAAAGTCAAGAAATAGGCAGGGAAAATGAGCAAACAACAGCAAAAAAAAAAAGAAGAAGAATCTGACTATAAAAAGTTACTATGGTGACAGGGAAGCTCAAGACACAAATTCAGAAGACAATGACTTGAAAACATCTACAAGCAAAGCCTCGAAAAGGGAGGGGGAAATGCCAATTGGACCAAGCCCAAAAAGAATTCCTAGAAGAGCTAAAGTAAAATCTTTGAAAAAGAAGAAAGAAAAAAAATTATTTTTAAAACTAAATAAGAGCATTAAAGGAAAAATCGGGAAAAGAAATGCAAATATCCACTTAGCCTTCTGCAGCTCAAATCTCCCAAGCTCAAGAGAGCCAGTCTCAGTTTCCCTGGTTGTTGTGATTACAGGTATTGCTCCACTATGCCTTGTTCTTTTTTTTTTTTTTTTTGCCTTTTGGAGGGCAATTGGGGTTAAGTAACTTGCCCAAGATCACAGAGCTAGGTTTTTGTTTGTATTTGCGTTAAGTGTCTGAGGTCGGTTCTGAACTCAGGTCCTTCTGACTCCAGGGCCAACACTCTACTCACTGTGCCACCTAGCTGCCCCGACTATGCCTGGTTCTTAAAGCCTATTGAAAAAGATGCCATAAGCTATTAAAGTGGCCCACTGCCCCCAGATTGTACTTTATAATTATTTTCTAGTGTATTTCCTTTCACAAAGTATCCATTCCACACATATCTTCCTACAAATTGATCACAAACTGAATGAATATACACTAGACCAGGAAAAGCAAAATAAGTCTTTTTAAAAATCATTTACAGAGATTCTTGAGATTCTTAATTATCTAGTTATAGTCAGTGAATTACAACAAGATTACTAGAACATGCCTGAAATTGGGGAATTATTGGACAACTCATGAAACAATATGCAACCTGTTCCATAAATCATACTGTATTACCTATGTGGTAGCTAATGACATTTTCATCCTTGTAATTAGTTCACTGAGGATGACTGCCATTGAACTCATATTAATTTTTATGTAGACCTAATAACTCTATAAGTAAACTATTCTAAAGAGCTCAGAGTTTCCAAATTGCCACATTAAAGTCAATATGTTTCTGGGATCAATATTAAGCTATAAGGATGGGATATGTTGCTGAATCCTCCAAGAGACTTGTGCTCCTATATCATAATCTTGTTCCATTCTTCTATTTGTGGCATGTCTGTTCTCATCTGAGCCTGCCAGACTCATGTTGTAGAGCTCCTCCTTCCCCAACTGATGGGATCTCTCAAAGGTATCCTCCGCTTCAGGTTGCATTATCTAAAGTCTGGAACAGAATAGTTTCCCATGGTTGTGTTTGAATGCATAGTTTGAGAATGGGAAGGACACATAGCTTACCCAAACCATTCTATCTAGATTTGTTAACAATTAGACAAGTTTCTGTTTGGGACTCAAAAATAGATATTAATATTTTTGCAACATTTCCCCTCCATCCCAAGTAAACAGACCGCAGTAAAACCTTTGAGTATCTATATTTGATCTTGCCACCAGCACTTCACACATTACTAAAGCTTAATTTTTAATTTTAAGTCATCAACCCCAAACTAATTCTTCAGTCATTCTCGAAACCTTCCATCTTCACGAAATCTTCCAAAGAATTCATACATTGTTCAAAGTTTTCAAGACTTCATTCCCAAATTAAACCCCTGAGCTTCTTTCCACTAGTTCTCAACAACAAACTCATTTTACAAATAAAAAGCTGTTATACCATGAGAATGTTTTACAAAGAGAAAATCTCCTTGTAGTTTGAGAAGAGGAAGAGGTGGAGAGACACAAAGAGTTGAAGGGGCAGAGAAAAGCTAAGTTTTGGCAAGCTCAGTTGAAGGGACAGAGAAAGGAGAAGATGGATTTCCTCAAGTAACTGTAAGTTACAGCATGGAAAGAATACAGTGTTGGTTCAGCTGAGTGTAGCTTCCCTGGTTCTGGGTTGCCCATAATGGTCTCTAGTCAGAAGGCTGAGGAGGCATTTGAGTTCTTCGAGGCTTTTTTTTTTTTAAACTTGGGAAGTTATGTCAATGGCCTGAGCCTTTAGTTCTCTTAGCCAGTTAAATCTTGAGTAGGGTTTCAATAGGGAAGCTAGGTGGCATAATGCATAGAACACAGTGGATAAAGAAGACTCATCTTCCTGAGTTCAAATCCAGTCTCAGACACTTACTAGCTCTGTGACCCTGAGCAAGTCACTTAATGCTGTTTGCCTCAGTTTCCTCATCTGTAAAATAAGCTGGAGAAGGAAATGACAAACCACTCCAGTATTTCTGTCAAGAAAACCCCAAATGCTGTCACAAAGAGTTGGACATGACTGAAATGACTAAACAACAACAAAAGGGTTTCAGTACTTTTGAAGGAAAATTAATTAGCCCAGCCCACATAGTAGGACAATCTAATAGTTAATGATGTGGTAGGTAACATCCACCACAGATGTTAGAATGGTTTTCCATTTCTAGGCAACTGACTTGGTTTTGTTAAAGTTATAAACAATATTATTATAATCCAGTTTAGCACTGAGAATAGGAATGCAAAACCTACATAAAAGTCCTTTCTATATCCATAAACTATCTCCCAAACAGCCAGGTCTTTCTCTGGGATTCTTGGTATACAAGAAAGATAAAGTCACCTTTCCTGTATTATATTCCAAAGGAAAAAAAGGAAGAAAAAAGGCATCTGAACTATGGAGTTGACAAAGCAGTGGTTGCTTTTTACATCTTATTCTGTATTCTGAATCTACTGCTTCTCTGCCAGGAGGTGATTAACATGCTTCATGATCTGGCTTCTGGAATCATAGACCCATTGCATTGATCAGAGTTCTTAAGTCTTTCAAAGCTGTTTGTCTTTAAAATATTGTTATTATATAAACAGTTCTCTTGGTTCTGTTCACTTTACTCTGCATCATTTCATATAAGTGATCCTAGGTTTCTCTGAAGCTGTATCTTCTTCCTCTCTGACAGCACATTAGTATTCCATTATAGTAATATACCATCGTTTGTTTAGCCATTTCCTAATTAATGGTACTCTCTTAGTTTTCAATTCTTTGCCACCACAAAAAAAAAAGATGCTGCAAATATTTTTGTACAAATGTTTCCTTTTCTTATTTTATCTCTATGGATACTTACACCAAGTAATGGTACTGATACAGAGTTTAGGGACTTGGGGGGATAGTTCCAAATTGTTTTCCAGAAATGTCTGAAAATAATGTATCAATATGCCTATTTTTCTCACAGACCCTTGAATATTTGTCACGTTCCTTTTTGTCAGCTTTGTCAACCTGATAAGTACGAGGCAGGACCTCATAGTTGCTTTAATTTGATTTCTCTATCAGTGAATTGAAGTAGTTTTCATATGGCTATTGACAGTTTAGAGATTTTCCTTTGCAAACTGTCTGTTCATATCTTCTGACTATATAAATAGTCAGAATTGACTAATTGGGGAATGGCTATTGCAATAGTATCACTGATCTATCTGCCTCAAGTCTCTCCCTGCACCAATCCATCTTCTCTTCAGCTTTGAAGGTGATTTTTCTAAAGCACATGTCTGACCAGGCCATCTCTGTCCCTATTCGTCAAATTCCAATGGTTACTTAATGCCCCTAAGACCAAGTATAAACTCTTCTGTTTGATAGTTAAAGCTCCTAATAACCTGACCTTTTCCTATCTTTCCACTTATACTTTATTCTTATTCCTTTTACACTTTATTCTTCTTTATATATTCTATGTTCCAGCAACATTGACCTATTTTCAGTCCCTCTCTCAATGTCTTTTCACTAATTATCCTCCATACCTAGAATACTGCCTCACCTCTGCCTCTTAGTTTCCATATCTTCCTTCAAAACTCAAATCAAACCCCACTCTAGGAGACCTTTCCTGGTTCCAGCATCACCCCCACCCCAACTGCTAATGCCTTCCAACTCATGAGTGCCTTCCACCTACAATGTATATTATGCATCTAATTGTTTACATATTGTCTTACAATATTATTATTATTACATAATGTAAGCTTCTTGAGGGCAGGGACTATATTTTTGCCTTTCTTTTGCCAGCATTTATCACAGAACTTAATAAATGCCCATTGAGTATATCCTTCCTCAGGTGTTCTTCAAAGCAACTAATAACTTGCCTTAATGATAATTTTATTGCTCAACGGGAAAGAAGATATAAAAAGGACTTTTTTGATTTGCTAGAAGTGGATGGGATAATTATAACTAATCGCCAAGAGAAAGCAGAGCTGCTCAATTATTCTGTTTCCACATTATTGGCCAAAGAAGTGAGATGAGAAATAAGCATTTATTATATTCTTATTATGTTCCAAACACTGTACTAAGCTTTACAAAAATTATTTCACTTGATCCTCACCACAACCATAAAGAACAGCCTTTGCAATCAAAATGACTGAACTAAATGGTTAACAAGGAGTTGACACCCCAAGTTAGTAAAGTTTTGTGAGAGAGTATTCCTTTAGTAAGCAAGTTTGCCTTTGATCAATTCAAGTTGCCTATATTCTCAGTTACTGTCAGAACTGGCAAATGTAATTTCTGAGATTTTGTCAGTAATACATGAAAGATTTTATAAAGCAAGGGATGTACCACAGGAATAAAGAAGGACAAATTTCTTAATTTTTTAAGGAGGGGGAGGAAGAAAGCAAAGTATGTTAATTATAAACCAGTGAACTTTACTTTGATTCTCAGGAAATTCTAGCATGTATCATTAACAAGATGACTGTCAGACACCAAAAAAGGAAGTGTGTTTACAATGGACAAGGATGGCAAGGTTGTCATATAAAAGAGAAGTAATATCCTTGACTTCTCCAAATGAATTTTCTAATTATCTATTTGGCCCCACAGAGCAAAACCAGCAGTCAAAGATGGAATATATATAAAGCAAATTTAGACTTGATATTAGGAAAAACTTCCTAACCATTAGAGTTGCCCAAAAGTGGAATGGATTGCTTTAAGAAGTAGTAGATTCCATTTCATTGGAAGTCTTCGGGTAGAGGTTGGATAACAGCTTGTTGGGTAAATTGTAATGGGGATTTTTTTTCAGGCATGAGTTGAATTGCTGCTTAAGCCCCTTCCTACTCCAGATTCTATGATTCTTTATTTCTCTGTGTTATGGCTGTTCCTGGGTAGAGTCTTAGATGCCATATTGTGCTGTTACTCCAGAGGCAGCTAGTTGATGCAATAGATATAGCACTGGGTATGGAGTCAGGAAGACCTGAGTTCAAATCCAGCCTCAGTCTCTTACTAGCTATGTGGCCCTGAGCATGTCACTTAACCTCTGTTTGCCTCAGTTTCCTCAACTGTAAATACCTTACAGGATTGTTGTGAGAATCAAAAGAGATAATATTTGTGGCACATAGTAGGGGATAGTTCATACAGAACCACCATTCATTATTTGACTGAGGAAAGAACAAGGAGGGAAAAGTTGCAGAAAAGCTATCTGTTGCTGAATAGCACTGAAACATGGTCATGATCAACATCCTTCTGAGGAACTGGGAATCAGGGAATGCTGGAAATAGGAATTTGGTGGGATGGTCATTCTAGGACATGGATTTGAGCAGGGCAAGATAACAAGTTTGCCACCACAAAAAAAAAAAAAACCCATATAAGTTCATATCCCCTTTCCCGTCAGATCTCAGCAAAGGGATTTGATAGGGAAAAATCTGTCACAAGGTTAGGGATGATATCTTCTGAATCATTTTCTGCATTTTACTAGTCAGAAGTGGAGGGTGGGGAGGCATTTGGGGGAAACTTAAAACTGGAGATCATAAGACTTTTACATTCTATACCAGCGGTTCTTAACCATTTTTGTATTATAGATCCCTCTGAGAGTCTGATGAAGTCTATGAATCCCTTCTCAGTATAATGCTTTTAAAAGCATAAAATACATAGCATTACAAAGAAAACCACTTATATTGAAATATAGTTATAAAAATGTCAGAAGTTCCAAGTTCTCAAGCCACTTTCCCCCACTCCCACTCCCCACTGAGATCTAGCTATCCACAGACCTCTTTATTATGAGTTGCTGACTACATAAGCCTGGAAGGAGGGAACTCTTATTCCTGACTCTTTGAATGAGTAAAAGAAATTTTAAAAAACACTTTTCGTTTGTTATCTTCATAGTGATTTTTTTCCTGAGAGTTCAGACCTTTATATACTAATTTGGGCAGCCACCTATTATACTTTCCCAGAGATTTTAGAAATTCCTTACATCTGTTTTACTTCTCCCTTTGGGCCTGTTCTCTCTATTCTGGTTTGCTGAATGAATCCACTACTCCATTATTAACACATGCCCTTCTCTGTGAAGTATATTTTCCTGCCCAATTGACCTACATGGACACCTGACTCTAACTTCTCTATAGTACATGTGGTTGTTGCCCCTAACTGAGGAATTCTCTCTAAGCTCATCTTCTTGCCCTGCTCACATCCATGTTCTAGAATGATTATTCCACCAAATTCCTACTTCCAGGGTTCCCTGATTCCCAGGTCCCTAGTAGGATGTTGATTATGACCATACTTCAGTGCTAATAAGCAATGGATAGTTTTTCTGCAACTTCTCCCTTCTTGCTCTTTCCTTAGTCAAATCATGATTTGTGGTTCTGTACTGAAGCAGTTGCTTTAGTTCAGTTTAATTTAGTGTAATTTAGTTTCTCCAGGTTTCACAATAAGAAAGAACACGTACTAAATTCACATAGATTAAGATATATCAAATGATGTGGCATCCTCACATTTGCTCTGTCAGCCTTTTAAGGTGGGGTTGTAGATAAAGTTGGCACCTTCTGAGCTTCTCACAACATAAAAGAGGTAAACCAGAACATGAACCTTGGGTAATTCCCATAAATTCCCTATCTCTCTTACTATAAGTTACCCTGTGTCTATAGTCTGACCTGTTTGTTTTTCCAAGTATTTATAGGTCCTGGTTCTCCAGAGACAACCCAATGTTTGAGTATCCACACAAAGTGACTGTGTTTGGCACTAAGTTGCAAATGACACTCCTGACCAAGGGGTGAAATGTAAGAGAAAAGAGAGAAGGCTAATGCCCTGCTTGGTTTGAAAAAAGAGTTTAAACTATTGTTATTGCTATAGATGAAAATTATATATAGCATGTGAAAAAAAAGAACAACATATACTATGTTAAAAAATAAAACTCATACTTAAGACTTTTTAGCTTTATTTTTAGGCCTGGTTTGGTTTTTCAGAACTAAACCAAACTAGCATAAAATGTTTATAACTGCTAACTTTAATTTTTTTGTTCTAAAAGTCTAGGCCTTATTGTGGCATGGAGGTGACCACAGCTGAGTTCTTAATGGCCATGCCAATTAATCACAAGCTTTGGTAGGGCCTATAAACCTGGAAAGGCACTATGTATGAGCTAAGTGATGAATGGTATGTGTGTTAGCCAAGTACAAAGAGCTCCATCAACAGACTGGTTGCACAACAATGAATGTTGCAGCCATGGTAAATCTCAAAGGTCCTTCATTATGACTTTATTAAGTCATGAGAGATTGGGACTTCTATTAGTAGAGGAAAACCCAACTGATTAGGATGACTGGAAATAATAATAGCTAATAATAATAATATAATTATTAATAGTCTTCCTATGCAAAAAATAAATAATAAAAAATAAAAATGGCTTAAATTTAACAAAGCACTTTACATATACAGTTATCCCTACCACATCATGGCTTTCCCCCTACCATGATTTTGATATATCGTAAGTCAATATAAGGAATTAAATGAGAATTTTCGAAGAGTTTTGTAGAAACCACAGACAAGATGCAAAGACCAGCAGACAACACAGAAAAAGTTTAGAAACTCAGAAATGCATAACATACATGTATGGTATTGTGTAATATCAACATGTTTTATCTTTTAATACCATAGTAATTCAGACTTCTTTTCTAGTATGAAGGTAGGGCCAAAAATTTTATGTGGGTTTTCCAGATTACATGAGTGCCGTGCTCCTCACCCCTGTGATGTGGAAGGGATAACTGTATTATTTTATTTGCTACTTGGAATAGCCATTGAAGAAGGCAGCTACTGAAGGTATTGTCCCCATTTTGTAGATGAGGTAACAGAAGTCAGGAAAGTTAAATGACCTGCCCATGGTTCCACAGCTATTAAATGTATGAGGTAGGATGAAATCACATATCTCTAGAATACTGAAATATTTTAAAATGTAGATCATAATAACTGCTTAATTAAAAATAATTCTAAAACTTGAAAGATAATAACATTTAGAAGATAATAATATCTAAAATCCATTACTATGATCATTATTTTTAATTTGTTGCAGGAAGGAATAGAATTGAGTGAGATGGTACTGTGGACAGAAAATGAAGTCATACTTGGATATTCTAAGAAAAAATTTAAATCATTAATAACAATTTCAAAGCTTGTGGTTCTCCTGAATAAGAATGCTTCATTGGATTCATTTTCTATACATTTTGTCACTTATACCTCAGATCCATCTGGAATTGCTGTGATGATACAACAGAATATTAATTTTTCTCAAGATATTCTGTATTTAATATTCTATGATGAGAACAAGCTTCTTTGGAGTCTACAAGAATTTTACTTGGATTTTCCTCATGGGAAAAAATTGAGTGCACTATTCATGTATTCAGCATTGCCAAATTTTGTGATATGGGATGACAACCGTGTTTACTATAGCTATGAAAATTATTCAAGAAACGGATATATGAAAATAAATGGACATGAAGATCTAGAAATAATTGGAAAAAATAGTTCCATTGCCCAAGTTTTTATAGGTTAAGTATTTTTATCTTGGGGGAAGAGGTGAATTAATGGTCCTATTAGATAAACCCTAAGAACTTTCTTATTAAGAGGTCATAATTTTTTTAAGGCAATTACTATCATTTATTTATGACATCGAAAGTGTCAATGAGATTGACATTTTCTCTATTATTTAAAAACAGAATTAAAAGTCTAAAGTGTAAACTCATGCTATATAATGATAAAATGAAATTCATGAAAATTGGTTCCTTTTTAAATCAGACATTTATATCAGTCATCAATCAGCACATTCATTTAGCACTACTATGAAATAAAGACTCTACCTTCTTGTCAACCCAGTCTAGTTGAGAAAACAAAATAAATAAAAATTCACTATTATCAATAACATTTAATATTTATAAAGTGTTTTCAATCCCCAAAACTCTGTACGGTAGAAACTGCATTTATTATCCCCATTTTACAGAATTGAGACATGCAGGTACAGTAGCATGCCAAGGTCATAAAAATAGTAAGATTCAAAGCAG
The DNA here is from genome assembly GCA_011680675.1 of Gymnobelideus leadbeateri. Taxonomy (NCBI): domain Eukaryota; kingdom Metazoa; phylum Chordata; class Mammalia; order Diprotodontia; family Petauridae; genus Gymnobelideus; species Gymnobelideus leadbeateri. Next base: position 274,671 of record WOXC01011301.1, read on the forward strand.
GTTCTCTCTTAACCCCAAGTCCAGTATTAACTTATATCATACCACTTTTTGTTGGAACACATGTATTGACATCAAAGTATTAAAATGAGTGGTAGAGATAAGTGTCATACAAGTTCAGAGAAGGGAGATTATTATTGGTTTGAAAAAGGTCAGGGAAGCTTCATGGAATCAATGGATCTAGCGGTGGTCCTCAAAGGGCAGTTAAGATTTGTATAATGTGGTTGCATTTACAGCCATGACTGACTCTGTCCTTAAGAAGTAAATAGAAGATCTCAGGACAAAAAGGCAACTCTTCTTCATATTCTTCTTCATGCATTAATCCTTTCCAGGAAGCCAACATGACCCAACTTGGTGAAACACTCAAAATGTCAAACAATACCAGGAATTTTGGACTCTCTATAGTCTCCCAATCTAGCTCCAGATCGAGAGCTGGTTACATTCTAAACAATCAGTGTTTGAAATGGTTAACTGATGATGACAGCTTTTTGTTGTACATGACACATGGTTTTGCCATAGTTTGGCATCGGGGGAATAGAATCTAATGGAAATCAGGGTCCTTATCAAGAGAAACAAACTGGGAAGCCCAGTTGAGACAGTAGAATGTTACTGAGTGTAAATCCAAGAACCAGAAACTAGGAATATTAAGCCAAGAAGCAGGAGCTTGGATTCAGTGGCAAGAAATACAGATTCTAACTCTCAGACCAACTCACACTCTGTCTGGTTCTAGGTCCTCTTGGATTGCCCACTATCCTCTACTCTCAAGCTTTTTTTTTCCTATGTGGAGATTTCTAGGATCTCAGAAGTATGCCGTTTAGATATAGTGTCTGTCTAGGCTCTCTTCTCATGGTCCCTTGATGCCAGTATTTCTCTATGAGAATGCTTACTCTTGCTGACTAGACGCACAGTCTTGGAGTTCCTATCTTTGCCCACCACCTTAACCCTTCAATCTTCCTATGCAATCATAAATCAAGATTCATCCCTGCATCTTCCCCTCACATTCCTCATAGTAAGGGCTACAGTGTTCAAAGAATATTTCATTATGTCTGGAAGTTTCCCCACAATGAATCTGTGGGAGCCAGGGGTGGCGTGTGACTGTTTCTTCAACTCTGCCTGTAGCTGTTCATCTCCAGGCTTTTCCATCGCATTCTGGTCTGTGGTTTCTCCTCTGGCCAGATACTATGGCTCCTTTCCTCTCACTAGTTGCTCCCCAGTCTATTCCATCTAGTGAGGTCACTTGCCATTCCAAGGTAGGGCCTTTTTTACTTCTCCCCTTGGGGCCAGCAGGCTGCTGAACTGCTCTTTCTCATTGCTGGTACATAGGCAGCCTCTTCCCTCCAATGACCCTAGACAAGTTCAGAATTACAGAAGTTTAGAACTGGAAAATTAGAAGGGACTTTGGTAGTGATCTAGTCCAATGCACAAACCAAAGAACATCCACTATAGCGTACCCAAAAACATACCTGGTCTTCCAGGCATTTGCTTGATAGCACCTGCCTCACAAGGTTGTTTTGAGGATCAAATGTTATAATATTTGCAAAGTGCTTAGCACAGAGCCTGGCATAGAGAAGGTACTATATAAATCATTCCCTTTTCTCCCCCCTCCCGCCTTTTTTGAGGATCAGGGGGATGTGGCAGACATAATTTCATTACATCACAATCAGTAATGATGTGCTTAGCCTTTCTGCTTTTCTACATTTTTTTTGGTGATGTTGCCACTCTGTAGTTGTTGCTCTGTTGCTCTGCCATTGTTCTGGATAGGATGGCTAGATTTGTTATTGAATGGTTACTTTTAAAAAACCAGCAACAACAACAACATTGGATTTGGTTGAACAAAACAACACTTTCAAAGGTGTCTTCCACCAAGGTTTCTCACGCTTGTGTCAAAGTCATATACAATCCTTCCAAAGATGTAGCAAAGACTGTCTGGCAGTCTTTTGTCTATTAATATGGCATAAAATAGGGGTTCATGTATTTTCCGGGGGTGCTTGCTACCATCTGTAGCACCAACATAATATTCACAGCACTGATGGCTACTATGACTATGCCAGCATAGTTCTGAATTGGCAAAATATAACAGACTCTCCATATAGAAGACAGAAGCAAAAAATTTATTCAGATACCAGAAAGCCAAATCCCAACACCAGAAAACCGAACTCATCATAGCAACAAAGAATTCTACACACATTAACACTGCAGAGAGTAACACCATCCCAAAGCCTTCCCACAAACACAAGTCCAACTGTTTCCTTGCCCGTGTCCTCTTTCCCACCTCACTAACTGCTCTGACTCCTAGCTTCCTGTTCCATTCATTTGGCAAACTCCTTGCATCACAGACTCCATGTGATTACATTCGGCCTATTAAGGGGCAGGGAAGATCTTCAAAGCAGGGGAGATCTTCAAATTACCATTATACCATCATGTCAGATATCCAGCAAAGAGTCCAAATATAATGGTAAAGTTGCCCAGATGATGCTACTATCTGCAGAAAACATTGTGCTGATAGCATCCATTACTAAAGCACTGGATCTGAAACAGGCACATATACATTCAAAAGAATTTATGCAGTTGGTTCAACATCCAAAAGTACATATGCATATATATGAATGTATATACATGTGTGTATATGGAGGTATACACTGGACATGTGTGCACTTTTATATATGCACATATACATATAAAGACATTGTGTGCTGGGTGTGTATGCACACATACATATATGTATTATATGTGTACACGCATGATACATATGGCGAACAAGATATTATTTTATAGATTGACAATGCCTTGAGGCCAGAACTAAACAGAAAAGTGGCCTGAAACAATGGTCCATCCTTTAACAGTATTATTATGGTCATAGGGCAGGTAAGGTGATGTGGTGGATGGAGTGCCAGGCTTGGAGTCAGCAAGATTTATCTTCCTGAGCTCAAATCTGGCCTCAGGAACTTAGTAGCTATGTGACCCTGGGCAAATCACTTAACCCTGTTTGCCTCAGTTTCCTCATCTGTAAAATGAACTGGAGAAGGAAATAGCCAACCACTTCAATTTCTTTGTCAAAAAAAACCCCAAATGGTATCACAAAGAGACAGAAATGACTGAAACAAATTGTTATTGTGCTGTATTACATGAAGAATTCAAGTTTTGTCAATCAGTGGGTAAATAGAGAGACACATGGTAGCCACCTGGAGTCTATAACATATTACCATCAAAGTATTACCCAAGAGAAGCAGGGTAAAGCACAGCATGTCACCAAAGAGCTATATGACTGGGAAGGAAGCTTTTTTCTTCCAAGAGGATACAACTCTCCTCCACTAAGGCAGAGAATAACTTTAAAACTATCCCATAGCTTCTAAAGTTCCCTGGCTCTTCTCTTCTCTCTCTTTACAACATCCTTTTACCCTCCAATCTGCATCCTGGATCCTTTTTTTTCCTTCTTTGTTTTCACTTTCAAGGACATTTTCCATTTTTTTCAAGGAACACTTCATTCTCCTTGGTAAGTTAGAGAGAAAAGCATTCCTCCTGACTTTTCAACACATCTAGAATAGAAACCAAGGTTCACTTTGTGCACAAATATAAGTAAAAACACAGATGAAGCACAGTCCTCTGCACATCACTAAAATATTCCCCTGAGCGCTCCATACTTTCTGAAACAGATTATCATGAATTCTTTGACTCTCTTACTGTCTTGTCCCATCACTACAACAAAATGCCTATTTATTTGCCCCACTGTTTATTGTACAAGGACCTGATGCTCGAGGCTCCTGGACAAGTTTTTCTTTATAATGCATTTTTCCTGTCTTTTCCCTCTGATGCTACTTGCCTTAATGTATTTGTCTTCCTACCAACATATACCTTAATGCAATCAATAACTACTTTCAGTTGCTGTCTTCCAAGATTCCACTTTCTGTCTTCTCCTTTTGCTGCTAGTAAGATTTCAGACTCATGTCAACTCATACTTTGCCTCTTAGTTATTTCTCACACCTTTTGAACACTAATGAGCAGAGTAGTTGAATAAATTCCCAGTAAGAAATAATTTCTCATCTTTGTCTTTTTTCCTATATACACAATCACAGATCTTGAGAATAGGAAGAGGCAGCACCCATCTAATCGAACCAATACATGAAAGAAATGTCTACTATACCTGGCAAGAGGCCTTCCATTCGTTGCTTAAAGATCACCAATAAAAGGGAAAACATAACCTCTCAAGACAGCTCTTTTCTACTTTTGGATAGCTCTAATTGTTACAAACTTTTTTTCCTGACATCAATCCTAAATACTCCTTTTTGCAACTTAATAATAACAACAATAATAATAATAGCATTTATATAGAATTTTAAGGTTTGCAAAACATTTTGCCTACATTATCTCATTTGATCCTTACAACAACCCTGGGAGGTGGGGAATATCATTGTCTCCATTTTACTAATGAGGAAATTAATGTGCCTAGAGGCTAAGCAACTTTTCCATGATCACACAGTCATTGATGCCTTAAGCAAAATTTGAACCCAGGTCTAACTGATTCTAGGTCTAGCACTCTAGCTGCCATGCCCTAGGTTCCATTCATCTTTTTCCTGACCTTTGGGGCAAAATACATGACTGAAGCTCCTTTCAAATGACCACCCTTCAAATACTTGAACCACAACTATCATGCCTCCATGGAGTCTTCTCCCCTCTCTAGACCAAACATTCCCACTTCCTCCAAATGATCCTCAACTGTGATACACATAATGGAACACACTATTCCTACAACTAGTTCTTCCATGTTGGTGAGAATAAGAACAGGAACAGAATGTTCTTTGGTTGATTCCTTTATCTTGGGAGGGATAAAGTGATCATTAAAGTAAGTCAAGAAACAAGTAGCTGCTCTCTTTCTGTCTGTGAGCCCTGGCAGATGTCCAGCTAATTGAAAAGCCTCATCACAACTATCTCATGGTTCTGTGCTAGGCTTATGATCCATTTGCCAAAGTACTCATCTGGTACTTTCTGTCCAAGTGGTCTACTGTATACTCTAATGACAAAATCACTTGTTTTTTCCTCCTTTGATCTTCATCCAAAGATTATAACGTTTCCCCCTCCTGGGTTTCTTTATATGGGTATACCTTTTTAATATACAATGCTACCCCACTAATCCTCCTTCATTATCCTATTTCTTTTGAATAAGGGAGAGCCATATGTTAGTCATTAATTTAATCTCATCGAGTCTCACTGATATCTATGAGGTCAAATTTTCCTTCTTGCATTAGGACCTCTAGACCCTCTTCATCACTTAAACTTTGGACATTTTTGTAGTGACATTTGAAGTCAGGGGTTTTTTTTCCTCCGCTGCACATATGGGTATTTCAACTGTTTTTCTTCTCCCTTCATTGAAGCTACTTTCTATGTCATCTGACTTGATGTATATTGACAGTTTTCTCATTCCCCCCCATCCCTTTTGTTTTCCCCAAACCTACAATCTCCATCTCTTTCTTACTCCATTTGTATCAGAAAATCTCCTAACAAACAGAAAAAAATGGAAAGAAATAACAATTGCTTCTACTGATATCTTTTCGACAAGTATGAACATGCTCAAGGATTAAACAGCAATACTCAGGAAGGGAAAAAGAGGTTGTCTCCATTCTCTTCTAAGATAAAGACAGCATGTTAATAGTACCTACTGGATGTGAAGAAGAGATTAGAACCCTTACTATATATACAACATCTCACATTTGACTTCTGCAGCTACTGCTGCAGAAAACCTCCTTGGTAAATGGGAGATTTCCCTTGGCTTTGTGTTATCACAATCATACAAGCTTGTTGTTTGAGGTTTCGCAGCATATCAGTTTAATACTCAGTAGATTAAATGAAGATCTTACTTGTCACAGGTAAGTTGCCGATTTCTTTTTTCAAAAGATATCTTGCATATATTTAATTTTTGTGTCCTTAAGACATTTTGTCTTACAACATTTTGGAGAGGGAGTTTAACATAATTCTGCTAAGTGATGGCAATTGAATTGGGAATTATAGGCAAATTGGCAAAGGGGAAGATTTTAGGGAATAAATATACTTAAAGAGGAATATCCTAAGAATGCACAGATAGTAGGAGAAAAAGACAAAGCATGAGAAGAATACAGAAGGAAAAATGGGGATAATTTTAAGAGTAGAAAAAAATGTGAAAAAGAAAAAATGGATGCAAAGAACAGGACAGTGGATTAAAAAACAGATTTTCCTACCCTTTATCCCTTCTCAGAGTCTTCCCAAACTGGAATCAAACAAAAAAATCATTGAAAAAATTAACTCTGCTATTGAATATTTCAAGGAACCTCATATGATTTTTTTAGTGTATGCATGGGAGACAACTTTTGTATAGAAGAGCCCCCTAAGCAGTATTTTGCTTTCCCAAGTCAGATGCTCTCTTATAGTCAACACACAATAAACATAGTGGATCTTCTATGCTCGGTAACTATCAGTCAATTATAAAGATGATATGGTCTGCTACAGAGAATCATTTCCCACAATCTGAATTACCTTTTCATATTTTCATTGGAGATATCTTTTATGTATATGTAAATCATTTTATAAAGAATTAGTAAAGATGAAAGAGTAGGCAGGCAGGTCGATAAGTATTGATATTTGTTTGAGAGTATTAGTATTGTCTATGATTTTTGTCTATTTTAGTACCCTTCCCCTATTAAAGAAAATTATGGGGGAGGGAGGAATAATCAGTTGTTTCTTAATAATGAGACTGGACATGTTGAGGATTTAAGGGAATATTCAAGATGGGAAACAGAAAAAGGCTTTTTTCTCCTGTAATTCAAGAAATTACTTTTTAAAAATATACATTCAAAAGGAAAGCAAGGCTAGAGAAATTTAACTTATTTTCTCTCTTTTTTTCAGATTATTTTGGGAATGGTGTGATAAAACTGCAAGATAATACAATGTTTTATTTCAAAGTTGAACTTACAAAACTAATAGAACTGCATCGGTGGACTAATAAAAATGACAGTACTTTATTTTTAATAAACCCTGGTGGGGAGCTATTTCTTGCAAATCTTAATTTTGGTACAGCACAATATTCAGCATATCCATTAATGCTGGAGTTATATAGTTCAACTTATAAATATAAAATTTCTTGTCCATATATGTTGTTTGAGAGCAGTATTTTGGTAAGCAATGTTTATTTGGACAAGGGAAAAGAACTGACATTTTGGGTTCAAATAATCTATCCTTCACAATTTGGTTTAAATCCTATTGTGGACATCTGTGGAAAAAAAATATTAAAGGAGACGAGATATATGGACTATGAAATAAACTCAGGAATCAGCACCAAAAATCTGGTAAGTTAGATTCAAATGTTTCAAATGTCTATCCTTTTATTTCTTCAAATAGAAAATTGTGATTTAATATTTTTCATGATTATGTACATATATAAGTAATCTGAGAAAGAGATCATAAAAACACTTATTCATTCAACAAATTTCATAAATAATATTGTAGTAAGGACCACACATACCTGTGATACCCATCCACCATCTTCACTCCTACTCACATGCTATTGAACTAAGCTGGAGAAAAGTCACAAAATCATGCTAGGTCCACAATAAGTTTATGCTACATAACTTCACCTGTGCCTTCACTGCGGCAAAGCAATCGATTCACTATCCCCCACTCACCACAGCAGCTCTTTCAGACTTTTCATCCTTCCTCAAATCCCCCACAACTTCCTCTCCCCTCTTCCTACCCTCTGTGCTGTGATAAAAATTATTTGAGGATTCATTAAATAGGTATTGCTTCCATTCACCAAATCAACATGTCAGAAATAGATTATGTTTACACTGCAAATAGATTTTTTTTATACTGTAGATTTTATTTACACTCAGTGTTGCAGGCTCATCTATATGAAAAAAAGTCAGAAAGTCCAAAGCATCAGCCTCGGGAAACTTATCTAGAATATGAATATGTAAGCAGCATAGAAAAAATGGAATTTTACAGAAAGTAGGAGAGGAAAAATATGGGTAAATATGTTGGGAAACAAGTAACAAAGGGGAAAGACACCAACATCTGTCCTGTAATTAAGGCATGAGCTTTGGCTTCTTTCCTAGACTTGCTACAGGTGTGACCTTTGAACTTTCAGGAACAATGTCTGGAAGTTCAAAATACACATGAGAGCAATGTCTTCTTCTTATGCCAGTGGTGGAAAGAAACCCGAGCCAGAAAATTATCTTGCCACTGTGAAAAACATATAGGTGGGAGAGGAATGAGAAGACCAATTTGCCTGGATCATAGATTACATGAAGAGATGTACCATTTAGTAATCCTGGAAGTATAGGTTGGCAGGGGTTGTGAAGGGCTTAATCAGAAGAGTTTGCATTTGCTCCTAGAAATGATATGAAGCCAGTGCAAGGCCCACCTTTTCAAGGTATGGGTACTTATAATTTATATTATAAAATAGAATATAAGTACATAAGAGAGGTTTGAGTAAGGTGATATGATAGTTTTTATCACAGAATCTCAGAGTTATAAGGGACCTCAGAAGTCATCTAATTAAATCCATGCTTGAACAATAATTTCCTCTACAACATTCCTGACAAGTGTAAGACTGTAGTTATGTTATGAGCTTGCCTGTTTAACTTTGATCTGGGGATAATGATTAGTATCATCAGTCCACCAATGACTGAAGTGATCAGGCAGGAGCCTGCCTTCTTTTCTGTTTAATCTTGTAATTAACAGCTGACATTTGGGGATGGAGTAGTAGGAAAAAGCACAGCAAGTTCTCTCCATACACATACACTCCTCCCAAATTCCTCCAAACAGATTGACAAAATGCACCAGACTGCAGCCTGATGGCGAAATTCAAAGAAATTAGAAGGAGTAATTTTTCCAGCCCAAGTAAGAACAAGGAGATAGAGAGATGTGTGGACACTGGGGATGAGATGTGGTCAGTG
>WOXC01011302.1:600000-772315 GCA_011680675.1 Gymnobelideus leadbeateri
TGGGAATGTAGAGTTCTACTATCCTGTCAGCCTTCTGTGTCCCAGGGGCATTGTGGACAATAACAATTTGCCTCAGTTTCAAAAATAGTTAGTTGCTGGATCCACTGTTGGTTTTCGGGCAGCTCTAAAATAAAATGCCCTGCTCTGCCACTGTTCATCAGAAAGAAGGGATGAATCAGAGGACCCATAGACTCGTCCCTTATTTCTTGAGATTTTTACTTCCTAATTTGGCATAGCCAATCCAAAGAAATCCAAGGAGCACTTAGTGCCTACTGTGTACAAGGCAGCTAGGTAGGTGGCTCACATGAAAGAATGCTGGGACCAGAGCAGGTCTGTACCAAAAGATTTCTGGAGGCCTGCAAAAATATGTAGAAGAAAACATCTTTTGCCGCAGGCTGCCCATGGGCCATAAACCGCAGTTTGTACAGGGCCGGTCTGGAGTCAGAAATACCTGAGCTGAAATGTGGCCTTGGACACTCACTAGCTGTGTGACCCTGGGCAAGTCACTTAACCTCTGTTTGCCTTAAGCCACTGTAGAAGGAAATGGCAAACTCCTACAGTGTCTGTGTCAAGAAAACCCCAAATGGGTTTTCCTGAACAACAATGACAACTTCCAAGGCATTGTGCAGAGCCTCTGAATATAAAGACCAAATGAAGAACGCTACTGTCCTTTAAAGAAATTCTATTGAACTTCTACTGAAGGGATATAACATATAAATTGTTAAGTATATACATGATACTTTGAGGGTTTGTGGGTACTTTGGGGTACCCAAGTCCAGTTTCTTGGTGTTCTTTTTTGAACTGAATCTGTTTTAACTAGTCAAAATCAGGGGGAGGGATGGAATTCACAAGAAGAAAGTGTGTGTGTGTGTGTGTGTGTGTGTGTGTGTGTGTAAACCCAGGTTCACACCACATATCTTAATATTCTCTATAGTACTACTGTGTACATCTATTCTTTCATCTTTTTTCTTATCTTCCCAATTCCTTTAGTTTCCCTTTATTTCCTTCTCCCCTCCTCCTTTGTATCCATATTTTAAATTACTTCTGACCCTGTCACTCCCCCCTTCTGAGGCCTTGATTAACTTACGAAAACCTTCCACCCCACCCAGATGCTGATTTCTGATTCGGAGGAAGAACTGTCAGGAGTGAGAATGGACAAGTAGTGATAAACTGGAGCATCTGTAATTTGGTCAGGCCTGGCCTGCAAGATCCCTGGCTTATAATTAGGGGCATCTGAAATGTGGGTTCCCCCACCCTTTCTTTTATTCTAATCCTTTTTCTTTTTAAAATGTCTGAATTCCGTCTGTAGTCTGGTCTTGTACCATCTCGTTGGCAGCTTCACAATAGTCCCCAACTTAGGGTACTGTCTAGAGAATCCAGTTATGCCTGCCAGAAAGAAAAAAAAATGCATTCCGAACCTGACATCTGGGTCTTGCAGCTGGAGAGAAGGGAGACAAAAAGGAAACAGGGCTGAGTGTCATCAAAGGGAGCTGATGGTGCCAAGTTAGTATGGAAATTATATACAGTGCAGATGTCATTTTCAACATCAGACAAATAATGGGGCTATTTAGAAGACACAAAGATGTGCTTAGAAATTTATCACCGGTGAACATATAAAGATTTCTGTAGCTTCCAGAGGGTGAGAACAGTGCTTTGCATGCTTATTTTTGAAACAATAACATTCTTTTCTAAAGGTAATTTTGAAAAAGAGAAATCAAAATAGTCTTTTTTTGCTTTTATGCAAAAACAAAAAGTTTTATGCAAAAAAACTCCGTTTCCAAACTGAGTTTTGGGAACACTTTATGGATGGATTCATTTCAAGTTTTTAATTTTTATTTATTTTTATTTTGGCCTTCGATCTTGGTAGTGCTCACAATTGTATACTATGGTAGCTTGGAGGATTTGAAAGAAAAAAAAACATACTCATTTAAAAGCCATGATTAATGAAAAAGAATTAGTTCATTGTGCTAAGATTTGAGGGAAGTGAAGTCATGGCGAAAAGGAAATTGGAAGTACTAATTGGCATAAAAGCACCTTGCCCTCTCACTTTTTTTTTCTCCTTTTGAGTCAAAGCTGCTTAGATAACTGGATCCAGTATTCTTTCATCCAGTGATTTTTAAGTTTGAATAATGAAATGCAACAAATTTACTTTTCTATGCTCAAGAGGAAAAAACGGAGGAAACAGTGGTATAAATATAAACTGAGAGTGCATAGTGAAAAACAAAAACAAACTAAGAGGTTCCTAACCTTTTGTTCTACAAAATAAACAATCCTTTCGACTAGGCCAGTTCCATCTGTGAGTCTCTTCACAATAAAGATGCTTGGCAACTATTTATGTTTCTTGGGGAAAGGAGAGGAGATTCCTTAAATCTGAAAGGGAAGTGAAAACTGAAATTCTTTTGTTGGAATACTCCTCAGGCTATAAATTTAGCAGCTAGTCCCACCAAAAGGTGTGCTACTCGTTTTGGTGTCTTCCATGGGGAAACCATAGCTCAGCAGTCTAAATGGTTTCCAGGAACTAATAATGGTATGAGTTTGGATACCGCTCTCTCCATTGCTATTTGAGATGACTGTCGAGGCATTCAAGAATCTGGTCCTCTAATGTCCTCAGAGGAGCATTTTCATTAATAATGAATGAAAATATACTGATAAACAAGGCCAGGCTAAGGTGGGAGTGGAGTGGGGGAGGGGAGGCGAGGCTTCACTTTATCATCTAGTGGAAAGCTAACTGGATTAGGAAGTAGGAAATCTAGTTCTTACTCACTAATACGACATAATAGAACTTTTCAAAGTTCAGCAAATGATTTTCCTTTCCTGTGCCTCACTTTCCTCCTCTGTAAAATTATATATACATATCATATATATAATATATGATATATAATTTTCTGTGTGATATTTTCCATATAGCACATATCTATAATGTGATGTATAACAATACATATATAATGTACTATACATATCACATCTATAATGATATATAATGCATCACACATATCTGTCACATATATTACATTTATCTATAATATGGCATAATATATGTGATCTGTAATGCATGTCATAGAGTTGTCGTGAGGATTAAGTAACAGCAACTAGAATCTGATTTGGAAAGTTTAAGATGCTCTATGAGTATAAAGTATTATTATTAATAAAAAGAAGAGTAGCTTTGCTGATACTCTTTGTATACTCTTATTCCTGATAACTTCCCCAAAGTTATCTTATCATCCATTAACATTCATTAGATGCTGTGCTAGGCCTGGGGATATAAAGCAGTAAGAGGCTCACTCTTCAGCAGGAACGACCTCCAGTTGAACAGGATGGGGCATTGACCCAAGCATATGAATAACACAAGGCACCAGGGGTACCAGAGAGAAATGGCATGACATAAGGGAAGGGGCATTGGATTTGGAGTCAGAAGGTCTTAGTTCTCATCCTTGCTTTGCCATTTGCTTCCTGTGTGACCTGGGGCAAGTCACAACCTCTCTGTGCTTCAGTTTCCTCCTCTATAAAGAGAGGAGACTAGACTAGATGGCTCTCATGGTTCCTTTCCACTCTGAATTCTAAGATGCCAACTGCTCTACGTTTTCAGAGGTGGGAGTGATCATCTCCAGCATGGGCACTGAAGGATGATTTGCACTTTTGGGAGCTTGCTTATATCAAGGCAGGAGGAATCCAGTCTCTTTAGCTCACCACATCACTGCCAGATGAATAGCCCTAAAACTCTGCTTTCATCATGTTATTCTACTGAGCAAAAACCTACAGAGTTTCTCTACTGTCTCATCATGTGTAAACTTCTCTGCCCGCCTTTCAAGGCCATAGATACTTAGTTTTTGGCCCACCTAACTGCTAGCAAGATGTAGCATTCTATAGCTCTTGATGGTTTGTGAAGGACTTTACAAACATCTCATTTGACTGTCATAATAACCCTGGGAGGTAGATGCTATTATTATCATTCCCATTTTATAGATGAGGAAACTGAGGCAGACAGAGATTTAAGTGATCTGTCCTGGGTCACAGAGCTAGTAAATGTATGAGACTGGATTTGAACTCAGGTCTGCCTGACTCCAGGTCTAGGGTTCTATCCAGTGTATCACCTAGATGCCTGTCCAGTATGATGTATTGTTTCCTAAATGGTATGGTCCTTTCCAATGAGACTGACTTTGTCACTAACCCATGCACATACCGAGTTCGGTTCCATTCCCTTAATCTTGCTCCTGTTCTCCTTCCTGCATGGAATGATCTTTTCCTATCTACCTCTTCCAAGCCTGGCCATTATTTAAATTGATCCTTCAAAAAGGACTTCAAAGGTTTCCTGGACCTTTTGGTCTGCATTGTCCTCTCCCTACTGTGAACTCCAATACAATTAGTATGTGATACACACCTGTAATCCTTATTTATGTTACGGATTACATTGGAATATTTGCTAGCTGTCTTGTTTAATTCAAGTCATTAAGCATTTATTGAGTGCCTACTATGTACCAAGAATTGTATTAGGCACAGGGAAAGTCAAAGACAAAGTATTGTCTGCCTTCATGAAGGTTGCATTCTATTTGGATCCCCTGGATTAGCCTTATCTATACAGCTAGATCATAATATCCATGAGGTCAGGATTATGACAGACTTCTTTTATATTTCCCTTAGTGCTCAGCCTGGTGTTCAGTGAATACATGTTGAGTGAATTGGAGGTTTGACACCCCCCCCAACAATCCTTATCCTAGTATTAAATGAGATAATTATTAAGACTTATTATGCAACTTCCTTTAAAACTCTATACTTGCTCAGAATCTTTAACTAGTTGACAATATTATGCTAGACTGGCTAAACCTCCTCAAACATGAAGGTAATTTTGCTTGAAAAAAGAGAGGAACGAGCCCTGTTTTGAGATGGTCTGACACTGATGTCTCAGTTTGCTCCAACAAGCCTTCCCCAGCAGCATGCCTGAGGACTCCAGTCTGTTAGTCTTCCACTGGGAAAGAGGTGGAGAGAAAGGAAGAAATATGAGGTGGTATTGCGGGTAGTAAGAAAAGCAGGATTGGGGCCAGAGGCCTCGAGTTTGAATCCTGGCTCTGATACTTGTGTGACTTTAGGTGAATCCCTCCAATTGTGTCTGCTTTGGTTTCGTTATCTGTAAAATGAAAGTGTGGGCCTAGATCAGGGGTGGGGGTCCTGCAACTCTGAGGTCATATATGGCCCTCTAGGCCCTGTGACTGAACCCAAAACTCTGTCAGAGGGCCACAGGAAGGCCTCTAGGACAAAGGTTTCCCATCCCTGACCTGGATTGTCAGGGAACTGTCCATCACAGCCTCTCCTCCCCACCCCAGGGCACTCTTCCTCAAAACCAAGGAGGAAAACTAAAAATCACCAATTCAGAGAAATTGTATGAGACAAAGTCTGTCTGACAGTTTGTAATCACGCAGTTTTAGAATGGCTGCATGGATGAGGGCACTCCAGCCAGGTCACCATCTTCCTTCCTGGACAGACTCCTTCAAATGAGCTGATGATACTCTCCATTTCCTGGAAACAACAACCCATCTATGTGTTCACTCACCCGTATAACACCAAATCAAACCTGTTTCACTCCGTCCAGATGGCTTCAATCACTGTTCCACCTCTTTGTCGGTACATGCTGAGCTAAATTTGCTGAATCTTAGAGTTGAGAAGGACTTCGGAGGTCACCTTGTCCAACCTGTGCTAGAAGCAGGAATTCATTCTTGGAGCGTGTGGGAGACTGAACTGACAACTGGTTTGGAGTGAGAGGATCTGAGTTCAAATCCTCCCTTGGACAATTAATGCCATTTCCTGTTTGCCTTCAGGTAAGTGACTTCATCTCAGTTGCCTCATACATGCAAAAAAAAAAATCAGGGGTTTGGACTAGAAGACTTTTGGGGGGACTTTAGGTATATGATGCTACAGACATTACAGCAACAAGTAGTTACCAGCCTTGGTTTGAAGACTTCTGTTTTAAAGACTTTGTCTCCTGAGACTAACTTTTTGCATTTTGTTCTAGCTCCCATTACTTAGGAAGCTTCTTACGTTAAGCTTGGATCTTCCTAGGCAAGTAGGTTGGCCAGTGGATAGAGTGCTGGGCCTTGAGTCAGGTAGACTCATCTTCCTGAGTTCAAAGCTGGCTCCAGACATTTTACTAGCTGTGTGACCCTGTGCAAGTCACTTAACCCTGTTTGCCTCAGTTTCCTCATCTGTAAAATGAGTCAGAGGAGGAAATGGCAAACATTCCAGTTTCTTTGCCAAGAAGACCCCAAATGGGAGTCATGGAGAGTTGGACACAACTGAAATGACTGAATAGCAACAACTTTGCTATTTCTACTCTGGGCTCCTAGTTCAACCTTCTGGGGCCACTGTTGTTCTCTACTCTTGGAATCAGTCACTCTCACAGAAGATACCAGGGCCCAGTTCACAGTCCTTTTACCACACCCAGGACAGTTTCTAACTACTACCACCCAACCTGGCCCTTAGTTTGCTTTCTTACACCCTTCAATAGGTCCCAGAGAATCTTTGACAGCTGCATGCTATTTCTCCTGTGCTATTTGGTCCCCTCGTATCCCCAGACATCTAACATTGGTCATCTCTAACGCCCCTTTCAGCTAGAAATCCTATGGTCTTATTTAAGAGGGACTTGAACACATAGCTTTAGGTAGATAGATGGATAATGGTTTTTTGGTTTTTTTTTGTTTTTGTTTTTGTTTTTGTTTTCCCTTTTTGGAGGGGGGAAGGCAGGACAGTTAGGGTTAAGTGACTTGCCCAAGGTCACACAGCTAGTAAGTGTTAAGTGTCTGAGGTCACATTTGAACTCAGGTCCTCCTGACTTCAGGGCGGGTGCTCTATTCACTGTGCCACCTAGCTGCCCCGATAGATGGATAATGAATGATAAACGATAGAGTGAACATTTATTAATTGCTTGCTATGTGCAAAGGCAATGGAAATATAAATATAAGTAAAAAGTCAGACATGGCCTGTCCTCAAGGAGCTTACATTCCAATGAGAGAAGAAAACACCTCAAAAGAAGCTAAAAGGTTAGTGAGGAGCAGGAATTTAGGGAGCCACAGGTAGAACCAGATTGGGGTGAGCATGGTTGGCATGGGTGTTTCTTCAAATAACAGTTCAGGAACAAACTCATCAGAGGAGGTGATTGTAGAAGTGGAGGCTTGGGCTGCTTGGAGATGGCCCTATGGGGAGACAGTCCAGAAGGAGACCAGGGAGTCATGTGCTGGTTTGGGAGTGGTTTGGAGGACAGTGACTGTCACTTCCTTCTTTTCAAAGTCTGTTCTCTTATCCTTAATTCACACTAAGGTATAAGTGACTGATAATAACTGTAATATCAACATCAGTGAAATAGTGAAATATCAACATCAGGGAAAGTCACCCGTGACATATCTAACAGAGTTAAATTGTACATATTTGTTAATTAAACATACAACTTCAAAGCCTTAAGCTGAATAGAACTACTATTCGAATTTTGAGCACATCGATGGGGAAGGATTTCTGCGACTTTGGCCCCTAACGTGGGACAAGTAGGGCATTGCTTATTCTTCTTGTGTGTAAGGCCAGCTATGATTCCTCTGAAGGTATGAAAACTGGGACAGGAGTAATATAATCTGTGACTTTATAATAAAAGCTACTGAGAAAACTTCTTTTCCTCAGAAAATGGCAGACTTCCCTCCTCAGTGTAACTGCTTACAGAAGGATTATTGCCATGCCTTCTTTCCCATTCCTGGTCACTCAGTCTTTTTTGGTTTCCTGAGCACAGCACCTCCATCACCACCCTTTCTGCTCCCCCAACCCCCTCAGGAGCCCTGTGGGTCCTTCTAAAAGCTCACTCCCCCACAGCGGGAGAAATGAGTCCATTGTTTCTCTTAGGCTTTCCTTTAGGCTAATCTGTAGAGTGTGAAAGAACCCTATTTACAAGAATCGGGTGAATCAGGACAAAATAAAGATCCAACTAGGAACCATCAAAAGCTGTTTGTTAACATGCAACATGCTCTTCAAAGCATTTATCGGGAGTAAGAGGACTCTTATCTTGCAACTCTGTGTGGAGAAAGTGGGTGGATTTGTGGCATACACTTCCAACTCTAAAAAAGATGATCAGTGTCCTTGGCAGCCAGTGTCTGAACTGTCTGTAGGTCTCTTAGGCTATGTAGGCAGCTTTGCTAGATAAGGGTTTCAGCCCCAACCAAATAACAAATATAGTACAGTACCCTCATTTTGCTACTCTTCCTGACAAAAAGTAGATTCACTTTTATTTATTTTCACAGGGTTCCCCTCGCCCCTGATCCCTGTCTTGGAGAATGGAATTATGTCTTGGGAGCTAGTAATACTTACTTTTAATAACTCACATTTACATAGTGCCATGTAGTTTACCAAAAGCTTTTTACATATATAGTCTCTTTCATCCTCATGAGTGCAAACATTATTTTCCCCATCTTATATATGAGGAAGCTAAGGCTTAATTAATCAACAAATAATTCTTAAGCACCTGTTCTGTGCCAGACCCTGTGCTTGCTGGGCTCTGGGGATTCAAGTACAAAGAATTAAACAATCTCTGCACTCAATAAGCTTTTATCCTAATGGGGAGATGACAAGGCCAGAGTTGTACAACACATTGCCTGCCTACCTGCCTGCCTGCCGCCTGCCTGAGTGTGGCCAGAACCAAATTAAAATGTAGTTGAGAAATATTTAACAAAATAAATAAAAGCACAGTAAAACATTGATAACATTTTAAAATGAAGTCAGCATGTACCTATGGGGATCCTTATATAGGGTTTAGTGGTCCTGTTTCTATTTGAGTTTGACACCACTGATCTAGGCAACTATCTAAGACTATACATGATAGAGAAAGTTGACTTGTATTGGTCCAAGTGCTTGGCATGGTTCCTTCTGCATAATAAGTAAGTAATAAAGCTGGGTGGGTGGGCATCTGGCATAGAGTGACATAGAGTACTGGTGGATAGAGTACTGAGCCTGGAGTCAGGCAAACTCATCTTCCTGAATTCAGATCTGGCCTCAGACACTTACTAGCTTTGTGACCCTAGGCAAGTCACTTAACCCTCTTTGCCTTGGTTTCCTCATTGATAAAAGGGAACTGGAGAAGGAAATAGCAAACCATTCTAGTGTCTTTGCCAAGAAATGGGGTCACAACTGAAAAATGACTGAACATCTTCTTGATTTAAATACCTACTCTCTCTCCTATATACCATGCTGAGAATATCTCAGGATTAGAGAATAAATATCACTTGACTGACTGACTGACAGACAGTGAACAGAGACAGAATTTCAAAGGAATGGGAGAGCTATGACCAAGAATTGTATCTTGCAGGTGAGCTGAGGTACTAGGTGTGTGACTGGGCAGAGTCTTATGTAACAGAACAGAACAACAGGTGGGCTGAGGAAAAGGCGGGAATGAGTTGTAGGAAAAATGGTTCGATGTTGCAGAAGCTCTGGTGGCCTTTTTGGTCATGTTCCTTAGGTTTTGGAAACTATTGGATCTTTCCCCTGGTTGTCTTAGGGAAGGAGTAGATAAAACGGAGTGGTAGGGGAATGAGGCACAGTAGAAGGGGACCTGGAATCAGAGGGTCTGGGTTCATATCCCAGCTCTGACATTTAATACCTGAGTGCCTTTATTAAGTCTCAACCTCTCTGGGCCTTTTTAGAAAGAAGAGACTGGCTAGACTCCAAGGTTATTTCTAGCTCATCTATGATCTTAACTTAAGCAAGCAATAAAACTTGGGCAGCTTGTTGAATACATTCTTGGAAGAATGGCTGCTAAAAGGAACTATGTAAAAGCCCAGAGTTAATGATTAATAGAATGGTGAGTCCAGTAGGCCTTGCAGCCTTGGGCTGCCTATGGGACAATCGTCTTGTGTCTGAGAGGTAGCCAGACTCCTTCCTTCCTCCCTCAGGGCCCAGGAGCTATTTTGTTGTGTACTATTGCTCAAAGGAAATGAGAACATAATAGCTGATAGAGGGGCAAAATTCTACCCTGAGGGAGACCCTGGCTCTTATCTTCCCATTGTACAAACCTTTTACAGGGCCTCCTTTTACCACCTATTAATTGGGTTTGATGCTAAAGGACATTTGCAAATTATCTTTTTTTTTTTTTTGGAATCCAAAGGACTTCGTAGTGTCATGGAGCTTGGGTGGTCTGGGCCTCTCTTTCATTTGGAAATCAACAAGCTTGGGAACTTTTTGGAATAGGACTGTATCACTTAGTCATGGGACACAGTGGTGAAATCAGGAGTAAGAAGACTTGTGTTCAAATCTCAGCTGTTCCATCCCTGTGACCTTGGACAAATTACTTAATCTCCCTGGGCCTTCATGACTCATCTTTAAAATGAGAGTGTTTGAACTCTGTGACCTTCCAGCTATTAATCTACGATTCTGTGTTGGTGTTGAGTTTTTAGCTATAGGTCCCACTGCAGGAAGGTTTGTAGTTCATGTGGGGAAATGTCATTGCTGTTGGCAGGGGTCATCTTTCATTAGTTGTAGCCTCAAGGCCTGGGAAGAATGATTACACAGCAAAGGAAATGAACCAAAGATGCTGCCCACCTCAGATTAATTGCAGTGACCCATCTTGGTCTTGAGAAGGAAACAGATCTCCTTTCTCTCAGTAGAGAGACAGGACACTACAGGTGTGGAATGATGCTGATGCTGTCAGACTCAGTTACTTTGGAAGTTGGATTTTCCTCAGATATTTCTTTGTTGTGTTAGAGGATATAATGAAGAGTTATATTTGTAGGTGAAACCAACTTTTAATTTTTAAATTTGTTTTGACTAGACTTCTAATTTCATTGATATAGGGAACGTCCTCTTTAGATCTGAAACTGCTCCGCAAATTATAATTTTAGTTACCTGGCAAGGGCATGTGGGAGCCAGCACAAACCAGCGAGAGCCTACTGTTTAATTTTCAGTGTGAGGGCTTACACCTCAACAATTACTACCAAACAGGGCTTGGTTTATTGTTTTGTTGATTGTCTTGGACTTAAAGTGATGGGAGAAAATTTTAATAATGCAGTTTAAACTTAAAAGTGTGCCATATGGTACGGTTTTTTGTTTGTTTGTTTGTTTGTTTTTAGAGCAATTGGGGTTAAGTAACTTGCTCAAGGTTACACGGCCAGTCATTATTTGTGTGTGGGTCCTCATTTTCCGAGGCCGGATTCGATCTCGGGTCATCCCAACTCTGAGGCCGGCGCTCTTACTCACTGCGCCACCTAGCTGCCCCTGTTTTGTTTTTTTAGAGAGCTGGTTGTTAAACATTTAGAGCACACCACTATTCCTGGAGCGAGTACTTAAGGAATTTGCTCAGTTCTGCAGCCAGTATGTGTGAGAGTCAGGATTTAAAGCTAGGATTTTCTGATGAGGAGTCCAGATCACTATTCACACTGTCAAGCTGCCTTTCTTTTTGAATTCTTTTAAAAAATGTGAATAAAAGTTATTAATTGGGGGTGGGAAGAAGAATGATTAGTTAGTGTATTTCAGAAAAAGAGCAAAAGAATCAAATCAGATGTTATCTGTTTGAAGGGACCTCTGTGGTCTGTTTGGACCTTTAATATGTAGCCAGAAAGTTATTGCTCACCTAAGAAGGCAGTGACACTGGAGGAATTATTTGTTGTGGAAACAGACTGCCTTCTTATTATTCAATTCAGAGTCTTTGATGATTTCTCTACTGGTGCTGTGCTCTCAGCACGCACACACAGACATAAATGGTTATTTCCCCAGTGGGGTGGAGGCTGGGGTGCCAGAGTGGATAGATCTTTGGATTATTTATTATGTTGTTTTTTTTTCCCATACAGCAGATGAAATCCACAGAAGGCACTCTCTTCATTTTCTTGCCATGAGAACTTTATTCCCTCATGTTTTACTGCTCCCCCACCCCCACCCCACTCAGGCTCTCTAGCATCTTTTGATGAAGTTTTTGGCTTCTTAAAAACCACTATCTGAAAAGAATTCTGGTATAGCAAGAGAAAAAATTGTAATGGAAACAGATAAAAATAATATAGCAGTACCTTGAATTTAAAAAGGACCTTTCTTCTAAGCCACAACTTTTCATTCCTTCAACCATTATTATCATTGACTGACAATTATTTATTAATTGCCTACTATGTGCCAGGCACTGTGCTAGGCATGCAAAAACATAAATCACACTTCATGCTCTTGAGACATACTGCCATCACTGTTGTGAAGAGCCTAGTTCTGAGTTCTGTTAGATATTGTAAACATATTTATCCTGGACCCCTCCCTGAGGCAGAGGACTACAAAATATAAAGATACATTATGGATATAACCTGGATCTGGGAGATTACGGATTACAAACTCAAAAATAATCGACATGATGGACAAATAGAATCCATGTGTTTTGTCTGTCCTTATCATACTGTGCCTGAAGCATTGTGTTAAATTCTAGTATCCCATTTCATGAAGTATATCCAGGAGAGGAAGGCAACTAGTTGGTGAGTCAATAAGCATTTATTAATGACTATGTGAAATGCACTGTGCTAAACACTGAGGATACCGAGAAAAGCAAAAAAAAAAAAAAGAATCCTTTGCCTTCAAGGAGTTATATTCTAATTCTAAGGATGATATGAACAACATGTACACTACATACATGTATGTAGGGTGTCAGCCAGTTGACAAGAATTTATTAGATCTTTATTCTGTTGCACTATGCTAAGTGCTAAAAGCAGAAACAGAGTCTGCCTTCAAGGATCTTACATTCTAATGGGAAAGATGACACCTAAAAGGAAGCTGAAAAGATGAGGATGTAGAAGGTACCTGGCACAGGGGGATGATGGAGATGTCCAGAGGAGTGCAACCTGGTGGGAAATGAAGAGATGGCTGGTCCAGGTGTCCTCCTTAAATGGAGGTACTGGAAGGAACCTGCTATTCAGAGAGAGGGCTCCAGGGGTAGAGGCTTCTTATGAGGTCTGAGTACTTCCAAGGTGTGAGTGATGTGTGTATGGTGCTCATATAGTTTAGACCTATGTCCCATGGATTTGTCTAAATGAACCTCCCAAGGAGGTATGAATAAATGGTTTATGATCCCATGCATTCTTCTCCAAGGGAGATTTTTTATTCTGATCTAGAAAGGAAAAGGAGATTGGGGCCATAAGGCTTGCATGTTCTGCTCTCCTCAGAGAGGGGATATAGGACTAAAATTATAATTATCTGCCCTCCCCTGCCCCAATATTGCTAGTCTAGGTGAAAGGACTTTTAGTTTATTGCTCCTTTCTTGATCATTGTTCTTTAATGGGAGTACTCCAAGCTGTATTTGAAGGTTTGACTTTCTTCCCTACTAAAAACCAGTTATACAAAGACTATCACAATAGTGAATAGGAAATAAGCACATTTATTTAAGCCCTAGTAAACAGAAATAAGAGAAGTCACACAGATTAGACTATACTAGATCAGACAGTATGTTTCAGTTCAACTAAGAAAGTCCACTATCTCACTCAAAGCAAAATTCCTTTAAGTTTCCAGTATGGCATGATGGAAATCAAGGGCATATCTGGGGTGCTGGCTTCTCTAAATTTTGACTCCTTCCCAAGGGTTTTCTCCCTCTCCAGGTATTGTTTCCTGAAAACAACCTTTGACTCTGAGAGCCTGTCTCTCATATCCAGAAACAACAAAAGAGAGAACTCTCCCAAGCTCTTAAAAACTCTCTCTCTCCGACAGAAAAGCACAGGTCATTGAGTGATGATTTTCTCCACTGATGAGGAGAGTCTTATGCAAATGCCCAGACTTGAACTCCAATGCTACATTCAAACTGTGCAATGTAGATGGAAGGAAGGTAATCTTAGAGGAAAATGGATGGGGGTGGAGAAGGGGGAAGAAAGGTCTCCAGCAGAAGGTAGGATTTAATGTAAGTTTTGAAAGAAGCCAAGGAGTAAAAGTGAGAGAAGAGAACGTTTCAGGTATGGAGGAAAAGTGTCTTATGTGAGGAAGAGCAAGAAAGCAGGTGTTACTGGATCAAAAAGTACATGATCGGGGCAGCTCGGTGGCGCAGTGAATAGAGCACCAGCCCTGGAGTCAGGAGGACCTGAGTTCAAATCTGACCTCAGACACTTAACACTAGCCATGTGACCTTGGGCAAGTCACTTAATCCCAATTGCCCTGCCTTCCCCCCTCCAAAAAGCAAAAAAAGAAAAAAAATACATGATGGGGAGTAAAATCTGAGAACGAAAATGTAGAAAGGGCCAGGTTTTGAAGGGCATTGACAATCAAACTGAGGATTTGATATTTCAATCTGGAGGTAGCAGAACCATGGAGTTCATTAAATGTCAGACATGGTCAGACCTGTTCTTTAGGAAGATCACTCTGGTAACTAAGCGGAAAATGGACTGGGAGTGGGCAGAAACTTGAGGCAGGCTATTGCAATAAACCAGCCTTGAGGTGGTCAGGGCCTGCACCAGGATGGTAGCTATGTGAATGGAGAGAAGGATGTGTAGAAAGGAAGACGAGAGGACAGAAGACCAGGCTACTTCTAAGAGGATTTGCTGAAGAAAGTAGGGATATTTAGGTTGAGGAAGAATAAGGAGGGCAATACAGCTTTGAAGGACTGTCATGTGGAGCATGGATTGGACTTGCTCTTGGACCCAGACAACAAAACTAGAGCTAAATGGACAGAAATTTGGGTTCTATGCAAGTATAACCTAAGCCCCAGAGGCCATTGATATGGAGCTCTCTGGGGCGAGGGAGACAGGGAGAACAGAAAGGACAGAGACAGAGGGAGACAGACTGACAGAGTTCCCAAATCACTGAAAACAACTGAATTGAACATTTTAAAAAGCCTACTGTGTTCAAGGTATCATATTAGATGCTGGGAGTCACGAAGAATGCCTGACCTACTTCTGCCCTCAAGTAACTTAAGGGTATAGTTGGGAAAAGGAGATGACCCACAAGTAACTACAGCACTAATTAGCATTTATAAGTATATATAAATGTACATTGTACAAGGAGAAATCCAGGGGTGAAAGATTACTTCCACCTAGGGGGATACAGGAAAGATTTCATGGAGTAGGTTGTTGATTTCAAGTATTGGCAGGATTTTAATAGGCAGAAATGTATGGGTTAGGTCAAAATTTTTGCTCACAGGCATGAAAAATCACAGCATCTTATTTTTCTCAAAACTCTCATGAGGTAAGTCTAGAGTCAATGTTATCAATCTCAACTTTCCAGAAGGGAAAAATGGAAATATAGGGCATTAAAGAACTCATTTAGCTTTATAGTTGGCCCTTCTGCTAAACCTTGCCAAATTTCTTTTCAGATTTTCTTGGCCACACTGAAGATGCTTCTTGTCTTTGGCAAATCTCAGGCCTGTTGTGTCTCCCAGATGGCTGCCTGCCGGCGGTGTTGCAAAGACTCCACATTTGGGGACAGTGTTTCTGGGATTTGACATCTGGAAAGTAGATGGCTGGAAAACACTGGCAAAAACTCCCAGCCCTTCTGTTTCCCGAATGTTAGATGGGTAGTCTTTTGTCCAGGGAGAGCTGCAGGAGTGGTGTTCACCTTTTGAACAGATAATTACAGTTTGGAGGAGCCAGATGAAAGGCGATGAACAAATGGGTCGGAGACTCTAGAGAACAAACTACCCTGAATGAAGACAGTTTGAGGAGGGCCAATGTTCCCATTGCACAATAAGATCTCTCCATAGGAAAGAGACCAAGAATGGCTTAGCTAGAATCCAGTGGTGGTAATTGGTTCTCTTCACAATAGGGAGTGTTAATGGTTTCTTTTTGAACAGACTGCCTGACCTGAAAGTCACCTTGGATGGTTCCAGGTGTTGAATGCAGGACTGAAGCCAGCATTAACTTGACACCAGGTAAACATTCCCTCCATGGGCCTATTCTCTTGGAGCAGTTCCTTAGCCCACATTTTCTCCCTCTGCAGCACCCCTACTCAGCTACCTTCTCCCAGACAATCATATTTTGGTGTTGTCAACCAGAGTAGATTTGCTTACTGTTTTACTGTCTAGCAGGCTAATTAAGTGGCCTGGGCCTTCAGTGAAGTCCAGGGTGTGTAATGAGTGACACAATCTTTGCAGTGCCCTTGCAAGTCTGGCCTTTGTTGCTTTTAGGGGCTGTGCCTTTAAAGACCATCCCCAGAGCTCAGCAGGTGAGAACAAACGACTGGATTTCTGTGATGGTTGTTCTTACTCTCCTGTTCTTTCTTTCCCCGCCTTCAGATACCCTGCAGAGGGATTTTCTTAATTGTATTTGCTTGGGGTAGAAAAGGCCTCAGTTTGTCTGGAGTTTTCCTATAAAAACAAAACAAAAACCAAAACTTTGTTTTTGAGACTTCCTTTCTTGCTCTTCTCCTGCCCTTGCCTTAACTCATTTATCTTAGGCCTTCAATGTTTATTTCCATAATTTCCTTTATTTATTTCTATTTGTTTTTGAGGAATTTGCTTTCTATGCTGGACTTTGTGGATGGAAGAGATTCTACAATAACAGGATTCTCTCTCTACATCTGGATGACATCTATTCATCTGTTGGCTGATTGTAATAACTTGGGATTCCAGACCTTTTCTCTAAATGAGTAAAGCACCCTCCACCTTTCCTACAGCCATGCAGCCTCTCTAGGGTAATAGGATTTTCTCTGGACTTTACAAGAAATTAAATATGTCTTTAATATTTTATGGTACAGAAGGGAAATAAGATGCACTGAGGTTGAAGTCTTCATTCAGAGTTATAAGATAGATAGATGATAATCCAATTTCCTCCCTGTTCAGAGCTTGGACATACATCTTAATAGGTCAAATATCGAAAGAATTTGCCCTAGCCAGTGCTAGTCCTCCTTGTTGAGGGATAAAGAGCCTTTAGCATCTCAAAGAACAAATGGTGGAATTTTAGGCATCCAGGCAAGATGATGGGAGGGGACCTCTTAAATTATATCATGTAGGCAACCACCTACTTTGTCTACTCCTGTGTTTGAACCTGTTCTTATATAATCCAAAGATATTACTTTCAAAATGCCTAACACTGAGTCAATATGAGACATCAAAGTCTTCAGCCAAGTCCATAGAAATCTAAGAGTAGGAGCTGGAAGGGACCTCAGCTGCCAACTTATCCAACTAACTTATTTTACAGATGAGGAAACTGAGACGTACTAAGAGAGTAAGTTACTTGTCCAATGTTACACAGGTAGTAAGGAACAATCAGGATTTGAACACAGGTCTTCAGATTCCAAAGCTATTTCTCTTTCCATTATTGTCTTTCTTTTTATATCACCTTCACTTCTAAATATAGCCCTCCTCTGTACCCAGAATGTTTTCCCTTTTAACAAAGAATTTTTAAAAGGTGGGGGTGAGGGGAAGTGGGGGAGCAGTACAGCTAAACTACCAAGCATATCAATATGGTGTTTCATAGTTTACTCCATATCCACAATTCCTTACCTTCATAAAATAAAGGAGGAAGGAAATAATCCCTTGATTCTTAAAAGATAATGTATATACTGAGTTTGTTAGAAAAGTATAGTTCATTTAGAATATTTCTTTTTACTCTACTCAGAAAAATATTTCCTTTCTTTGGAGGATTCCAGGTAAAAGACACCCTTTAAGAAATATTTTCTTTGACTTCTGAATACATCCTTTTGACATCACATTAGGATTCTGACTAGGGATTTAAAAAGAGAGAAAAAGCCTGTCAGAAAGTCCACCCAAAACTATCGATGTTTTTATTTTAAACAACTGCCATCAAAAAAGATTTATCAGATATCAACTTGTGCTTAATCTGCCCCGGAATTTAAATTCTTTTTTTTGAGGCCTTGAAAACTATATTGGATATGTAAATATTTAGGACTAATTCAGAGAAAAACCTTAATGGGAATTCACGTGTTTGAAGACCTTGCTCCATTTGTTTTTCTCATGCTTTTATTCAATTATGAACTATTATTATGGTTTTGTAAATTGGGCACGTTAGACCTGCAATTACTGAGTAAATTTATATATAGACTTCTTTCTGGAAAGACAATATGGGGAACATTTTAAAACAATTCTCTCTTTTCCTCCCTGCCTTCCTCTTCCCTCCCCCTCCCCTCTCTTTCTTAGCATCCCTGGCCTCTGTTTAATATTTCCTTCCATCATAGCTCTTGTATTTTGCACAAAGTAACAATCTACAGAACCCATGGGGTCTGCGGATAGAAATCAAGAAAAGGGAATGGCTTGTAGCTCAGTCACAGGATATTAGCAAGAATTAGAACATCTCCTGACCACAGATAATTATCTATTTCTTTTGTTTCGAATCTTGAATAAATCCCCTTGCTAGATATTGCCATATTTTCGATCAGCTGAGAGCATCTGGATGGTGCTGCTGTGATAGTCAAATTAGTCATTCCAATTAGGGGAAGTGGTAAGCTGCCTCAGTGCTTGGACTCACAATAACTTGATTTAAAAGGGCTTGATGGTGCCATTGCTAGAAGGACAAAGCATTAGCTGCGACATGACCTCTTAAACATCTGAAGAAATGACTGGCTCAGGAAGGACATGGAAAAATTATTTCATACTACTTTTAAAAAAATATTATTTTCACTGGTCTTATGCTGGATTAATTCTATCTTTTCTTTTCTTTTCCTTTCAAATAAAATTGCATGGATGGCAGCTGAGGTCCTTCTTAGGGCCTTTATGGTTTGGGATTAAAATGCTTAAGTGCCTGAAGAACTCATTAGTATGTGCACCCTAGCCACTTGTGGTCTGTTGCAGAACCTGGTAGATGAAGAAAAAGGAATTGCTGGGGATGGGGGTAGGGTGGGAGGAGTGGGCAGGTGGAGAGTGGAGAGGGGGAAGGGAAAGAAAGAAGAAAAGAAAAACAGATTTTCCACAAATCAATATTTTGTGCACGAAATCAACCAGAGGTATATCTTTAGAAGGCATAGAAACCATGATGACCAATATGTGGCTTCAATTTGACCTGGGCACTTAGAATTTTAATGGAACTCAAGCCTTTGAATTTTTACAGTTTGAGAAATAAGTAAACAAATGACACTGATTGAGTCCAATTATGGACTCAATGGAGTCCATAATTGAGTCTAGTAATCAATCAATACAATGACTGATTGTTTATTAAGCCCACTACCTAAACCATCCCAGGAAGAAGAACTGTATCAAAATGATAAGGATTTCTGGAAAAGGAGACTCATTGACTTTCTTTGGCAGCTACTCTATTGTTTAATAACAATAGTTATTAGTGTCAGGAATTTCTCATTTCTTTGGTGTTGTCCAAAGGGCACTGAACTTGGAATTAAGAGAAGCCAGATTTGGAATTCTATTTCTGACACCTAACTAGATGTGGGACAATCTCTCTGTGCCTCAGTTTCCTCCACCTGGAAAATGAGGATGTCATTACCTGTAGTATTTACCCTATAGAGTTGTTTGGAGATCTAATGAGGATATAAACCACTTAAATGGTTTAAATCTTAAAGAAATATGTAAATGTTAGTTATTATTACTGCAATCTAATCTGTATCCATTCCACTAAAATTTTGTTTTGTCTCCCATAGCACTAAAAATACTTTGATGATTAAATAAAATAATATGTATCACAATACAGGATATATTATTCTATATCTATCTATCTATCTATCTATCTATCTATCTATCTATCTATCTATCTATCTATCTTACTAAATTCCTCATGATTCATCAGGGTGTGTGGGATCCTTGTATATCCAAAAATTTTGTTTCCCTTAGCACCAGAGAATTACATTTTCAGAGTTGGAAGGGATCTCAGTGGCCAGGTAATCCAACTCATACTGGAGAAAATAATCTCCACTACAAAACAAAAGTGGTTATTCAGACTATGCTTGAAGACATTGAACAAGGGAGAATCCACTATCCTGAAGAAACAACCATTTCCATGTTTGGAGAGTTGTAATTTTTAAGAAGTTCTTCCCCCACACACTTCAAACCTAAATCCTTCTTTCTTCAACCCCGGGGCCACTGTTCCTAATTTTCCCCCTGAGGCCCAGAAGAGTAAATCAAATCTCTCTTTCTACATAATGGCCATTCAAATACTCTAGGACAGTTATTATGTCTTGCCCCAAGTCTTCTCAGAGCTAAATATCCCCAAATTAATTAATAGCATCATGGTTGCCCTCTTCTAAATATTCTCCAGATTATCAATTTCCTTACTGAAATATTGTGCCTGACCACTACTCTAGATATGTTCTGATAGAACAATAGCAAAATATCACCACCTTTTTCCTGGAACTTCTATCCTCTGATTGCTTTAGCTTTTTTGGTTGCCGTATCACGCTGTTAACTCATATTGAGTTTGCAGTCTACTAAGACCCCCAGATCTTTTTTTCCTCCAGACAAGCTGCTCTCTAGTTGAGCCTTTCTCACTTTGTACCTGTGATTTTTTGAACTCAAGCTTACTTTTATTCCTATGTGATTTGATCCAGTGTGCAAGACTGTGAGGAGTTTTTTGGGCCTGGTCTGTCATTCTCTGTTATCTCCCCCTCCCAGCTTGTGTCATCTGCAAAGGATGCCATCTGTCCAAATAATTGATAAAAATGTTAAACAACACAGGGGAAAGCAAATGTCCCTAGGGTACTTCACTAGAGAAATCTTTCCTACTTGATTGAACCATTAATGATTCCTCTTTGTACCAAACCATTCAATCAATTCTAGATTCATTCAATTGTACTCTTATCTAGCTTACATTCTATAGGAAGCCTCCACTGATTAACAACCCATTGTTTTCAGGTTTTTATTCCATGGCTGATAAGTTCTATTATATTAGTATGTATCCACTAAAGCTACTTTATAAATGTTAAGTCTGTCATTCAATTCAATTAATCGATTGCTTTAAAATAATGACATTAATATAATGCTTTAAGATTTGCAAAGTGCTTTACTCATTTAGTTCATTTGAGCCTCACAACTTTGTAAGATGGTTGCCACAGGCATTATTCTATTTTACAGATAAGGAATATGATTTAGCCTCTGTGATTTTTCCATAGTTACATAGGTAATAAACATTAGAAGCAGAATTTGAACCTGGGTCTTCCTGATTCCAAGTTCACCCTCTATCCACTAAACCCTCTAATCTCTTTTCCATGTTTTCCATCATAGCATCTAACATAGTGACTATGATAGGGTACAGGCTCTGCCTCTGCTTTGAACTTTCAACCCAGCCCCAGACCAAGTCTCTGGCTTTAGCCCAAGGCATTGGTCCATCCCTGCAATCTTTTTAACTTTCCTTCCTTTGTGACCCCCAAAGTCTGCACCTGGCCCCATCCTAGACCACCTACTCCTTAATTTTACCTAGACCCTTTCTCTGTTCACCCCCAAAACTATTGGTCACTCTTTGATCACATCCAGACCCTCCCACATTCTTTCTGTATATGAGGTCCACCTTGCCCCACATTAAATCTCTCTGATTCAATCCTAGCACCCTTAGACCTCAACAACTGGGCTCCACGTCAGCGTGTCTCAATGTGAATGAAGTCTGAGAAGGTGCTGCTGAAGCTATGGTCGGTAGTTCCATTTCTTGTATTTTCCCAAGTTGATTTCTACTATGCCATTTATGGAGGCTAATCATATTTTAAAAAGAGGACCAATGACTGAGGGGAAGAAAGGATTTTCTCTTCTCCAGTTTTATTTTTTCCTCCTAGAATTCCACCAATATCCAATAGCATTAATGTATTCACATTAATCTGATACTGATTGGGTGCCATGAGCAAAATCATTTAATCTATCTGATCCCCAATTTTTTCAGCTATAAAATAGGGATAAGAAGAGTTATGAGACTAATCTCTTGAGGTTGTTGTGAAGCCCACATCCGATAATGTCAAGGGCTTTGCAAACTTTAAACTCAGCTACTGTTATAAGGCATGGTTTCTTCCCTTAGGGAACCAAGACTATGGTTAAAGAAACCGAATTGTTAACGCTGATAAGAGAGAAGACAATTAAGATCTAAACCACATGACACTAACCATAAGTGCACTAGGAATTCAGAGGAGGTGGGAAATAAAATATCATAGGTTTGGAGTAATTGGAAAAGAATCAGTAGAAGAAAGTGGGACTTTATAGACACCTTTCCCTTTTAAAATTAAATTCTGTTTACCAGACATTTAGTAAGAGCTTTTTAAGGGTTAAGTACTGGCACTAGGAATATAAAGATTTGCCTATAGATCTTTTCCCTCTATAAGTATTGCCATTCATGATTCCAGAGGACTCATGATGCTACCCTCCGCTGGGAGGTAATGGATGAGAAATATATTTTTGAATACAGCCATTGAAAGAATTTGTTTTGCTTGACTATGCATATTTTGTTACAAGGATTTTTTTTCCACCAGGGTGGGAAAGAAAATAGATATTTGTTATTTTTTTTTTAAATAGAGAAGTAGTGCTATACAGGTATGTGAAATGTGAACTTTCAGATGTACTGTTAGTTTTACTTAACTGTTTTATCTCTCATAAAGCAGAAATAATCTATGAATGTTTGTAATGTAAAAACGAAACAATAAAACTTTTTAAAAAGGAAACATCAGTAGTAAAAAGAAAACAAGAAAATAATCCCCATCCTCACAAAGTTTAAGTAAATATGTACATATAAAACAAATGCAAAAATTGGGGTGGGGGATGAGGAAGTTCCTTGTAACAAAATATGCATAGTCAAGCAAAGCAAATTCTTTCAATGGTAGTTCTTACTTTTAGAAGAAAACCAGTGACATGATGATGATGATATCAGTTGGGAGAGAGTAACAAATAAGATTGGACAGGCAAGTGAAAGCCAAATTCTAGAGCCAAATTCTGTGGGGTCTCCACAGTTTAAGAAGTGCTAAAGTGGTTGAGAGTGGAAAAAGTTTAAGAAATCCTGTTCTAGAGGGCTTTTAAATTTTATTCTAGATACAATAAAGTGTGTGATCACAGCATGCTAAAGTCTATGTATATATCAACCGAGGGAGTGGAAGCCACTGTGGACTGGGGGCTCTTGGCTATATATTGATAGAAGAATTCATATTTTAATATTTGGAGCAATATTCCATTTAATTTTCCAGCTTTAATTGGAACCTAGTCTGTGAGGGCAGGGCTAATCAGAGCTGCTTTAACTATACTCCTATAGGCTACCAATGGCGATCTATGCAGGCAAAAGCCTAAGTATTTGCTCACTGAGAATCCTTTGGTCGGCAGTTGTAACAAGTGGAACTCTAACCTTATGGACAATTCACATATTGCATTTAGTTAAACACCTTTTCTGTAGAAGTAACTTAGTGACATTCTGTTTTAAGGAAGTCAGCAGTAAAGACACACAATCATAGGGCCCCCCCCCCCCCTCCATGGAGACGTCTATCACATGCAGGATCTCATGCTAGGAAAAATGCATTTCTTTTTGACACTTCTGTATTTTGGACTGAATTATGTTTTTTTCCAGCTATGTCTTTTTCTTTTTCAAAAACAAAATCCCTTTTCATTTTAATTTTTAAGATACTTTATTATTTCCTTACTAAAATTTTCTAGATTTTTATTTCCCCTCTCTACCTGCCCCCTCAGTCAGACTTATCTGTCATGATTGATCCACTGTTTCCCATAGGATAACAAGTGCATTTTGTATTTGTGAATACTATTGATTATTAATGCATTATGCCTATTGTCTACAGTAGTATAGTGCTGCTGGTAATCAACACTGCTTGGAAATTACATGCTATTGATAACATTGTTGCTTATTTGCATGTAGCATTGAATTCATTGATATTGCTTGTCTTTTCATATGCTAATTGCCTGCTGAGTAGAATTGAATTAATGGAAGCAGTGTTTTAGGAACATAAGTTTGGTAGAGATATGTAGGCTGGACTATAGTGGGCATGAGGGGGGAGAGGAGGAGAACCTGGAAGCAGAGAGAATAACTTTAAGGCTCTTGTGTAATCCAGGCATGAGGTAATTAATTAGGGTATAGACCAGGATAATGGCCACGGAAATACAGAGCAAATCCAAGAGACATTTAGAAGGAAAATGAGATATTTTCTAAAATCATAGACTGTAAAAGCTGGAAGATTGTATAATCCAACCCCATCATTTTCACAGCTGAGGAAATTGAGGCCCAATTAGGGAACAAAAGTTGGCACACTGTATGTATCAATCGCTAAATTGTTCTGTTCAGACCATGAAGAGACCAGAGAGAAGAGAGGGGTTTGATGCAGACCAGGAAGATTTTTTTGGAAGAAGACTTGCAGTAGGTAGAATTTGGATAAATTAACTTTATTAAAGAAGAAGAAGAACAATGACAAGTAGCTGTATTTGCTCTTGTAACACTATGAGAAGTATTTTGTTTTTTGGTCAAGTCCGATTCTTCATGACCCCATCTGGGGTTTTCTTGGCAAAGATATTGGAGTGGTTTGCCATTTCTGTCTCCAGTTAATTTTACCTATGAGGAAACTGAGATAAAGAGGGTTAAGTAACTTGCCCAGGGTCACACTATTAAGAGTCTGAGGCCAGATTTGAACTCAGAAAGATGAGTCTTTCTGTCTTCAGGTCCAGCATTCTATCCACTGTGCCACCTAGATGTCCCATGAGAAACATAAAGAACGACATTTTGGTGCCATAGAAAAAGCACTAGATTTGGAGTCTGAAGACCAGAGTTTAAATGCCTAAAGGCAGAAAGATGGGACAGTGAATAGAATGCTGGACTTGGGAGTCAGGAATACCTGAGTTCAAATCCAACCTTATACCCTTCCTAGCTGTGTAACCCGAGGTAAGACATTTAACTTGCCTTCTGCCTCAGTTTCCTCATTTGTAAAAGGGGGATGATAGGGATGGCTAGGTGGTGCAGTGAGTAGAGTACCGGCCCTGGAGTCGGAAGGACCTGAGTTCAGATCTGGCCTCAGACACTTAACATACACAAACAAAAACCTAGCCATGTGACCTTGGGCAAGTTACTTAACCCCAATTGCCTGCCAAAAAAAAAGGGGGGGATAATAGCATTTACCTCCCAGGATTGTTGTAATGATCAAGTAAGATAATATACAGTTTGTAAAGCACTTTTCAAATTTTAAAGTGCTATAAAAATGCTAGCTAGCTATTCTACTTACTATCTTGAGTAGTAATGACTTAATCTTCTTGGGTCTCAGTTTCCTCAGCTATACAGTGACCCTTTAAAATCATTTCCAATTCTAAATCTTTGATTTTAAGATCAACCAACTAAAGATCTTCTGGATGGTGATCAGAGGTGAGATGCTTTCTCTAGAAAAGATGTGCAAAAGGCAGCAGGCTACAGCTGAAGAATCAGGAGACCTGGATTTTAGTCTGGGTTCTGCCAATAAGTAGTTGTGTGATTTTTATGGCTGACAAGATGTGAAGGACAGGGGTGAATCAGGGATGCTGCCAAAGTTTCTAACTTAGAAAACATGGTGGTTCTATGAACAGAAATGTGATTGTTGAAGATGATAGTTTAAGTTGGGGAATGGTGGAGAAGTGGGCAGGAAAATACTCTGTTTTGTTATTTTTAAAGGACTAAGTCTTTTTATGTCCTTTTCTAACTTGGAATTAGGATTTGAACCTAAGACTTTACTGGTTCTAAGCCTAGGGATCTTTCCAAAATCCTTTTGAATCCCACCAAAGAGTGCCCTGTACATAGTTTATACAGTAGGTGTTCAAAAATGCTGGTACCTGACTAACAGAGGGCAAAACTTTAAATCTTTAAGTTTTTATCGGACTCCAGATCCCACCTTTATAATGCAAAATTTCACCCAGTTCTTTAGTAATAAAGGCTACTCACTGTAGAAGATACTTTTGAAATGATGATTGGAAAATACTTTTTAGTTTGAATTTTTATTTCAAAACATCGTCCTAATAGTTACTACAATGTTTGTGAATTCATCAACGTAGGGAGCTTTGGAGTTCCCCAGTGCATAAGATAAACAAATCCCCTGTAACCTTTAGTCTTAGTGGCTGTGGAGCAGTGAGAGGTTAACTAATTTTCCACGGTCACATAACTAGTATATGTCAATGGTAAGATTTGAACTCAGGTCTTCCTGACTCTCTATCCATGACTATATCCTTCTGCTATGTTAGAGAGGGTAAAAGTATTGATGATGGGATCATTACTAATAAACATGGCATTGGTGCCAAAGAAACACTTTCTTATTAAGGAATTAAAGTTTTTGTAACTATTATACATGAAGGAAGTAGCTCTATTATGTGGGTTTAAAGAGTGTGCTAAATCTGCACAACCTTCTTTCAAAAATGTTTCTAGAAGATCTAAGTATGAATCAGATTATGTTTATAACCTGATTATAATATAAATTATAATATAAATATTAATTATATTGCCCTTCAGAGGCTTTCTAGAAATATGACAAAATTAAAATTTTATGTGGTCTTCATTATGATTTCCAATTTCATTTTGAGGTGCTCAATGTCAAATGGCCAATCTCCCAAATAGGGAACAATTCTCAGTAAGCTGGTGTAATGGGTAAGCTAACTTTAGAATCAATAAGACTTGGATTTGAATTTTGCCTCTGACACTCCCTATGGGACCATAGGCATGTCATTCATCACTATAAGCCTCAGTTTCCTCATTTGTACAATGGTAATAAAAATATCTCCTATTTCAGAGAACTTTTGTGAGGCCTAAATGGGGAAATGTACATAAAGCTATTTGCAAAACAAATGGTTTGTTTTTGGCTTTGAAAATGCCAGTCACAGTCTCAGGCCAGGATGATAAGTAACACTCGGGATCAATCCTATACTATTTGTGTATATAAGCTACTCATTAATAATGATAAATTAGTTTCCTAGGAGAAATACTTTAACTCTTTGAAGGCCATGGGGAAGAGGCAGCTAAAAAATTCTATTAATTATTCAGATGACACTATGCACAAGTCTCACATTCTTTTTTTTTTTGGAGGGGAGAATGCTGGGCAATTGGAGTTAAGTGACTTGCCCAAGGTCACACAGCTAAGTGTTAAGTGTCTGAGGCCAGATTTGAATTCAGTTTCTTCTGACTCCAGGGCTGGTGCTCTCTATTCACTGCACCACCTAGCTGCCCCCAGGTCTCACATTCTTAAAAAAACAACAACACAAACTTCATTTGACCCTGCCATTCTTTTAAGATACTATTATCTCTTTTCTCCCATCCTATAGCTCCTCCTAGGAGTTTGGCTATAAAAGGGCCCTCTAGACTTGTTGCCTGTATTTCCTCACTCACTGCTCACATCTTGATATCTTGCACTTCCCATCTCCACAACTCAACTGAAGTCACTCTGATCAATGTTCTCTTAACTGTTATATCTAAAGTGCCTTTTGTCAATCTTTCCTGCAGCTTTTGACACTATTCACCATTTTGTCCTCCTGGATACTCTCTCCTCCCTTAGCTGTGATGACCTAGTTCTCTTTCAATTCTCCTCCTAATTCTGCAGTGTCCTTTATCTGGGAACCCTTTTCCCATACACTAAGTGTGGTTATGCCCCCTAGACTGTTCTGGGTCCTCTTCTCTAATACCTTCTTCCTTGGTTGATCTCTATAAATGTAGAGATGATAAATCCACATATCCAGCCCTAATCTCTCTTTTGAAGTAAAATCCCATGACTGAATGAATGAATGATAAAGCATTTATTTGGTGCTTACTATGTGCTAAGCACTGTGCTAAGCTCTGGAGATACAAATAGAAAAACCAAGACAGCCTCTGCTCTCAAGGATCTCTGGCTCTGTTTGGAAGAGACAACACATAAAAGAAACATTTGACTGTAGGTTTCAGAAAGGTGTAGAAGTCCCCAGATTCCATAGTAGAGAAGATGGTTAGGGCCAGATGTTCTTAGTTTACATAGGTAGTTAAGATGACAGTGTGGAGGTGCTTCAGGGAATAGAGGGAAGGCAGATGGCAAGGCCTGTAGGATCTCAGGATCTAGCTGTCTTCCATGTCTAGAATTTTCTTCCTT
This sequence comes from Gymnobelideus leadbeateri, assembly GCA_011680675.1. NCBI lineage: Eukaryota > Metazoa > Chordata > Mammalia > Diprotodontia > Petauridae > Gymnobelideus > Gymnobelideus leadbeateri. The sequence continues at coordinate 627,883 of WOXC01011302.1, forward strand.
CTCATCTCTGCTGCCTGCATTCTTTCAAGCCCAAGCTAAAATCCTATAAAATAAATATATGTGCTAAATAAAATCCTTCTATAAAAGCTTTCCCCAATCCCTTTTAGTTCTGGTGCCTTTCCTGTGTTGATTTTCTTCAATTTATCTGATCTATATCTTGTTTGTATGTCATTTCCCTAGTTAGACTCTGGGCTCCTTGACAGCAGGGAATTTTTTTTTTCTTTGTCTTTCTTTGTATCCCCAGTGGTTAACACAGAGCCAGGCATATAGTAGGTGGTTAATAAATGTTTGTTGACTTGACATAGGAGGCAGCGACAGGGCAGTTCTCCATCTCATTTGAAGGATTGGAATTGTTGACTCCCATCTCATCCAAGCCCTGTGAGGAGTCAAGAAGCCTGGGCAAAGGGTGAAGGCAAGATTGGAGGGTTACCTCCTGTGGTGGATCTCTGCCTAGATGTCCCACAGGCATTTCCAACTCAACAGTGCCAGAAGAGAACCCATTATATGTCTACCACCATAACTACCACTATCATTATTACCACCACTACCACTACTACCACCCATACCTAAAGTCATCCACCCCTTAAAATTCCTCATTTCTGTTGCTGGTGCTACTATCCTTTAAGCTGCCTCCCATTTGCAGTTTTGGAGTCATCCTTGACATTTCTCTATCTCTCACCCCCTGGGGAGCTAGGTGGCACAGTGGATAGTGCTGGGCCTGGAGTCAGGAAGACTCATCTTCCTGAATTTAAATATGACCTCAGACACTTACTAGCTATGTGACCCTGGGCAAGTCACTTAACCCTGTTTGCCTTAGTTTCCTCATCTGTAAAATGAGCTAGAGAAGGGAATGGCAAACTACTCCAGTATCTTTGCCAAGAAAAACCCAAAATGGGGTCACAAAGAGTTAGACATGACTGAACAATAACAACAAAACCAAACCCCTACCTAGTCAGTTGTCAAGATTTGTAATTCTGCTTCCATAACCACTTTTGCATCTATTTTCTTCTTTCAGCTCACATAGCCTCTACTCTAATTCTGGACTTAATCACCTTTTATCAAGATCATTTCAATAGTCTTCTTGGTCTCCCTTATTTCAGTCTGTTTTCTCACCAATGCATCTTCCACAAAGCTGCCAAACTGGCACTGCTCAAACACAGACCTGACCATGTCAGCCATTTTTAATGATACTCTATTGCTTCTAGGATACAGTCCAAATTCCCTAGTCTGGCATTTAAGACTCTTGGCAATCTGACTCCCACCTACCTTTCTAGGCTTATTGCACATTATTCCCTTTCATGCACTTGAATTTCTGTTGATGGACAGTCTGGGATATTCCATCTCCCATATCTTTGCACATAAATGGTCCTCCATGGAATGCATGCCCTCTTCACTCTTACCTGGATATTCCATCTCCCATATCTTTGCACATAAATGGTCCTCCATGGAATGCATGCCCTCTTCACTCTTACCTACTAGAATCTCTAGCTTCCTGCAAAGCACAAAATCAGGTGCTGCCTTCTACAGACTGCTTTTCTTGGTATTCCCAATTGTCAGCACTATCTTCCTGTGGTGGACTAGTAGACTTGGGTTCAAATCCAGCCTCTGATACTAGTTACCACCAAGTACTTATTGGTTGTATATAACGGGGGCAAGTCACTTAACATCTGAGCCTTAGTTTCCTTATTTTTAAAACAAAATAAATTCTGAGGTCCCTTGCAGTTCTAAATATATGATCCTTTGAACCCTCTTGGAACTCTTTTTCACCACTTTGCACAGGATTACTAGGTTGAGAGAAGGAAGGGACCTTTGAGGTCACACTCTGCATTACTAGTGTGCCTATTGTGTTCTCTCCCCACCCCCATCCCCATGTAAACTTCTAGAAGGCTGGGACTCTTTCTTTTTGTCTTTGTATTTCCAGTTCCTGGCACAGTTCTATGCCTTAGTATGAACTTAATAAATTTTTGTTAGCGCTATTTAGAACCATATGAAATATTGCATCAAAGAACTCAGAGGTTTCACCTCATACCCAGAAAACTGGCAAAGATGGTAAAAGATTGGAATAACTATTGGAGGGGATATGGAAAGATAGGTAACCCAATATTTATGCTTTAATTTTAAAGCACAGCCACATCCAAAGAGGCCTGATATTCATGGGAGCACAGTTAATTTACCTAGAACAAAGATTTTATATTATAAAGATGGCCATTTAAAAATAATAAATAGCACTTTTCTAAAACACTCAGATTATTTGTATTTTAATCTCAAGAGAATTAAGCTCTCCCTCCCTTTTAGCTTACTTCTATCTGAAGTCTTTCCTCCACCATCAAAGTTAGGAACAATAATTGAGTACCATCCTTTCCTCAAAAGAAAATGGGTTCTTTGGGGGGCTACTATTGTCCCCACTTTTGGCATTTTGTTGTATGTGCAATTGTTATGGGACTTAATAGGCTTAGCTAAATGAAGGAAGTGCTTCCCCAACACACCATTTCCTATCTAAGACAATGCAAAAATGGTCATTTAAATGGAATATGTAGAGTTGGCCATTTGTGCATTGTCTGACTGCAGGTCCCACAACGTCATAACTCAACCTCCTAGTGTTTCTGTGAATGGCACAGCTTCTTCAGAGATTTCCTTTATACATTTGAGTGTATTTACTTTCCTGTATATTTCAAAAGATCCAGCAACTGGAGGATGATATCTGTGAAGGACCCCGAGCCTCATATCACTTTTGAAGTACACTCTGACAGATGTGGCCAGTCGTGAAGAGTTACTGGGAATGCTGGCTCTTGGTTCTGCTCTACACAGCATCCTAACTCCAGGACTGGATCATTCCAGTCACATGGTCCAATTTTTTATACTCTATAGGGTAGATTAAAGTAATTCTCTAGAGTTAAACACAGGCTGCTGTTGGAACCAAATTGAAATGTAATTGGGAAATGTTTAACAAAATAAAAGTACGATAAAATATAGATAATATTACATTTTAAAATTAAGTCAATACTTGGCCTAACGGGATCCTCATGTATAGGTATTAGTGACCCCCCCCATTTTTATTTGAGTTTGATACAACTACTCTAAAGTCCCAAGGCACTGATCCATAAAGAATTCTTCTATAATGCCCCTCTGGCTCTCTGATACCCCTTTTCTAAGGTTCCATTAGGAAAATTATCCTAGACACACATGGTTACCTTCCTCTCTACTCACATTGTGCCTGCCCTCTCCTCTAATTTATTCCGGTGGTGTTTTTGCCTGGTCAGGCTTTTTATGTGGGATCTCCCCCTCCCCACTTCCTGATAAATGATACCTTTCCAGTAATACTAACTCATTTTCTATAATACTTAGAAGTTTACAAGATACTTTCCTGACAGCAATCCTGGGGAGTAAGCAGGGCAAATATTATTATCTCCATTTTCCTGATGAGGAAACAGGTTTGAAGAAGAAACTAGCCCAGTGTCACACATCTAGTATCTGAGAGGGCACTTTACTTCAACTCTTCTCCTTCAGAGGGTCATAGATTTAGTTATAACACTTCTTTGACACTTCCAGTCCAGCTCCCTCATTACACATGAGGAAACTGAGGCCCAAAGAGCTTATGTGACTTACACATGCAGTAAGAAGCAGAGCCAGGGTTTAAATTCAGAAGCCCCTGACTCCAAACCCAGTGCTATTTCCATTATGGTGCAGTGACTTCAAATCCAATGCTCTTTTCATTAAAGCCCAGTGCTGGGAGGTTCAGTTAGGCACTAGATGAATAGAGAAACCCCCTTAACCTCTTGCTTTCTCCCTCCCTCAATTCTATGTCTCAGAAACAGGATCTGGGCTCCTCACTTGAAGAAGAGTATTCTGACATTTAGTGAAACACACTTTGAAAGATCTCAATAAAAGGTGGGTCACTAGCACAGTCTTTGGAAATAATTCAAGCCTTACGAAGTAGGGGGCCTGCAGACTGAAAGCAAACAAAGAAGTCATAACTATTCTACAGAAAGGTACATTGTTCTGTCCCTGCAAGCTTGGGACTGGCCCAAATCCCTTCTGCCTCCTTTGTTTGGCTTATGCCTTTGAGGGTGACACAGTGTGTGGCTGTGAAGCACTATTCATTGTAAAGGGTTATGATTTTTTTTTCTTTTGTCCTACTTATTGACTCTTTCTGGGGAACTGTTGCCAAAAGTTGTGACTGGTGATTATTGCCGTGGAGGGGCCAGGCATATGCTGCTGAAGTCCAAGAGGTATTAGTCAACATTCAGCCAACGACTTTAATTTGTGGGCAGAGCCTAGTACTAGCTGCTAGAGGGTTTTATAAAAGAAGGAAGAGATATACAGTCCCTGCTCCCCAAGAGCCAACAGCAGGGGAGAAACAGAGCAAAAATAGGTAAAAAAATGAAATATTCTCTCTTCATTCTCCCTTCTAAAATAGCAAACACAATAGAGCAACAGAAACACCAACATGGACAATATCTACGCTTACAATAAGTGCTTAATAAATGTTTTTTGATTGTTGAACTGAATGGAAGGACCATGAATTGCTCCCAAAAACCATATTCTCTATGTTACTGCTTTCAAGGGAATCTAATATCTTTGTTGTTAGGCTCAACCCTGATACCCTCTCATCTTGGAAGACTTTCCTGACTGCTTCCACTTGAAAGTGATCCCTCTCTATTCCAGAAGATAAAATGGATAAAAATTTTTGATTTTACAGGATATCACAAAAGTCTTAGTGAATTTTTAAGCTTTTTATAATGTATGAAATTAAAGAGAGTTTTGTACAAACAAAACCATTACATGTAAAATGAGAAGTAATTAAAATTATTTGTAATAATTAAAATATTTGCAGTCTTTATTTAATAAAGTTTTCATATCCAAGACTTACAGGGAACTGATTCAAATAAGACTAAGAGCTATTCCCTAATACACAAATGTTCAAAGAATATGAAAAAGCAGCTTTCAAAGGAAGAAATACAAGTTAGCAACAGTTATATCACACATACACAAACACCTACACACACATCTCCAAATCACTAATTAGTAGAGAAATTAAAGTGACTTTGAGGTTCTTCTCATTCCTCTCAGAATGACAAAGATGACAGAGGAGGAAAGCAGTAAATGTTGGAAGAGCTGTGGGAAAACAGGCACACTAATGGACTATTGGTGGAGCTGTGAAACAGTACAGACATTCTAGAAAGCAATCTGAAATTATTCCAGAAGTCACTAAACTGTGCATATGCCTTTTGGTCCAGATATAGCAATAAAAGGCATACCCCAGACTGAGCCAAGAAAGACAAAAAGGACCCATATGTATAAAAGTCTGAAACAATTAATAATAGTAAAAAAACCAGAAACTAAGGGGGTACCCACCTATTGGAGAATGACAAAAACAAATGATGGTATATAAATGTAATGTTAAGAAAAAATTTAAGCTTTTGAAATAAGAACACTATTTGTTAAAAAAAAAAGTTGTTGAGAAAATGGGAAAACAGTCTGACAGAAATAGGGTATAGATTGATATTCTACAGCATTTATCAAGATAAGGTCAAAATGAAAACATGATAGATATAAAGGGAGATATCATAAGAAAACTAGAATATGGAACACAATACCTATCAAACTTATGAATAGGAGAAGAATTTATGAATAAACAAGAGATAGCTTTGAGATATGATCTCACACCTATCAGATTGGTGTAGGGCCAATGCAATATTTACAGTGCCCATGATCATGATAAAGCCTGTGCCTATAAGTATCGCATGACGTTTTATTGCAAAATATGCCAAACTCTCCAGATAGAGAATAACACTGAAGGATTTATTTAGACACCAGAAAACCCAATCTCCAAACCAGTAAGCCAATTCCATCATAGTACTAAAGATATTCAGAAGCCATAATAACACTGAGAGCCACAGCATCCTTCAGCCTTCCCACAAACCAATAAAAGATCAATATTTACTCACAAAACCTCTATCTCCTTGCCTAACCTCCTCTGTCTCCAACTATCTTCAACTCTCAGGCTAGCTCTCTGCCAGATTCCTTTCTGTGGGCTCTGTTTTTCTTCAGCAAACTCCTTCCACCACAGGCTCCATGTGACTACATTCAGCCTATCAAGAGGCAGAGTTTATCTTCACAGCAGGAGAGGTCTTCAAATTTCCCCCCTAGGTCTATTAAGGGGCAGGGAAGATCTTCAAATTCTCATTACCATTACAATTGGCTAAAATGATCAAAAGAGAAAATTACAAATGTTGGAGGGGGTGTATAAAAATTGGGACATTAATATACTGATACATGGAACTATGAATTGCTTCAACCATTTTGGAGAGCTATATGAAATTATTCCCAAAAAGGTATAAAACCATATGTACCCTTTGACCCAACAATACCACTGTTTCCCAAGATGATTAGAGAAGAAGGAAAAGAATTTATATGTTCTAAAATACTTACAGTAGTAGCTCTCTTTGTGGTAGCAAAGAACTAGAAATTGAAGGGATACCTATCAACTGGGCAATGGTTAAACAAGTTGTGGTATATGATTGTGATGGAATAGTATTGTGCTATAAGAAATGATGAGCTGTTTGATTTTTAGAAAAACATGGAAAAACTTGCATGAAATAATGAAAAGTGAAATGAGCAGAGCCAAGAGAATGTTGTATATAGTAACAGCAGTATTATTTGAAGAATAATTGTAAACAACCAAATTATTCTGAGTACTATAAATACTCAAATCAACCATAAAAGACTTATGAAGGAGGATGCTATGTACTTCCAGAGAAAGAACTGACAAGTAGAAGTACCCATGGCATGGTTTTATGTATATTTATAATTCTGTGTCATATGATGACCTTCTCTAGGTTAAGGTGGAGAGGGAGAGAGGGAAACAGTTTGGAACTTAAAATGTAACAAAAAATAAAGGGAAAAATGTAATGTTATATTATTATGTTATAAGAAATAATGAAATGGACAATTTAATAGCTATGAACTGATACAGAGGGAAGTGAACAGAACTAGTAAAATAATTTCTACAATGACAATAGCATTATAAAGAAAAACAACTTGAAACATTTTAGAATGCTGAACAAAGGAATGATGAACCATGCAATAACAATGACAAAACCATGATTCCAAAGGACTGAAGAGGAGACACACCACCCACCTCCTGCCAAAGAGGTGAAGGACTTAGAATCCAGAACATGACACACCATTTTTGAACGTGGCCAATGTGCAAATTTCTTTTGACAATGAATATTTCTTATTTATTTTGTTGTTCAATTAGAGGAGGGGAAGTGAGAGGTCAAGGAAATAAATGCTTATTAATCAGAAAGAAAAAAGATAAAGATAGAAAAAAGTGTTTTGTTTTGCTTTAAGGAAGACTCCTTTTAAAGTGACCCTTCCTCCTTAAGGAAAGACTGCCTGGGGCTTTTCTTTGCATTTATTCTCTTCTCTCCTTGTGTCATAGTTATTTGGGCACTTGTCTTCCTGATGACCCTAAGCTAGTCAGGTTCAAGATTTCAGGGAACAAAGACAAAGCTTCAATACTAAATTCATCTAATTGCAGAGTTCATTGATAAGAGGTGAACAAATTTGAACGTCTTAATACAAAAAGGGTATGAAAAAACATGTATGTCCTATTGTTTCACCACAATACTGGATTCCCTCTTTAGCTTGATTTAAAAGGAAAAAAAATCCAACATAGGTATGATTGAATCCCAAGGCATCTGAGTTTCAACTTGGGCATCTGACTGGTTCTGGATGGCCCATCAACATGAGGAGCTCTGTAGTGATATAGGGAAGTAGACAAAGGGATTTGAATGTTCTAGAGTGAGTAAATCCTAGCTACCTTGGAAGGCTCCAATCACAAGTATGATAGATAAACCTAAACATGAGAGATGATAGCATTCCTTTGGAGTTGTACTCTGTGTTTACATAGATAGCTACTCACTAGTCACTCCTGCTGTCTCATTCTGCAAGTCTCCCCTAACTCTCTAAGGTGAAAGGGCTGATCTAAATGACCTGTGTCACCTACTCCCTGATCCTATGTACCCACCAATTAGAATACAAACCTTGACAACAGGGTCTGTCATTTCAGCCCTGTATTCCTGCTTGTGCTTGTATTCATTGGTACTTAATCAATGTTTAATTAATATGAACCTATATAAAGCCAGTCACATCTATAACTGATCCAGGGTAAATCATCAGTGATCTGTCTCTGTTCTATACCCCTGTTAATTCCAGGGCTGAGAGAGACACTCTTGCCCTTAGTACTTCTATTTTGAAAATAAGATCTGAGGTGATAACATTTGGACACTTAGTGAAATGCATTTTGAGAGATTTTAATAAAAAATAGGTAGTGTTGGGAAGTAAGGCAGCTAGATAGTGAGGCCATATTCCTGAGTTCATATCTGGCCTCAGACACTTACTAGCTGTGATCCTGGGAAAGTCACTTAACCCTATTTGCCTCAGTTTCTCATATGTAAAATGAGCTGGAAAAGGAATGGCAAACCACTTTAGTATCTTTGCCAAGAAAATCCCAAATGGAGTCACAATGAGTCAGACACAACTGAAATGATTAAACTGTGTAGAATGTAAATTTTTTCTTTGCTTTTTTTTTTGAGGGCAATTGGGGTTAAGTGACTTGCCCATGCCCAAAGTCACACAGCTAGTAAGTGTGTTAAATGTCTGAGGCCGGATTTGAACTCAGGTCCTCCTGACTCCAGGGCCAGTGCTTTATTCACTGTGCCACCTAGCTGCCCCTAGAATGTAAATTTTAAAAAGTTATCTTGCACTGCCAAATGTTATATATAATATAAATATATGGATAATATATAATACATGTTATCTACATATTTATATGAAACCTATATTATAGTTTTTATATTTATGTGCATGTTTTATAAACCCTATTCTATTTCAAGGCCTTTGAGGGCATGTTTTATGTATTGTGTCCTTCCTAGTGACCAGCACTGTGGGTTCAATAAATAGGCCTTTTCTTTGCCTACATGTTGAATGAATTTGTATTTTCTGCCCAGCAAACCATGGGCACTGATTAAGTCCTTGTTGATTGGTCTAGTGAATTATTTTGTCTTTTGTGTGCCTTGCTTTCACTGTGACTGCCATGGGAAACACAGAAAAATTATAAGGTATAGCTCCAGCCCACATGTGGCCCTCTAGGTCCTCAAGTGCAGTGTTCTGACTGAGTCCTAGTTTTACAGAACAAATCCTTTTATTAAAGGGATTTGTTCTGTGAAGTTTGGATTCGGTGAAAGGGCTGCACTGAAAGACCTAGAGGGCCACATATGGACTGGAGGTCAAAGGTTCCCCACCCAAGCAATCAGTTAAGAAGTAATACTTATAAGCATGAGACAACCAGAAAATAATAAAAAATAAAATAATAATAAATGGTAGCAATAATAATACTTTACTATAATGCTTCAAACTCTTCACAACTTTCGTATCTATTATCTAATATTATTTATAACCCAGTTTTAATTACATGATAGAGAATACAGTTGCTATAGGAATTAATGGAAGGTAAAATTATTATGGTATAAGTAGTCAGAGAGAGCTTTGTGGAGGAATTAGGACTGGCTGGAAGCAAAATGATAGGCTTAATGCCCTTCTATGAATCTGACAAGATGTTTTCCAGTGGTAAGAAGGTAGAAAAACTGCCTCCTTCCTTTTTTCTGTATCCTTTGCTCTGGTCCAGTTTCCACTGTTATTCAAACTCCTGGTGGTAGCCACGCTTGAATTGTTGCAAATGGCGGCAGAGTGGAAAGGAGGCTTCCTCTGCCATTTGGATAGATTTATAATAGACTCTTAGTAGATAAATCAGTGAGATTAGGACTTGATGTATATTTTAAGAGAAGGTGAAAATGAAAATGAAACAACTGTTCTTGTGTTTAGATGTTTTGATTTTTCTTGAGTCACAGGTGGGAAGTTAGCCCTTATGGAGCATCTAGCAAAAGCACTATTTGTGGTAATTTGCTGTAACACCTGCCTAGATACCCATAACTTTCCTTTACATTTCAGTGGTTTCTGCCCAGAACTATACACTCTGATAGTGGAACCAGAGAGCTGACAAGAAGTGATCAGAACTAAAAAAGTCCTTCATTCTTTGAGATGTTGACTGTAGATATGAGGAATGCTGCCATAAGAAAGCATTCACCTGATTATAGATGCTGAATAGGCTTGAGAGGGGAGGAGTCCAGAACTTGCTATGTGCAAGTTTCTTTTGGGAAGAGGAAATTTGTGAACTGAGGACATGGTTGTGCCAATCAGTCAAAAAATATTTAATAAATGCCTACTATGTACCAGGCACTAAACTGCTGGGGATACAAAGTAAGGCAAAAGACAGTCCCTGCCTTCAAGAAACTCACATTTTCTTGTGAGAATGGGAGTTGTTTGGTCATGTCTGACTCTTTGTGATGCCATTTTGAGATGGTTTTTTTGTTTTGTTTTGTTTTTGGCAAAGATACTGGAAAGAACTGCCATTTCCTTCTCCAGTCCATTTTACAGATGAGGGAACTGAGGCAAACAGGATTAAGTGACTTGCCCAGAGTCACACAACTAGTAAGTGTCTGAGGCCAGATTTGAACACAGGTCTTCTTGACTCCAGACCCAGCACTCTGATTAGAGTGTATACTGACCTACATAGCTGCCCTATGGGAGAAGATAATACATTAAAAGAGGTGGGGAATGGTGAAGTCAAGAGGAGCATAGCTGAGTAGGGACTGACAAGATAGCTGCCCTATTTTTCCATCACTGAGACTGAAAATCTTTCTACACTGCCTGAGTTTATTTTCTTGTGTTAGGAATTAATATGTTATGAACATATGACAATTGAATCTTGTAACTTAGGATCTTTTGGGAGTGCAGAGGCCTTGTTGTGAACATTGATAATTACTGTACACCACTAGAGATGGTAATAGGAAAAGTAGGAAGTTGTGCTGAATATGCAGGAACTCCAGAACACCTATAATCACAGAATTACAAGAGCAAATTTGGTTCCCAAAGGAGAAAGATAAGAGAGACCAGGATAGAATATGCCAACAGTAAAAGGTAAGAAGAAGAGAAAAGAACCAACAAAGGACATGGAAAGGAAAAGAGGAAACTCAGAAAACAGCAGTGAAATGGAAATGAAGTGAGGGTATTGAGAAGGTCCAGAGGCAATAATCCAATCTGTATACTGCTCTCCCTTTGCTTAATAAGTGTATAATGCCTATGGTTCTGACTAAACCCTCACATATTTTAACAAGATATATTTTTTCCTTTTAATGAGGAGTTCTTAACCTGGGGTCTATGAATTCATTCAAAAATATTTTGATAACCATTTCAATATAATTGGTTTCTTTTGTAATTCTGTATATTCTATTTTATGTATTTAAAGAAATTATTCTGAAAGGGGTCCATAGTTATTCCCAGACTACCCAAGGGGTCTCTGACACAAAAAAAGTTAAGAACCTCTGCCTTAAATATTTTCCCCAATTTTAGGTTATAGATACTCTCTGGCCTACCCAAGAAGCTTGGGTTTTCAGTCTTACTGAGGATTTCCAGCAGATTTTAATGTTGGAAGCAATAGGACTGACTTTAATTAATTCAGGACAGCTCCAGACATTTTCTAACTGAACAATAGCTGGTAGCTAATCATTCCCCTTTCTAAAAGAAAAAACAAAAAACCCAATTACACACACAGAGGCACACACAATACAACCAAACAAAAGCCTGAAGAAAATGGGAAGTGATCCAAATTGAGTCATGACTGATGGTGAGGATTAAGTGAGTTAAACATCAATGTCTTTAGAGACATCATGGGCTTTGTAGAAAACTTTTGAATTTTCAGCTATTTTAGAATCTTCATAATGCTTCTAAGCATTTAATCTTCTTTTGTTCTTTTTTCTTCTTTGTTGTTTGTTCACAACATGTTAGTTAACAAGCATTTACTGATTGTCTACTGTGTGGTGGTTCTGTGTTAGGGCTGGGACATGGGAAAGAATAAAAGGCAGGGTCCCTGTCCTCAGGGAACTTACAGTTTGGTTGAGGGAGACAGAACACGAACACATGGAAAGAATTGAAGACCCCTAGAAAGTTATACCTCGGCAAACACCAAATGCTACAGAGGAAATTGAAGTTATGAATAATAATAAAAATAATAACAGCAATACTAGGGATAGGGCTAGGGGAATAAACTTGTGAGTTCACTAGAGCAGAGAAGTCATGGGTGAGGAAGCTTCTACAACTGTTTTAAAGAATTGTCTGGGGTTCAGAGTAGTTAACGGTCTGTAAAAGTAGGTTGGAATCAGGTTGTGAAATCAGTCAATCAGATAAAAAGCATTTATTAAATGCTTACTAAATGCCAGGCCCTATGAAGGGCTTTAAATACTAAACAGAGGAGTTTGTAGTTGATCCTCTAGGTAACAGACAGTTGTGGGGGTTTGTTGAGTGGGGGAGTGTAACATGGTCAATTCTGTGCTTTTAAGGAATATATTTTTTGGCAGTCGTTTGGAGGATGGATTGGAGAGGAGAAAGATTTGAGGCCAAGAAACAAATTAGGAAGTTATTGCAACCCTCTAGGCAAGTTAATGAAGGTGTGGTGGCTATGAGAATAAAGAGAAGAGAAATGAAAGCTGTGGAGGTAGACATCAACCAGACTTGCCAAATAATTAGATATATGGGCTGAAAGAGAAAATTTAAGATTCTTTACAACTTGCCTCGAACCTCCCTTTGATTTTTTTTTTTTTTTTGCAAATCCTCTACTCTGCTACTGTTTTAACAATAAACGGACTCTATGCCAGGAATGTTCTTTTTTCTTCTTCTCCCTTTCCCTGCTTATTGCCTTTCTCTAAGGCCCAGTTCAGATGGCATCTCTTCATGCAGGAAGTCTTCCCTGGTGCCCACAGATAAAAGGCCTCCACACTCCTCATCTCCAGCATCGTTTTAACTTTTTCCTAACCACCTATTTTCTGACATAGTATAGAGATCTATGTGTTTCTTATCCCCTACAGACTGTAAACTCTTTGGGTAGAGGTACTGTTTTTCCCCATCTTGTTATAGCCAAGACCTTTTCCATAACAGGCATTTAATAAGCTGAGTTTTTGAAATTGTCATTTTAATGTTTTTGGTATAAATAAACTTAGTCATAGTGGTTCTTTTGGATATGTTGCAACTTTTTTAAACTAGGGCTTTAAAACTTTTGAATCAATATTCATTGATTCTGGTCTGTAGTTTTCTTTCTTTGCATAGCCTATGTAGGATACATTTGCCTCATAAAAGGAGTTTGATGGAGCATTTGCCTCAATTTTTGAGACTAATTTATTTATAGGCATATTCTTTAAATGCTTGATTGAATTCACCCATGTTTAACTCACTTCTAAAACATTTTTGGCCATTATTAATGTTGCCTTAATCTTGTTTCTCCAAAAGTGGAAGTTCTCTCATTGTCTCCTGGAAGAAGGTGGGGATTATTTGCCAGGGCCAATGAACCCAGTACACAATGGTGAGCTTCTTGACTTAAGGACAATTTTTTTTCTTAGTATCCCAGCTCCTTTCACAGTGCCAGACACACAGCAGGTGCTTAATGTTTTGGGTGTTCATACTATTCCTTTTCTAAACAAAGAGGTTGGAATTTTGAGTTACAACACTCTTTGCAGTTTTGTTAACAGATCATATAAGGCAGTGTTCTTGGAAATAGTCTTTTAAACTTGCACTCCTAAAAAAGGAGACTTGTGAAAGGTGACCAGAATTGTTCATGTAGCCACAGAAAAGGGGGGATGGGAATCCATGATTTTAAAAGAAGTTGACAGGTTGTAGAGTAGCATTATATTAATTCAGTCTTTTACAATATAAAAATTTAGAGCACACCTTCCCCCTCCCCCCAATTAGTTTATGTAGAGTTCGTGTTGTTAGTAATCACTAGTTAAGATGATATATTTATGCCATCTCTGGCAGCCGGCTTACCATGCAAATATTTAACTCACATTATACAACTGGAGCTCCATTACAGACCTCGGAGGACCCCATTCATAATGGAATTTAGCTAGACAGGAGAGGAACAATCAGTCACTTCAGGGCATAGCAAACAGGCTATGGATTTCCCTGAATTGTGAGGTTACTAAGACTTACCAGGATGTTGGCAGCTTTTATACGGTCACTGTATAGACATGGCAATGTCTGGAGGGACAGTGATGAGTTGGAATGATAAAGGAGGTCAGGAAGAGACCCAATACTTTTCTCAAAGAAAGACTACACTACCCTTGTCCCAAACTTGAATGAAACACCCATTAAAAGAAGGAGGGTCCCTTTTGATTTGGTTCAATTGCTTTTTGTTGTGACTCCATAGTGCAGGGAAAAGAATTTGGGGCAGGGGTTTTTAAACAGATAGGAAGGAAAAAGCATTCCTTTGGAGAACTTCTATTGTTTCAGACAGAATAAATATTTATGTAAGGGGTTCAAGTGAACCCATTTGTAATCTCCTGCTGAAGAGGTATTTGGGAGATTTAAATGTAAAACTATGCCTAAGTGAATGCTTATCAGATTATTTTTCCCAGGGAAAACTAAGAAACCTAAAGTATATATAAAATCTAATTGTATACTCAAATAAAATTGAATACCACTTAAAATTATCCCAGATTTACAACCATGGTGAGATATACAATGAATTGGATTCCATTCTAATGTTTTCCTTGGAAAGGAGCTATAGTTTGCCTTGAACAAATGTGATTTGTTTCACAAAGTCATTAGAATTTCCCCCCAAAATGGATTGTATCAGAAATAAGTATTAATGTCTAAATATTGTCTTAATTATTTCATAGTTCTGAATTTGGAGAAAACAGTTTAGAGCAACTTGCTTCATCTGTAAAGGGAGGTGATAAAAGTGTTTGTTGCCCCTTGGAAATCGTGTAAATCTGCAAAATGGAAACTGCAGCTGAAATTTGCTCAAGATCCTGGAGGCTTACACAACCTAATGTAATTAAGACACTGTTACATTACACAACTCATCTTGTGCAAAAATTGGAAAATAGGGACTCTGCGCTTCAGTGTGCCCTTAAGCTCTGACATCATCACTGTCAAATGGCAAGTTGTTTCACTGACTTTCCCTGGAAGGAAAATGGTACTGAGGACAAAAATCATATTGGTTCAAGATAGAAGAAATCAAAAGGAAAGGCCTTTAGCCAAGGTTAAGTGGTATGATTCTAAGCTTAGATGCCCTTAAAAAAAAAAATCAAACTGACTATATGCCTAGATACACTGGTAATTATCATAGTTTTTCAATAGAGTCCAAATGTAAGGAAATCTGAAATATTTGTATTCAACCTCACGCTTCTTCACTACCCCTACTCCCACCCCCATAGACTATGGCCTAGAAGGATCAGAAGGATTATCTTTCATACACATTGGCTCCAGCCTGAAGAGCTTTTAACTAGAACCAAAAAGTCTAAACAAAGTCAACCACAGAGATACAAATGGAACACCAAATAGTTTTCCTTTTCTTTTATTAACAGCTTAACACAGACTGTATGCTGCAGGTTTTTAAACTAACCCAATACTGAAAAACCACCATCTAACACTTGACTCAAGGGTTTTGGTTATAAGTGCCAATGTCTACATTAAGAATTACACTAGTGTAAACCATACAAATTCAGAGGAATAGGGGAAAAATAGTTGAAACTGGAATGGAAAGATTATTTATGTACAAACAGCTGAGCAGAGTTTTTCTAGCTTTAAGTCATTCACCACACACTCTAAAAGTGTTTAACTTCACATTTTCTACAGCTATACAGTCAAATATAAACAGTTGCAAACCAAGCATTGGCCACAGGTCCTGCCTAGACACTCATCAACATGGAACATGAACAAATTTATATAAATAAATCAATTAAACATAACAAAACATCCCTAAAAAGTAAAAAAACAAACAAACAATAAATCCCAACAGTAAATAATAAGCTGTACATTACGGTCAGTCTTTTGTATCTCAAAAAAATGAATAACTTTAAAAAAAGTTCTTTTATTATAAAAAATTCTTTAGATCTTGAGAGATGGTGTTAGCTGGAGTGGAAACTTGAAGATTCTGACTCAGTAGAAACAGATGAGTGTCCTCCCCTCTTGCCCTTTGAAAGTATCTTAAGACTTGAGCCTCTGCTAACTGATGTCAGTGCATTCTGTGCAGAGGTCTTAAATTTGGCACCAAGGAAGGCATAAAGGATGGGATTCAGGCAACAGTGAAAAAAGGCCACTGCTTCTGTGATGGAGATCCACTTGTGTACTGCGCTGTCAAAGTCACAGTCCTGCTTGATCACTTCCAGTAGAACAAATGTGTCTATACTGATCCCAATGTAGTAAGGCAGCCAGCAGGCGAAAAAAGCCAGAATAAGTATGACTGTTGTCTTCAGGGCTTTGCGTTTCTGGTGACCCTTTGAATGTGACAGCTTGGAAATGATAATGCAGTAACAGGTCAGGATAATTAGGCCAGGTAAAACAAGTCCGACTAAGATATGCTGAAACCGGAAAGAAATCAGCCAGTTGTCATGAGGGTACACCCGGTCACAAAAATACCTTCCATTAGCTTCACCTGTGTTGGCAAAAATGATATCAGGAACTGTGAGCAGGAAAGCAGGCAGCCACACACCTAAATACACCACCTTTTCTGCCAACAGCTTTCTTGGTCTCTGGCTGTTGGTTGCATGAACGATTGCCAGGTATCGGTCTAAACTAATAAAAGCCAGAATCAGGACACTTCCGTAGAGGTTGACTGTATAAATGACATGTACTGCCTTGCAAAGAAATTTTCCAAAGTACCAGCTTGCAGCAGCATCCACGGCCCAAAAAGGCAGAGTGAGAACAAACAGCAGATCAGCTACCGATAGGTGCAACCTGTACTTGTCAGTCATGCTTCTCAACTTCTTCTGATAACCCATGACGATGATAACCAATCCATTGCCCACAATGCCGGTCAAAAAGATGAAGGAGTACACTGTAGGTAGAAAGATGCGGTTGAAATCCTCGTTTTCATGCCGGAAACATGGCTCTTTGCCATCGTAATCACCTGAGCCAAGCCCATCTGTACTGCTGTTATCATGAAACTCAATGATGAAGCCTGTATAGGACTGCAAGGAAACAGAATAATAAATGTAAATGACAGGAAATTACAAACCCCAGTACTCATCTATCAAGTTATACGACTCCAGATTCTTAGTTTTTTAAACAAAAATAATACAAACTCTCTCCTCTTCCCCTCCCCTCCCCCCAATAAAAATTCTTCCAAGGGGAAACAACTTTCCTAGGGAAGGGTGGAGCACCCTTAAGATGGCACCATTTCTTTAAAATTGCCCGTTCTTTTCCTCATCTACAACTCATAACACAATATAATAGCTTAGATTTTTCTGTTAACTTCAGAATCTCATGGAATCTCTAAGCCAAGCCCACCAAAAGAAATTTCAAGCGCCATTCTTCTGGGCAGGGACAGGTTGGGGTTGAAAGGGGATTTGATTAATCGTAGCCGAGTCAAAGCATATTAACAACGCCCTCCCCCCCAAAAAAAAACCAAAACCCAAACCAACAACACAGGAGATAAAGGAGAGCTTAAGCGCATCAAAAGACTGTTCTCCATTGAGACCTTTTTTTGAAACAAACTACTTTGTCTTTGGAGCCACATATGGTATGACATAGGGGTATCTGTTAGAGATGTGTCCGGCAGACATGGAAAACCGTTCTCATTAATACGTACACCCGTCGTCCCCCCCCCCCTCCCGCCCAGTGTTTATTCCTTCAGGTTATTCTTGTAGTTTGCTGAGCGGATCTTCGCTTCCCTGGGTGGAGAAGGAGCTGTTGTTTGGGTCACGCGTTCTGGACTCTACCTCCTCGCCCCAAGTTTCATTTCCTCCCTCTCACTTGTTCCAACATCAACCACGGTCTAATGGTAATGCTCCCCCCCCCCCACACACACACACTTCCCTCCTTCCCATCCACTCACCCCCAACCCCAACACTGGCGGAGCTAATGGGATCTAGAGGGCAGCAGCTGGAACTCGCACATGCGGAAGCGATCAGCCTGCTGTCCAGTGTGAATATAAACTGTCCACCATCCTCAAGGCACTCGTCTTTACACGCCTTTCCTTCCCCCCACCCCGAGCCCCCCAACCTTACCCCACCCCACGTAACCAGGTTAGCGAAGAGCCCTCGAAGCACCCTCCACAACCCCATACCCCTCACCCCCTCACCCCCCCACCCCCCGACAACTCGACCTGGGCATAATGCTGCGCATTTTAGAGATCCTGGCAGCTCCACCCAGGTTGCCTTTGAATCGCGCGCCACTGTGGGAGGAAGCGAAAACTAAGGGGTGGGGGGTTCAAAACGCAAAAGGAAACCTCCGACAGTTAAACAGCAGCATTTTGAACCAAATCGGTTAGTACACTTGTACCCACCCTCCATCCCCTTCCCCGTGGATGCAATTCAGCAGAAGAGGATTGCGCTCCCTCCTGAGTTAAAAAACCTCCCCAACCTCGCGCGCCTCCTAGTCGAGCTCTCCGAGTTGACCCGGACGCATAGCCAGAAGGCAAAACCAACCGCACACTGCCTGGAGACGCCCGACGCCAAAGCTGAGATCCTAGAGCTCCTGACCTACCATAACCGCACGGCGCCTGCAAATCCCAATTCCAAAGAAGGAGCAATGCTATCCTATACCATAGGCTTTTAAGACTTAATAAAAGACTTAGTCTCCAGAGAGAGTTTCTGAATTACTCCAAGTCCGACCCTCCATTCTCTCTGCCAGTCCTCTCCTACAAAGAACATAGTTCATTTTCAAGCATGGGACAGATCGCTTTTTGTGGGATGGGAGGGCAGGAGAGGGAATAAAGAATGTCTTCTTTGCCCCTCCCTTTTCCAGGTTGCACCTAGGAACCAAGAACAGTTCTGAGTGAGGTGCACACGCACCTACTGGGCAAAAAAAACCAAGCGCATCCTTTATATAAGTCACCCGGGAGTTCTTTCCCTCTTTTTCCCTGGTCCGCTAGTGCAGCCGTCTGCCCCAATTCTTGCCTTCTCTTCGTGGCTCCCAGCAGCCAGCTCCTTCCCAGACTCTTCCCACTCCTACGCGGAACGCACCTTTTTGTTTGCAAACAATGCGCAAGAAACCTAGCCCGTGCACGGTCCTACCCAGTTACTCGCACCCAGCTCGGCAGCCCAAGACAAATTTCAAGGAAAAAAAAGAGCTGCAAGCTCTACTTCGATTTCATTCTGCCACCCCTATTAATAACTATTGCCCCTTTGAGAGCTGTGAGCCCTGCAAACGGGCATCCTCCAAAAGTTAAGCAATCGGGCAGCTGAGGTCTCTGCCATGGGAAAGGGCTAGCCCTAAGAGAATGTATTTGCAACCAGAGAAATAAGATTAAAACTGAACTTACATCCAGATCATCTCCACTGTTCGAACTCATGCTTGCAGCAGCAGGCAGCAAGCAGCAGTAGCAGCGCGTCCGCCCAAACACACTACTTTCCAAATCACTTTACAATCCTCAGCCACAACCAACAAACTCTGAAGTTTCTCGGAGAACCGGACTTTTATAAATCACGCTCGGAGGCGGAAGGGCGCATGCGCCTTACCCGATGGAGCGGGGAGGGAGAATGGCTTGCTTTGAGTCCTTTCAATAGACGGGGCGGGGGGGCGGGGGGGGCGGGGATGTGGGGAGGAGCGGGGGGGGGGAGACAAGGGGCGGGAGAAGGGTGCCGCGGTTAGTCTGGCGGAGTCTGTTAGGGAAGCCCCGGGGTATTGTACGCAGTGAACTTCGTCACGTAGGGTTGTTTTTTGGCGGGGAAGGTGGGGAAAGAATTGAGAAGGAGGAACATAAGTTGGCCCCTATTTAGGTCCTCCTCTGTATGAAAAAGGATTCTCTTAACAATCCTTTTTAATGTAGGATGTTAGAGCTGAAAGGCACCGTCCTGTCCTACCCTCGTCCTACCCTAACTGAGGACCAGAAGATACTTTGCCTAGGGTCATAGAGCTGGGCTTCTCTAACAGAGGCTGGAGTTTCCAGTCTCAATTCAGGGCAGTTTTCACTACTTCAGGTCAGAACCCTTTTGATTTTTTTCTTCTTTTTTAAAAGAAGGATTCAGTAAGGGAACATCTATTTGGGACTTTTTCATTTAATGAGTAACAAGGGAAAGCAGAGGATAAGAATCAATAAAAGATCACGTATTGAAGAATCTGAATGCTAAAAAGAATTTAGATTTAAATTAAAAGGGCTGGGGATGTGAACGAAGGGGCAGACCACAAAACCCCTAAGAGTCAGGGACTTTACCTTGAACATGTCAGGCAAGTTGAGAGTGAAGTACTTCGAGAAAAAAAAAATTAATCGCAGCATACCTATATGTCCTGGTCAATAATCTTAATAGAGTCCAAATTACTTAAGTGCAAAATAGAATGGTACTTTATGAAGGAGAATCTGGAGAGGCTCATCTCGAAAACCTTCCTGGAGCAGATGGGGTTTGAACCAGATCAGTGCTTCTCTCTCTTTAAAGAGGAAAAAAAAAGGCTGTTTCAATCAATCAGTTAATCAACAAGCATTTATTAAGGTGTTTCTCAAGCCAGTTGAGGACACAGGAACAAACGTGGAACAGCGGGATATGGTTTTTGTAAGGGCGGTGAACAGGGAAACAAATCTTGTCTTAGCTTGACGAGAAAGGAGCCAGGACAGCCGAGGTTGGGGAGATGGGCTCTCCACGCACGATCTGGATGCTAGGCTAAAGAGCTTCAGGTATGTACAAGGGGAAAGCAACCTCATCTGCCCCCTTCTTTCTTCGGCTGCCTCTCAGCCTTCTGTCACCAGATGGGCTTTATATCTCTCTAAGGCAGGGGGAGCTGTGCAATCTAAGAAGAGTGGAGAGGCGGGACCAAGAAAGGACGTGCCAAGCTGTAGCAGGTTGGGCATTTTTCTTGACCCCATCCTACCATCATCTCTGTAGGAATACAAAAACCAAACCAGACGCTTCAGCCCAACCTCAGAGCCTCTCAGGTGCCCGTAGGAAATCTTGTTTGTGAAAATAAAAGTTTGAGTCTCAGTTTCTGCAGAGGATGGAGATTCGTTTTCCCTGCAAAGTAGAAAATCCACTGGCCACGTCTGATTTCCTTCCCTGTCTGATGACGAAGGTCCTTGTCCTCCCAATCTCCTTCCCATTTAGCGCTCTTTTGTCCATCACCCTGAAAACTGGAGAGCTAAAATTTAGCAAAATGTCTCAGAGGCTGATACTCTAGGGAGGTACAGTTTGATAGTGTTATAAGGGGAATGGATGGAGGGGCTAGTTTAGGCATCACACAGACATGAGTTCAATTCCTGACTGGATACAAACTAGCTGTGTGAGTTGGGCAAGTCACTTAACCTCTAAGTGCCTCCTAGAAATCTTTTAAGAATTATTGTTACTTGTTGCATATATAGACACCAGGAGTCCTGCTCGGATAAAATCACAGGTCCTGACAAAAAATAAAGTGAAACGCCATCATACCACTCTTCTGTCCTGCAATCACCTAAAACCTTCCTAAGAAGTCTTCACATTTTTGCCTTATTTGATCCTTACTGCAGTCCCATGAAGTAGATAGGGCAGGCAGTATACTCATTTTACAGATGAGGGAAATGACTTAAGGGCACATGGCTTTGTAAGTGGCAGAGTTGGGAGAGGAAGTTCTTTTAAGTCCCAGCTCTGTCTTCCTTCTGCCCTAGAACATACCCTATCAGCATTAGGCATATGTCTTACAGTGTCTCTTTTTTGTTTTCTTCCTACACTGCTCCTATTTTTTTCCCCTCCAGGGTCATCGCCTGCTCATTTGATCTCAGAACTTCAGTAGAAACTGAAACTCAAAGAAGTGCAATCTTCCCACTCAGATGGGGAAAATAAAGGAAGGGGATTGATTTAGAACAATGAATATTTCTTGATTGATTCCACACATGAAATAGGTCTCCTTTAAGTATATATGGCAAGAAAACATGGGAATTGGGGAAGAAAAAGCACTGGACTTGGAAGCAGCAGATATGTCTCTTTGGAGGCAGTTAATAAGTGGTAAGAGTTGGACTTTCCCTTATTAACTCTATATTCAACATAGGATGAGTCACTTCATCTTTTTGGGTTTCGAGGTCCTTTATAAAATATGAGGGCTAGATTAGGTGATTTCTAAAGGTCTCTTTTAGCTTTGCCTTTGAGTCTCTGAGGTCCTTTTAGAAAGCTCTGGTAGTATGGACTGGTACAGGGTTAGACTTTTCCTCTCAATAGGCACTATCAATATAAAATATAGATGCTTTAGCTGGTCACCTCTTCCTTCCTTACTCACCCAGGATTCTCCCCTTTTGTCCATATTCAAGTTCCAACTCAGGTCACAGCTTCTACAAGAAGCCCTACCTGATTATTCAAGCTCATAGTATTACTCAGTGCCTGACACATAGTAAATAAATGTTTGCTCTCTCTCTCTCTCTCTCTCTCTCTCTCTCTCTCTCTCTCTCTCTCTCTCTCTCTCTCTCATTAATTAATCAGTCTGGCTTTCTGTCCACACAAACCATCATAAGCTTTAGAACTGAAAGAGACCTTAAAAATCATCTCCTCTCTGAAATTTCTAAAGAACTAACTGTACTGCTCATCTGACATTTGATAATATGCTGCCTTTCAAGAGCTTTCCTGTTAACTTTTTCTCTGTGTATATTTTATCTCTTCAAAGATTGTAAATTTTTTCAGGGGAGGGGTCAGACATCCCCTTCTCAAATCTAATTCATTGCTGAGTAAATGGCAGGCATTCAATAAATATTTGTTGGTAGAATGAATGAATATCCTGTGTGGTTCTTGCAACAGATCTAGAGTTAATGCTGCTTTGGCCAGGTTTCTAAATTCTCAAGCTGTCTCTAACCCAGAGAATAACTGGGTTTTGGTCACAGCATGGAGAGGATGCTTAAAAATTCAGAGACACAGTGGCAAGCATCCTGCCACCTCCTGTTGCTCCCTCTGCAGCTGGTTGATTTGTGTGTATATGTGTGAGGATGACAGAAAGCTGTACTCCTTTCCAACATTCCCCTCCCCCCCCCACTTCTCCCACCCTAGCATTGTTGGCTTGGAACAGACTTGGGGAAAGTTTTAGGACAGGCTCCCTAGTGGAGTGAAATGTCTGAAGTGAAAGGGATTTGAGGCCACAGTATTCTCTCCTCCCTCTCCTGTTCTTTAAAAGAAAAATGGCTGCTTTTGTCCCTCAAAAAAGAAAAGTCAAAACCTCCTTGGTAGGAATAGTGGATACTCAAAGGGACAAAGTTAATGTTTTTCCAAGTGATAAAAAAGAGAGGCTATTTCCGTAGAAGCATGTAATTCTAGGAGAGGGCTACAAATCTTAAAGAGACAATGCTATCGAATGACAACCATTTCCAAAGGGGTGTGATGGGGGTGAAATGTCAACCCCCTCCCTCCCAATAAAATGACTTTGGAAAACAGACCTATGCCCTCTCTTTAGCCAGGCATATACTGGCTTATGAAAACCCCCAGAAAGATCCAGGACCCCTAAATCTCTGGATCATGTCCTGTTGCTAACATGTTCTAGTTTGTTAAAATTACAAGAATGTACAGGCTTTGACATTTACTAGTTATAGGATCCTGGACAAATTGCAACCTTAGTCTCCTTATGAAATGGGAATAACAATAGCAAATCACTTATCTTGCAATGTTAGGTTATAGAATTTTTCTACATAATTTAGATATGATAATGAAACGGCTAAGTGGTATAGTGGATAGAACGTTAGAAGTGGAGCCAGTAAGATCTAAGTTCAACTCCTGTCTCAGACACTTACTAGATTGTTTGACTCTAGGAAAGTCACATAGCCTCTCTCATCCTGGTTCCTTTTCTGGAAAAAAATATATATAATAATGACACCTACCTTAGCTATTGTAAGAAGCAAACCTTAAAGCCCTATAAAATTCTGACTTATGTTGAGCCTATCCACCTATAACAGAAATCAAGGAAACTGCTCCAAAAAGTTCCAACAAAGGTTATTGAGAAGGGTGTGTGTGGGGCAACCGGATTAGTAAACAACTGTAGTTAATTTAGTGTTCCCTGTTGAGCCATACTAACAAAGCAGGCACTTAATTAACAATATAATCATCATTACTTGACTAATTCCTTTGCTAGGAGGATGAATTGCACTGAAAGTTTGCTTGGCTAATGTGACAGGTGTTCCCGGCTTTACCAAGTGAAATACACAGAGTTGCTACTGGTGTTGTCTAAAATCAGAGCATCTTGCTGGGAGAAGGGCATGACTTTAGGAAATAATCAAGTGAAAAAATCCTGTTCTCCATGGAAAACGCTTGTCATTGTTTTCCTTATGCCTGTAATTTATTAGCACTGACCTCCGTAAGCTATATAACAAGTACTCTCCGGTGGATACATAGCAGCTTTCTGAAGAGAACAGAGCATCCCGAGCAGAAACACATTGCCTTAGGTTCAGAAACCCGCTGCAGCAAGAGGACAAACAAATATGTTCTGAAATCTGCTCTGGCTCACCAGCCACAATGCAGCATTATCCCGAGGAACAAAGGAGGATGCTTTCAGCCGCCTGCAATCTGCTACGAAGCTGTCCCCTCCCCCTCCCTGCCCCTTCAGGCTCAAGGCTCTACTGGAGGGCTGGCGGGCAACTCGGAGAGAGGCGATGCCCCTGGGGGTCACTGGCAGGCCCTAGGTACTGGCTGCCTGAAATGGAAGAAAGGGAAAAGAAAAAGAAAAGGGACCATATGTCAGGGCAATGGTGGAGTGTCAATGACATTTGCCTCCTGTGATGCTCTGGGGCATTCATTGCATAGTTTGCCTGTCCCGCGCAGGAGAGAGATTAGTCCTGCAAATGTAGGCTCCTGTAGTGGATGCTTCTAGTCAGTCTCATACTACTTGTCAGGTCAGTGTTTGGACCCCCAAAGAGGATTATTGGCCTACCTGCTGCTCTGTTGTGTTCCCATCCGCCGCCCCCACCCACGTCTCTAGTTTCTTTCTCCCCTCCCCCCCACCTCCCAGTTCTGTCTGTGGAAGACTAATGGACTCAGGGTGTTTGTTCCCTTCCCGAAGAAAGGGAGCTTCAGCTCTTTACGGGTGGCAGAAAACGTACCTAGCTAAGGGTTCTTATTCCCTTGAAGCAAGGGAAAAGAAAATCTTCACACAGAGAAAGCAGAGGCAACAGATAGTAGCAGTAAGGTAGGACTAAGAGGGCATTCCTCTTTCCTTGTACCAGAAGACTGGTACATATCAGAGGAAAAGTAACAAAGGGTTCCATAAGTATACAAAGAAGGCTTGTCCCATTGGCTCAAAGAATCGTAGCAGGACATAGATCTAGAGCCTTAGAGGTGTAAGGTCCTGAAATAAACCAAATCCCTAAGGGAAGGTTATCCAGTCCAGCCACCTCAGTTTACAGATGAGGAAACTGAGACCTAGAGAAATTAAGTGATTTGCCAAAGTCACACAGGTCGTAAGTGTGAGAGCCAGGGTTCAAAACCACTTCTCTAAATTCAACATTTTTTTCCCACTATACTTATTAACTCTAGTTAGGAGTCCTTCCAACCCCAGAGAAAAGCATAGTATCTCCAAAGAGGAAGATCTGTGGACTAAACTGAATCATCTTTTTGGGTGTGCTTATCCTTTGGGAATTAGGTCCTTGAAAAACATATTTTTGGGAGAGTGAAAAACTGGGAAGATGAAGCATCCCTGGCAGTTAGGTATGGTAGATAGATAGAGTAGAGGTAAAGCACCGACTATGTGCCAGACAGACACTATGTGAAGCATTTCAAATGCAAATACAAGCAAGCAAGAATCTCAGCCAGCGAAGAGGTTATATTCTCTTGGGAACAGATAAAAGGTGTGCTAAGAAGTAATGGAGGAGGGGTGGGGGAGTATATGTCCTGAATGGCAAGATAAGGAGACAACAGGAAGCGGTATGGAGACCTGGTCTGCAGCAAAATAAGGAGAAACATTACCTAATCACAAACCAGGAGCCAATCCAGGCAACCTTCTGGTGGGAGGACTATGAGGATCATGGTTATAGTCCCTTTTTACACTTGAGGGTTTTCAGAGTGTTTTCCTCACAACCCTTTGAGGTAGATAGTGTAGATACCTTCCCTTCCATTTTGAGGATTAAGAAACTGAGGCAGCGATATTAAGGGACTTGCTTACATAATTAAGTGCTTCAGTCAGGGCTACTACCGAAGTATTCCAGACTCTCCTCTCCCCTTCCCCCCAGGTCTAATTCAGCTTTCACTACAACTCTGATGCCTTCATTGGCTAAACCTAATGCTTTTAGGTATTATGTACAAGTAGAGTTTTAGGAGGCTAAATATATACCTAGAACAGGAATCTACCTTTGCCCCAAATTATTGACACAAATGAAATCAGGTTTAAAATACATATATGTGACACACACACATAGTTCTTTTTAAAAGCATCATTGGGTTACTGTGTTTCTGATTAACTGTTTAGTCACCAGGTCAAAACAGGGCTTAGTTGTCTTCGGTTCCCTTTCCCCCACCCCTCTATAAGGTTTTAGGACAATATTTTTAAATTATTTCATTAAAAAAAATTGATATCAGCAAAACAACTAAAATTTCCTGGTAACTGTTTATACTTGTATTTTTAAAACGGAAACACCTATTTTAAATTTCCTTCAAGAACCTTTGTCCACCCTAATTCACTTTCCCTTTTATATGATCCTAGTTAGTAAGTGCTCCATTCTCCTGGTTCTGTTTTTTTTTCTGCTTTGTATGATTTCATAATAGTCTTTTTATATATCTCTTGCCTTCTTCATATGTAGCCAGAATATATGTTCCACCAATATATTTAACCATTCCTCTCTTGTTGGATATTTTAGGTTGTTTCCAGTTTCTTACAATTACATATAATACTGTTGTGAAAAACTTTAAACAGATTTTAGGGGGCTACAGGATGACAGACTCAGGTTTTTGTACCTTAGGCATGGCCTTGGGTTTGCAAATTTTTATTCAAGTGAAAATAAAGAGCATTAAAAGAGATAATTTTGTTAAAAAGACAGAGCATAGGATGTTTGGGGATCAGGCTTTGTTTTGAAAATCCATTAATTTGCTGCTGTGTTTAAACATGTTTGTAGGGTAATCCCTGGGTCTTATTTACTGTGGTCTGCTTTGCCAAACAAAGTTCCCATGGTGGATCTGCTTGTCTTTGGCTCAAAGAACTAGTCTTACTTTCTACTCCAGGGGCCCAAGAACATTAATGGTCCAGTGGCTTCTTCTTTTGTCTGTGTTTATGGTTCAGAAATCTACTTCCCTGTGGATAGTTTATTGCTTCTTTGGGGGCAAAGTAGATGACTCCAAAGACACAGTTGGAACAACTTGGTTTAATCCTTTCAATAAACATGTCTCCATTTACACACCCAGGGAGCTGGAGGGTGTTGGGTTGTTTTGTTTTTTTTTTCATCTTTGATGATAAATGGGAGTGCATTCCAACATGCATTTCAAATTTTCTTCCTAAACTGATTCAGATCAGGCTCATCAAGACAGAATATAAATAGGATTTTATTCTCTGCCAAGCAAATTATCACTTCAGGTTTAGGGTTCTGCCTGTGGGTTTACTTTTCCAAGGGGATTTTTCCTCCTAGCTTTAATGCCACCCTGTATGTAGTAGGCTAAAGTTTTTCTTCTTCTTGGCCATTTCTCAGAATAAGGATCCATTCTCCCTTCACACCCAAACAAAACAGAAACAAAATAAGCCCACAGAAAATCCCCCACTGATAAAAAGTCAAAACAAACCACCTCAGATCCAAAATCCTCTTCAGGCACATTGAATCTCTTGAAGACAGGGCAGGCAGGTCTTCAATTATACCTCTTCTAAATGACTTGGCCCTTTACTCTTTTTCCCCACTCTGTTCTTCCTCAATTCTAAAGACAAGAAGGGATATGAGACAGTTTTTTTCCCCCTCTCTACCTAGCAGTTCACTTTATTGATTGCTGTGGTTCTTCAGCTAGGACCAAAAGAATGCAATGGCTTCTAGTGTTAGTATTCTGGGGGTGGTGGCAAGCCAGGTCTCCTCTATTCCCATCAACTCAAACAGGAAGTGTATTAGCTCAAACCCAGTTTCATTGTCTCTCCTCTTTTCTCCTAGTGAAGACAGCGTTGCCTTACTAAATTCTACCAAGAGCAAATGACCTAAGGTTTGTGAAGGGATCACAGGGTCATAGACTTAAAGAAAGAAGCTTCGATGTCATTGAGTCAATCCTGAATGTAGAGTTGAAAGTTCAAGATCTCAGAGGTCATCTAGTCCAGACTGCTCCATCTATAGATGAGGAAACTGAGGCCCAGTGTGACATATGAAAAGTCCAAGAGGCATAATTTCTGGGCAATTAATAATATAATTAATAATTTTATTAATTGTAGCTAGCAGATAATTAATAAAATGATGGTCATGACAAGGAATAGACCAAGCATGTTTTAATATTTAGTAGATCAAGCCTCTGGTCCTGTATTTATTCTGTTGCATTTACTTTGAGAGCATCTGTCAGGAGGGGCTAGTAAGCAGCTGTCTGGGGTAAATGAATTCATGTGATGGTTGCTAATCGTGGTTACTTCTTCCAGTAAACTAAAGACCCTTCCTGAGGAAGGCTGAATATTTAAAAAGCCTTTGGAAAAGGGTGTGTCCCTAAGGATGGAAATCAGTGCTGATTGGTTAACAATCAAGGAGAGGCAGGTGGACATATTAATGAGGAGGTGGTCAAAAACATATTCAACTCCTCTTGTAGAGAATATGACCTAATCATGAGACTCCGATCCCTCCAGAAATTTGGGCCAAAAAAAAAAAATCCATCTCTACCCAGACCTCTATGATTGGTTTTCCCTTTCATAAACTGGGTCACCCTACATTCTTTTTTAAAATTTTTTTTTGCCTTTTTTTTTTGGAGGGGCAGTTGGGGTTAAGTGACTTGCTCAAGGTCACACAGCTAGTTTTTGTATTAAGTGTCTGTAATGGAAATGCAGATTTAAAGATCTTCCCTGCCCCTAGCTTAAGTGCACCTGGAGCCTGTGGTGGGAGGCTTGTTTTTCAGGAAAGCCCATACCTTGATACTTTGTGATTGGGCAGTGGGTCCAGAAGGTTGTTACATTCTCTGAGCCAGGAGAAGGCTATATAAACCCTTAGGAGAGGCTTTGCTTTGGGGGCTCACTTTGAGAAGTGTTGTGTGATTTGACCAGATGAGACTCTGGGAAGCCGTTGTTGAGAGCCCCCCGGCTTTGAAAACCCAGATGTTGATGCTTCCCTCTCTGGTAACTGTGATTTGGTATTGATATAATGGTAGGACAGTTTGGAAGCCTGTCTGTTTGATCTGTAAGTTCTTTAACTCTGAAGTTCGGGGTGCTGAGCTTCTCCCCCTGAACTAGGTAACGTGTGTTTGTTTGATTAAAGTAAGCTTGTTAACCCATTTTGAGTTGCTTTCCTTTTGAAAAGCAGATCTAAGAACCTATATTGGCAGTCACCCTGGGGATGTTGGGGTGCTTGCTGCTTCAGTGTCTGAGGCCGAATTTAAACTCAGGTCCTCCTGACTCCAGGGCTGGTGCTCTATTTACTGTGCAACCTAGCCGCCCCTCACCAAAAATTCTAATGGAGGGTTCCAAAGACAGACAAGAGCTTATTTCCTAAGGGCAAGATCTCAATTTGACTGGATTCTGTTTGTGAGATCTCCTACCTGGCTGGAATCGCACTCAGGATGGAAAAGCACGTTCCCTGAGGATTTGGACAATTTCATCTATCAGCAATATCCTTCAGACTGGCTGAATAACATACAGGAGTTTATTTCTGAATGAGAAAATAGAAAAGAAAAACCTTAATCTCAATCGATAATGGGTTATTAATATAAGAGACCTGATAGAATTCTAATAAAGCTGCCCCCAGCCCCAATATTTTAACTTCCTTATAGGCCCCACTGAACAGCAGGTCCACTGTCCCTGCCTAGTACCTACCCCCCCAACTCAATATCCTAACTTCTTCATATAGACCTCATTGCTCACTAGAACAACAGGTGTATCCATGAACTCATTTCTCACAGAAATAGCAGGTATGTCCATGCAGTGGGATCCCAGCCACTGCCCCCCAACCCATTCCTCATATTCCCCACAGAAACAGCAGGTGTGTCCATGAACTTAACCACAACCACATCCATCTAGTCTCAGACAGGACCACAATACTCAGCCAATCAGAAAGTAGCATCACCAGGATGTCTAAGCAGGATGTGGATCCCAAACAATAGAAAGGACTTTCCCTAAATTGGCACCTTCGAAGTAATTGCAGAAGCTATCCTTTAGGTGAATTTATGACACAAACGTATAATATCATTATCATACATAGAAACCCTCCAAATTCATTTTTCTGTATCTATTGTGGGTAATCCTGAGTGCAGTTCCACTATGGCTGGGACCCCTCCCCATTACTTAATCCCTTAACAAACCCCTCCTGCCTTTTTTAATGTTCATAATTTCTGTTATGTAATTACATCTTTATCTTATAAAAATCTATCTTGCTTTCTCTGAAGTTGCTGGTTCCTCTTGGAATTTAGCTTGCTTCATGAGAGGCGTCAATCTCAATAAATGTCTATACTTGGTTTGAGGTGGTCTGAATTCTTCAACACATCATGAAACTGCAATAGCAATGATCATTTCTCTCATCAGGATCTTTGAGTGACATGCTCAAATTCACATAGCAAATGGCAGAGTAGAAATCTGAACCTGCCTCCCTTGATTATATATCAGGCACTCTGCAGCAGCATGCTACCTTAAGTCCATGCCATATTGTTTTTTGTCCTTTGCTCTAAAAGAGGACATTGGGAAGATGATGTCATGACTTGCAAGTGAATTGGATTTAAATGAGGCAGGGCTGTGCAAAGTCAACAGCCATACTCTTCCATGCCATATGAAGATGGGATGAAAAAGCTGGGAATTTTATCCTGGGGAATAGAAATCTAGGGGCAGGGATATGATAGCTGTTTTTAAGCTATTTGAAGGGCTTTCCTATAGAAAAAGGATTGAATATGTTTTGTTTAGCCCTAGAGAACAGAACCAAGGAGAAGTGGGTGGAAACTGCAAAGAGGCTAATTTAAGTTGAAATAAGGGAAAGCCAAAAGCTTCCTAACAATTAAATCTGTTCAAAAGTAGAATAAGCTGCTTTAGGAGGTGGTGGGTTCCCATTTCCTCCTTCCCTTCTCCCTTTTGGAAGTCTTAAACTGGAGGCTGGCTAATTACTTGTCAAGTGTGCTATGGTGGGACTGGGTTAGACTAGATTGCTAATAAGGTCCCTCTTAATTAAAAACTGTAAATTTGTGCGTCTATGCACATAGATGTACCACATCAGAGGCAAAAACTTTCATCCCTTTGTGTCTAGGTCTCTCTAGCAGCCAGAATGGCAGTGGGAATGAGTATTCTTGTTGCTTCTTTCTCCTTCCTTTCTTCTGACATGCAGGATGCCTCCTTTCCACTCTTCTCACTTCCTTTTTCTCCCAAAATCCCTTGCTCTGGTTCTACTTTCTCATCCTCAATTTTCATTTTCAAGACTTTGTCCCTTCTCTACTTTCTCTTTCAGCCTTCTATCTTGGTTGTCTCATCTTTCCTTATTTCCTACATAAAGAAGAGTACAACTGACTTCACATCACGCAACATCAAGATACAATGTGATCAGTACATCAGATCTTTGGAAAGAAGAAACTTGGGGCTTCTTGCCCAATAAATATTCAAATATACAGTTGGGCATTGATCAGCACTTTTTAAGTCGGGCCAGAATAAGACCTCATGTCTTGGCTGCCTTTTAATTAACCTTTGAAACATGACATGGAATAGATCAAACCTAGGATGCCTCTGGTCCCAGATTCATTCTGTTGTATTTAGTCTGAGAGCATCACTCACAAGGGCTAGTAAGCAGCTGTCTGGGATAAATAGATTCATGTGATGGTTGCTAATCACGGCTCCTTCTTCCTCTTTCCTCAAGTGACCTCTGTATCTCGGAGAATTATATAAAACCAGATTAAATCCAACCCTATTTTTTTTTCTGGAAGGGAAGGATGAGGTGTCAGTGATGCTTTGAGAGAGTTGTTGGTAGCCTGGGTGTTTATGATCATTATTGACTCCTCATTAAACAAGTAAAGAAGCAACCTCCCTCCTCTTGGCAGAGAGATGGGGAGCTCCTGGGGCAGAGTGTGGCATACCTTGTCAGAGGGGATTACTTTATGGTTGCTGTTGCTTCCTTGTTTTCTTTTTTTTACAAGGCAATAGTCAATTGGATGGGGAGGGGGTAGTGAAGGTGTGTCCAGAAATCATCATTTAAGAACAAAAAGCATCAATAAATCTTTTTTTAAACCAACTCAGTAGAATTGATACTGTTAAGAGATAACCTTTGAGAAGTACTCTCTTTTTTGTGTGTATGTCTTTTTGGACGGGAGAAGGCAGGGCAATTGGGGTTAAGTGACTTGCCCAAAGTCACACAGGTATGTCATTCAGACATTTACGAATTTGAACTCAGGTCCTCCTGACTCCAGGGCCGGTGCTTTATTCACTGTGCCACCTAGCTGCCCCAAGGACTACTCTTATCACTACAACATTTCTGCTCTCCCATATTTCCACCCTCATGCTAATATTTAGCCTTACTGAAAGCAGTTCTCTATGAGGAGTCTTCTTCTTCTTGCAGAGGCCCTCAGCCACCGGCCTTACTGTAATAAATTTACCAGAGCATCAGTGGCTCAGGGGATAGAACACTGGGCCTAGAAGTCAGGAAGACTTATCTTCCTGAATTCAGATGTGACCTCAGACACTTACTAGCTGTGTGACCCTGGGCAAGTCACTGAACTCTGCCTCAGTTCCTCATCTGTCACATGAGTTGGAGAAGGCAAAACCACTCTAGTATCTTTGCCAAGAAAACCCCAGATGGGATCATTCTCAATTTTAGTACTTGTTTCCTTTTCCCCCCATCCCTACTGTGAATAATTTCATAGGTCCCAATCTGTGACATCAATGACTGGTAGAATCCTGGGAAAAGATCTCCTTCTCTGTGGTTATTTTGAGTCAAGACCAGATTCTATATCTAGCCACAAAAGAAATTATTTTCAAAGTCATCTTCCCACAAATCATTACTACATACCTGTCATTTAATTTCACTTTTCCTTAACAGAAATATAGTGAAGGTATATTGAAAAAGAAAGTCTTATCATACTTGACCACTATGAATCTCTTTGGACTTAAAACCTACACAGTATCCAGCAGCCTTATGACCTCCCAGGAGAATGGAGGTTTTGGGGTTCTGAAATAGCACAGGCCAATTATAGATTACTCCACCCATGAGCTCTAGACTGAGTTTACATGGCTGTTTATAATCCCAAACTTACTCAGCCAGTTAGGCAACTAGCTTGTCTTTTGGTCCACTATATTTGGTCCACTTAGCTCTTGTTGTTAGAGGTCTAGGAAGGGTTATTGATTGAGGTGGGCCAGAGGCAAGAAGTAGTTTATAGAGCAAAAGCAGAGTTAAAACCCAGGAATCTCTATGAAGTCTGAGAGATGGCTATTTATGGGTAAAGTCCAGAATTCAGACTGCAACAATTCATTTTCATTGAAGTAACAATGTGTATTTGGGCTAGAAAACGTGTTCTCTCAGTTGGCATGCTTAATTGTTCCAAGGGCACATGTATGTTTTCATGCCTAGTCATATTATGGCCAGCCTCACTCTGCAGTTCCTTCTCAGTAGGAGAATCCCCAATGCCATGTCTCTCATTGTTTTCCATGTCAACCACCATGATGGGATATATGTTAATTCAAGGGATGGTAAGGAGAGAAAAATAACTATTATATACTATGAAAATGTTTCCCATCACTCTAAAATAGAACAATCCCCTCCCCCCAAATTCACTTTATACCCATAGCTTACAAAATACTTTCTTTTTCATTATATCTTCACTATGTTTTTGTTAAGGAAAAGTGAAGGTAAAGATCAGGTATATAGTAAAGATTTATGGGAGGATGACTTTCAAAATAATTTCTTTTTCTTTTTAGACTCTTTTCCTCAGCCTGGGATATAAGAATTTCCATAATGGATCAGATGAATTGTCCATTCAGACTAGTATGCTGGACAGTGGCAACAAAGGCTTTTCTGGGAAAAGGAATAAAATTGTCTTTCATGGTCCTAATACATAGACCATATGTTCTTTCTTTTTTTAAAAAATTAATCTTGATATTCCAGGTACACGGGCCTCGAGTGGCTCCTGCTTCTCGGCGTGTTATTTCCTTTCCAGGTGAGTTGCCAAAATGACTAACACAAAAGGAAAAAGGAGAGGAACATGATACATGTTTTCTAGGCCCTTTTGAAAACATGGTGTTGTCCCTTTGGCTACATATATTCAAATATACAAGAAAGGTGATATTGTAGATATCAAAGGTATGGGCACAGTTCAGCAAGGAATGCCCCACAAATGTTACCATGGCAAGACTGGAAGGGTCTATAATGTTACTCAGCATGCTGTAGGCATTGTTGTAAACAAACAGGTTAAGGGCAAGATTCTAGCCAAAAGAATTAATGTGCATATTGAGCATATTAAGCATTCCAAGAGCATTCCAAGATAGCTTCCTGAATTGGGTAAAGGAAAATGATCAGAAGAAGAAGGAAGCCAAAGAAAAAGGCACTTGGGTTCAACTGAAACGCCAGCCTGCTCCACCCAGAGAAGCACACTTTGTGAGAACCAATGGCAAAGAGCCTGAGCTGTTGGAACCAATCCCCTATGAATTCATGGCATAAGTGACTAAAAAAAAATAAAAATAAAAAAAATCTTGGAAAAAAATTAATCTTTTATTTATTTATTTTTAGTTTTCAACATCTGTTTCCACAAGATTTTGAGTTATAAATTTTCTCCCCATCTTTCCCCTACCCCTACCCCAGGATAGCAAGCCTACTGAAAACCCCTTCCCCCAATCTGCTCTCTTATATCCTCCCCCAACCTCCCTAACTTTCTAGTAGGGCAAGATGGATTTCTATACCCTAGTGCTTGTATATCTTATTTTCCAGTTGCACATAAAAAACAATTTTTTAAAACATTTGTTTTTAAAATTGTGATTTCCATATTCTTTCCCTTCTTCCCTTCTCACCCACCCCCACTGGGAAGATAAGCAATTCAATATAGATTGTACATGTGTAGCTACACAAAACATTGCCATAGTAGTTATATTGTGAAAGACTAACTATATTTCCCTCCATCCTATCCCTCCCCCCACGTATTATATTTTCTACTTTGACCATGTTCCTTTTCAAAAGTGTTTGGCTCTAACTACCCTCTCTCCCAATCTGCCCTCCCTTCTATCATCCCCCCTCTCATCTCCTTTCCCCCTACTATCCTGTAGGGTAAGATACCCATTTGAGTGTGTATATTATTCCCTCCTTAAGCCAAATTCAGTGAAAGTAAAGTTGACCCATTCCCTTTCACCTTCCTGCTCTTCCCCTCCATTGTAACAGTTTTCTTTTGCCTCTTTTATATGAGATAATTTACCCTATTCTATCTTTCCCTTTCTTCTTCTCCCAATATATTCCTCTCTCACCTCTTAATTTTATTTTTTTAGATATCATCCCTTCATATTCAACTGATCCTGTGCCCTCTGTCTATGTATACATGTATACACATATATACACATACACCCTCCTATATGTACATATATACACACACACACACACACACACACACACACACACACATACATATTCCCTTCAACTATCCTTATTCTGAGAAAAGTCTCATGAGTTACACTTATTGTTTTTCCATGTAGGAATGTAAATAGTTCAACTTTAATAAATTCCTTATGGTTTCTTTTTCCTGTTTATCTTCTCATGCTTCTCTTGCTTCTAGTATTTGAAAGTCAAATTTTCTCTTTAGTTCTGGTTTTTTCATCAAGAATATTTGAAAGTCCTCTATTTCATTGAATGACCATATTTTCCCCTGAAGCATTATACTCAGTTTTTCTGGGTAGATAATTCTTGGTTTTAATCCTAGCTCCTTTGACCTCTGGAATATTATATTCCAAGCTCTTCGATCCCTTAATGTAGAAGCTGCTAGATCTTTTGTTATCCAGATTGTGTTTCCACAAAATTTAAATTGTTTCTTCCTGACAGCTTCTAATATTTTCTCTTTGACCTGGGAACTCTGGAATTTGGCTTTGATATTCCTAGGAATTTTCTTTTTGGGATCTTTTTCAAGAGGTGATTGGTGAATTCTTTCAATTTCTATTTTGTCCTCTGGTTCTAGAATATTAGTACAATTTTCCTTGAGAATTTCTTGAAGGATGATTTCTAGCCTCTTTTTTTGATCATGGCTTTCAGGTAGTCCAATAATTTTAAAACTCTCTCTCCTGGATCTATTTTCCAGGTCAGTGGTTTTTCCAATGAGATATTTCACATTGTCTTCTATTTTTTTCATTTGTTTGGATTTGTTTTATAGTATCTTGATTTCTCATATAGTCATTAGCTCCCATTTGCTCCAATTTAATTTTGAAGGAATTATTCTCTTCAGTGAGTTTTTGAAATTCCTTTTCCATATGGCAATTTGGCTTTTTAAGACATTCTTCTCCTCATTGGCTTTTTGGGCCTCTTTTGCCATTTGAGTTAGTCTATTTTTTAAGGTGTTATTTTCTTTAGCATTTTTTGGGTTTCTTTTAACAGGTTGTGGACTCTCTTTTCATAATTTTCTTGCATCATTCTCATGTCTTTTCCCATTTTTTCCTCCACTTAACTTGATTTTCAAAATTCTTCTTGAACTCCTCCATGGCCTATAACCAGTTCATATTTTTCTTCAAAGCTTTTGATGCAGGTGTTTTGACTTTGTTCACTTCTTCTGGTTCCATGTTTTAATACTTTTTGTCCCCAAAAAGGATTCTATGGTCTGATTGTGCTTTCTTTTCTTGCTCATCTTGCCAACCAATTACTTGACTTTTGAGCTCTTTGCTACAGTAGAACTCTGCTTCCAGAGTGGAGAGAGTTGTGTCCCAGATTGCTGGAGGTTTTGCAAATGTTGTCAGAGGTCTGAGGAGGGAATCCTCTCTACAGACACCACAAGCTCTGGTGCACTGATGTTCTTCACCCCAGGACAACAAGACTGCAACCCAGATCCAAACAGGCCAAAGCAAGAGCAGTTATCCTCTGAATGGTCGCTTGATCCCCCTACAATTTTTAGGCCAGGATCTCTGGAGGCAGCTATGGTGCAGCAGCAGCAGCAGCAGCTGCTATACCTCCACCACCTCTTGCTCCGGGGTCAAGGGCCAGACCACACTTTTATCTCACCCAGTTCCAACAGAGTTCCCCACTGACCTTTTACTTTCCGTTTGGTGTTTACGGGTTGAGAAGTCTGGAAACTGCCACAGCTGGTGGTGATTCACTCTCCTGAAGTCTGCTCTGGCCAGTCTGGGTTACTGGTAGGGGCCGCCTGGGTCTGGGCCTGGGTGGCTCACATGGAACTGTGCTTGGCTCCCAGCTTGGTGAGATAGACCCTTCCTGCCAGGCTGCCTTCAGTGGGAGATTTGTTTCTCACTTTGTGGGTTCTGTGGCTCTAAAATTTATTTAGAGTCATATTTTACAGGTATTTGAGGTGGTTGAAGTGGGAGCTTATGAAGGTTCCTACTTTTACTCTTCCATCTTGGTTCTACCCCCTTCCTAGACCATATTTTCTGAACCAGAATTTTGAAGATATGATTTGACAAGAAATGTTCTTCTTCTTTTTGGTCTTTTTGGAAGGGGGAAGGCAGGGCAATTGGGGTTCCAAAGTCACACAGCTACTGAGTGTTAAGTATCTGTGATCTGATTTAAACAGAGTCCTCTTGACTCCAGGGCTAGTGCTCTATTCACTGTGCCACCTAGACACCCCTAGAGATGTTCTTTTTATACCATTATTCAATCTGTACTCTTCTCTGCTTCCTTTCCTCGATTTATGTTGTCTTGTTCTCCTAGTATTACCTGAAAGTGAGGCTGGAAGGAGGTCTGGTCAGAGTCCAAGGCAGAGATCCTTTCTTAGCTTGGGTAGTGATGCCAACAGCTCAGTCTTGTCTGTAGGAGGCAGAGCCCTGGAGAGTGGGTCTGTAGGAGGTAGGGTCTTATAGTGGTAACATCTTAACGAAGGACTAGAAGCAAGAAGTAGTTTTTTTTTTTTAAGGCAACAGGGCTTATTATCCAGGTAGTTAATAAGATATAAGCAGCAAACAGGCTAGAGACATCAAAGTTCTGGAAGTACAGGTTAGCAATTCAGTTTTATCAGTATTCAAGGAGTAAAACAGGGAGATATGATGTTAGATCAGGACAAGAATTCAAGAAACAGTGTCCAGATAGAATTTAGTTCATAAAAAAGTATGTTTTGTGTAAAGTTGACTTGCTAAAAACACAGTGACCTTGCCATATCATTTTAGCTTAGTATTTTAGAGATAAATCTTCCTGCCTTCTTTTTTCCAAACTTCAGCCATGGGGAGCTCTATACTACCGATAATATTTTTTTTTCATGGGTACTGAGAACAGCTATGCTTGTATAGTGGTGGGCACACATCAGGACTGTCCTAGAAAATCCCAGATCTGTAGGTTCTGTCAACAACAGAGGAACCAATACATTTGGACTTTAATATATGGATTTGTGCTAAAAGAAGAAGTAGAAATGGCTTTCAGGAAGATGAAATTAGGAGTGGATAGGCCAGAACTTTTACACGCTAAGAAAATTGATATGATAGCCTATACAACCTTGAAAACATGAAAGGACTGTTTTATCAGCTCTCTTAGGAAGAGTAATATATCAAGAAAATGAAAAAAATGGATATTTGTAATCCCATTCCCCTTAAAGAAATTGAGAGGATATAAATACCTATTTACCATGTACTTATTTCTTATCTTTTTAATGTCCTTATGAGAGTCATCTATATATGTATTGAGGACATCACTGATGAAAGTATGAGAAGGAAATAGGTAGGTTTTCACAAATAATTTTCTCAAGGGAGAGTATATATATATATTTATCATTACACAACTGACTGAAAGGCATAGAGGATCTAAGATTCTACTTTATCATTTGTTGATTACTCTCCTACTCCTTCCCCCAGATTAACTCAGTATAACAAAATGGAGTCTTACAGGCTCTTCTCTAACAAGGAGTGTCTTATGTATATGTTAAGATCATATGAGATTCCTTGATTAATGAAACCAGAGAAATAACTTTGTTCAACATTTCTCTGATTATTGTCAATCATGGGGCATGTTCATGAAAGGTATTCACCACTATCATAAGAGGATATTTTATAGAATATAAATGGAAAAGGTATGCCCTGTAGACAGTGAGGTCCTTTGTATACTCCTGCTTGTGGTTAATATTGTGATGGTTGCATCAAGTACCAGAACATCATAGAGTCTCTTTAATGGCATCCATGATTTTTTTAGATGGATGAAAACTATCTTTTGTCCAGACTAAGATATGTAGTTAAGTGGTCAGTCCATTGGGTTAGTACTTCTGTTTGGAATACTCATTGTAGATAGGAAGTGAACTGGTCCCAGATATGAATGGAATAAAGAGGACAGATTCCCAAACGAAATTTGGGAAATTGGAAGTTCTTTGAACATTTGCAAGACACTTATTAGCATAGTGATTCATCTTTTCAATGCAAATACTCTCTTGATGTTCTTTGCTTTCACAACTCAAAAGTTCAGCCAACAAGCATTTATTAAGCACCTACTATATTTCCATCTACCTGCTCCATTCTGTGTGTATGCCTGTTTATTTGGAGTGGGGGAGGGGAACATCAAGTTAGATTGAATCATATATTGTTTATTATCGATAGATTTTTGTGTTTTTTATGTTTTGTGATATTTTATGTTTTCTATACATTTTATTCATTCTAGATTTTTGCATATATATATTTTATATACATTTTATTATATATAGATTTTTGTGTCAGTGCCTGGTACCTAGTAGAGTTTGTTGATTGCCGGATTAATTGTATTTCCTCTTTGTCCACTTTTTTCTTTAATACTAAGGTGCCTTAATCTTTTTTTCCTCTAACCCAGCATAGCATTCTCTCACCTTATCCACCTTAGTTGATCTTATGAGAATCTTTTTCAACTAAATTATACTTTTCTTGACAAGCATATACCAAAACTCCCAAACAACATTCCAGGTATGGATTACCATGGTTTTATGTGAAGTTGTGATAATGAACTTGGTTTATCTCTAATGCCGTTTCTGATGTCTACATTTTACTGATTTTGAAGATGCAGTGTTCTATCTTCCATAGCTGCAGAGTACTGTCCAATCAACATCCCACTGCCACCTTAAAATCAGCATGCAAAGGAGGTGGGGGTGCTGCATCTCCTTGTGGACTCCCCTAATAACCTTAGGCAGAGGTGTTTTCTCCCTCCTTTAAGCAAGTATAAGATGTATTGTCTTCATCACTCATTTGGCATTTATCATGTGCTGTCCTATATTACAGTGATTATTTTTTATGTATATGTAACACTATGAGACTGACTCTAAAACTCCAACAGATATACGTTATTTTAGCGACTAGGTTTTAAACTTCAAGGTCAGGGACCTTTTTGTGACATTTCTGTGCTCTCCTGCCCACTTTCTCTTTGAATCATACTTGCCAGCTAGTGGTTCTATATAATTGTTTCTCCTTTTCCAGTCTCAGAATCACTGTTCACCATCACAAGAGCATGGAATGCTTTACACTTTCCTTTTTTTCATTTGCATCCTACTATACACATCTCACTGTTTCTTGCAGGTGTGTGATTATTGATTCATAAAATCAGAATTAAAGAGCCAGAAGGTAAATTAGGGTTTATTTAATCTAACTCTCTTGTTTTATGGATGAGGACACTGTAACCCAAAGAGTTTAAATGACTTATCTAAGGTCAACCAAGTATTTGGGGCATTCATTCAATAAACTTTTACTGAACAGGTACAAAATGAGAGGTGCTGCTCTGGGAACTATAAAGAATAGAAAGACTTGTGTGACATGTAGGCCCTCTCCTCAATATCAGCCATTCTTCAATTTTCTAATATGATGTTTGCCTTCCTCTGTCTTTCAATTTTTGAATAATTATTATGCAATCTGTATTGTATTGTTAAGGGGTCCCCTGAACTTGTTCTTTTGAGTTGCTGTATTTTCCAGAAATACTGGACCCGACAGTACCTATTGTACAGGTAGGTAATGAGGTGTATACAATACTGGGGCCTGGAGTCTGGAAGTCCTGAGTTCAAATCTAGCTTCAGATACTTCTTAGCTTTGTGATTCTGGACTTGTCACTTAACTTCTCTTTTCCTCAGCTGTAAAATGGGGATAATGATACCTTCTTCTCAATGTTGTGAAGATGAGTTCCTATGTTATTTGTAACAGGCTTTGTGCAGTAGCTGACATATGGCAGGTACCATTATTCAGCTGTAGCTGTGATGTGTCCTCTAAGTGTGCACAGCACAACGTACAGAGAGCAATGCTTCTTTTTTGAGAAGAACAAGATCATTTAGTTTGCTTCCATCAGGATTCAGGCTCAGTTCTTTCTAGTTATATCTCTGGATGGCGCATTTCTCTTTCTTGAGTCATTCGGGATTAACTTATATCACTGCATTGCTGAAAAGAGTCCAGTCTGTCATAGTTGGTCGTCACAGATATGGTATGTCTGTGATTGTATACAAATTTCTTCTGATTCTACTCTTCTTGCTCAGCATCAGTTTGTATAAGTCTCTCCAGGTAATTATGAAATCCGTCACCTCCTCGTTTCTTATAGCACAATAAAATTCCATTACATTCATATACCACAACTTGTTTAGCCATTCCCCAATGGATGGACACCCCTTTAGTTTCCAATTCTTTGCAACCACAAAAAGGGCTGCTAAAAATATTTTTGTACATATGGGTCT
This sequence comes from Gymnobelideus leadbeateri, assembly GCA_011680675.1. NCBI lineage: Eukaryota > Metazoa > Chordata > Mammalia > Diprotodontia > Petauridae > Gymnobelideus > Gymnobelideus leadbeateri. The sequence continues at coordinate 669,765 of WOXC01011302.1, forward strand.
TCCTCCCACTTCTATGATCTCTTTGGGATATAACCCTAGAAGTGGTATGGCTGGGTCAAAGGGTATGAAATTATTTATAATCCTTTGGGCATAATTCCAGATTGCTCTCCAGAATGGTTGGATAAGTTCACAACTCCACCAGCAATGTATTAGTGTTCCAATTTGTCCACATCCTCTCCAGCATTTGTCACTTTCTTGTTTTGTCATCTTAGCCAATCTGACTGGAGGGATGTGGTATCTCAGAGTTGTTTTGATTTGCATTTCTCTAATTAATAGTGATTTAGAGCATTTCTTCATATGCTTATAGATATCTTTAATTTCTTTCTCTGAAAACTTCCTGTTCATATCCTTTGACCATTTATCAATTGGGGAATGACTTGTATTCATATAGATTTGGCTCAATTCTCTATAAATTTTAGAAATGAGTCCTTTATCAGAGACACAAGTTGTAAAAATTCTTTCCCAATTTCCTACCTCCCTCTTGATCTTGGTTACATTGGCTTTGTTTGTACAGAAGCTTTTCAATTTAATGTAATCAAAATTATCCATTTTGCATTTTATAATGCTCTCTAATTCTTGTTTGGTCCTAAAATCTTCCCCTCTCCACAGATCTGTCAGGTAAACTATTCCTTGCTTTCCCAAATTGCTTACAATATCATCCTTTACACCTAGATCATGCACCCATTTAGACTTGATTTTGGTATATGGTGTTAGATAGTGATCTATGCCCACTTTCTGCCATACTGTATTCCAGTTTTCCCAGCAGTTTTTGTCAAATAGTGCATTCTTATCCCCAAAACTGGGGTCTTTGGGTTTATCAAACAATAGATTACTATATTCATTAACTGCTGGGTCTCCTGCACCTAATCTATTCCATTGATCCACTACTCTACACCTCTGCCAGTACCAAGCAGTTTTGATGACTGCTGCTGTATAATGCAGATTAAGATCTGGCATAGCTAGTCCACCTTCCCTAGCATTTCTTTTCATTAATTCCCTTGATATTCTAGACAGTTTGTTTTTCCAAATAAATTTTGTTATTATTTTGTCTAACTCTACAAAGTAGTTTTTTGGTAAATTGATTGGTATGGCACTAAATATATAGTTTAGTTTGGGTAAAATTGTCATTTTTATTATATTAGCTCGACCCAGCCATGAGCAATTGATATTTTTCCAACTATTTAGATCTGTTTTTATTTGTGTGAGAAGTGTTTTGTAGTTGTGATCATATAGATTCTGGGTTTGTTTTGGCAAGTAGATTCCCAAATATTTTATAATGTCTACAGTGACTTTAAATGGGATTTCTCTTTCTATCTCTTGCTGTTGAGTTTTATTAGAGATGTACAGGAATGCTGAGGATTTATGTGGGTTTATTTTATATCCTGCAACTTTGCCAAATTTATTTATTGTCTCAAGTAATTTTTTACTTGATTCTCTAGGATTCTCTAAGTATATCATCATATCATCTGCAAAGAGTGACAGCTTGGTCACTTCTTTGCCTAATTTGATTCCTTTGATTTCTTTTTCTTCTCTAATTGCTACTGCTAACGTTTCTAGTACCAGATTGAATAAGAGGGGTGATAGTGGACACCCTTGTTTCACTCCTGATCTTATTGGAAAGGCTTCTAGTTTATCCCCATTGCATATAATACTTGCTGATGGTTTTAGATAGATGCTAGCAACTATTTTAAGGAAGGCTCCATTTATTCCTATACTTTCTAGTGTTTTTAATAGGAATGGATGTTGTACTTTGTCAAAAGCCTTTTCTGCATCTATTGAGATGATCATGTGGTTTTTGCTAGTTTTGTTGTTGATATGCTCAATTATATTGATGGTTTTCCTAATATTAAACCATCCTTGCATTCCTGGAATGAATCCTACCTGATCAGGGTGTATTATTTTTGTGATAAGTTGTTGGAGTCTTTTGGCTAATATTTTATTTAGAATTTTTGCGTCTAAATTCATGAGGGAGATTGGTCTATAATTTTCTTTCTCTGTTTTATCTCTTCCTGATTTAGGAATCAGTACCATATTTGTGTCATAGAAAGAGTTTGGTAGGACTCCTTCTTCACTAATTTTCCCAAATAGTTTGTAGAGTATTGGAATCAATTGTTCTTTAAATGTTTGATAGAATTCACTAGTGAACCCATCTGGCCCTGGAGATTTTTTCCTAGGGAGTTCATTGATGGCTTGTTTGATTTCTTTTTCTGAGATGGGGTTATTTAGGTAATTCACTTCCTCTTCAGTTAATCTGGGCAATTTGTGATTTTGTAAATATTCATCCATTTCACTAAGATTGTCATATTTATGTGCATACAATTGGGAAAAATAATTCCTCATTATTTTTTTGATTTCCTCTTCATTGGAGGTAGATTCACCCTTTTTATTTTTGATACTCATAATTTGGTTTTCTTCTTTCTTTTTTTTATCATATTGACTAAGGGTCTATCAATTTTGTTGATTTTTTCATAAAACCAGCTCTTAGTTTTATTTATTAATTCAATGGTTTTCTTAATTTCAATTTTATTAATCTCACCTTTGGTTTTCAATATTTCTAATTTAGTACTAAATTGGGGATTTTCAATTTGTTCTTTTTCTAGCTTTTTCAATTGCATGTCCAATTCATTGACCTCCCTTCTCTCTGCTTTAATTAAGTATGCACTCAGGGATATAAAACTTCCCCTGAGAACTGCCTTTAGTGCATCCCACAAATTTTGGTATGTTGTTTCATTATTATCATTCTCTTGAATGAAATTATTGATTGTTTCTATAATTTCTTCTTTAACCCACCAATTTTTTAGGATTAAATTGTTTAGTTTCCAATTAGTTTTTAGTCTATCTTTCCATGGCCCTTTATTGCATATAATTTTTATTGCATCATGATCTGAGAATGATGCGCTTAATATTTCTGCCTTTCTGCACTGGATTGTGAGGTTTTTATGCCCTAGTACATGGTCTATTTTTGAGTATGTACCATGCACTGCTGAGAAGAGAGTAAATTCCTTTTTATCCCCATTCAGTTTTCTCCAGAGATCCATCATATCTAGTCTCTCTAAGATTCTATTCACCTCCTTAACTTCTTTCTTGTTTATTTTGAGGTTAGATTTATCGAGTTCAGAGAGGGGAGATTAAGGTCCCCCACTAGTATAGTTTTGCTATCTATTTCTTCCTCTAATTCCTTTAACTTCTCCTCTAGGAATTTGGATGCTATACCACTTGGTGCATATATGTTAAGTAGTGATATTGCTTCATTCTCAATGGTGCCTTTTAGTAGGATATAGTTTCCTTCCTTATCTCTTTTAATTAGATCTATTTTTGCTTTTGCTTTATCTGAGATAAGTATTGCTACCCCTGCTTTTTTTACTTTAGCTGAGGCATAATAAATTTTACTCCAACCTTTTACCTTTACCCTGTGGGTATCCCTTTGTTTCAAATGTGTTTCTTGAAGACAGCATATTGTAGGATTATGGTTTTTAATCCATTCTGCTATCCGCCTCTGTTTTATGGGAGAGTTCATCCCATTCACATTCACAGTAATGATGACTATCTGTCTCTTCCCTTCCATCCTATTCCCTCCCCTGTTTATGTTTTTGTTTCTTCCTTCTCCCTTCCCCTCCTTGAAGTTTTCCCTTTTGACCTCCCCCTCCCTCAGTGTTCCCACCCAGTGACCCCCCTTCTTAACCTACCCTCTCCCCTTACTACTATTTCCCTCCCTTATAATCCCTCCCTTTAGTCTCCTCCTTTTCACCCCCCCTTACCCTCCCACTATCTATAGGACACAATAAATTTTTATACTTATCAGAGTAAATTACTCCCCGTTTGATTCCAAACCAATGAGAGTAAATTTCAAACAGTGCTCCTCTCCCTCCCTCCAATTCCTCTATTTAATGAATTTATGTGTCTATTCACGTTAGATTCTTAAACTTCACTGATTAATTTGATCCTTCTTTGAACCAGAACCAGTGAGAATAGTGTTTAAATGATGTTCCTCTCCCTCTTACTTTCCCTTCTTCTATAGTGTGTTTTGATGCCTCTTCAGATGGCATATTTTACCTTTTGCTAGCTCATCCTTTCCTTTTTCCCATTACAGTACCTTTGATCCCCTTAATAGTCTTTTTTTTTTAGACTCCATGTTAGTGCATTCATACCCACACCCTCTAAGTATAACCCTTTTGCAGGTCATGATAATCATAAAGATTTCAGATATTGACAGTTATCAGCTCCACATATAGGGATGTGAACATTTTGCTCTTGTTGCATCCCAAGTAATGAGCATGTGTTTGTGGGTGTGGGTGTGTGCACTTCTGCATGTGTGAGTCTATGTTACCCTTGTTTACCTTTTTATGTCCTTCTGGAGTCTTGTAATTGGAGATCAAATTTTCCATTGAGCTCTGGCTTTTTCATTAGGAAAGTCTGGAAGTCCCTTACTTCATTAAACGTCCATCTCCTTGCCTGAAAGATTATGCTCAGTTTTGCCGGGTAGTTAATCCTTGGTTGTAGTCATAGCTCTCTTGCCCTATGAAATATCAAATTCCAGTCCCTCCACTCTTTTAATGTAGAAGCTGCTAGGTCCTGTGTGATCCTAACTGTAGTTTCTCAATATTTGAATTGTTTCTTTTTGGCTGCTTGTAGAATTTTTTCTTTAATCTTGTAATTCTGGAATTTGGCTACTATATTTCTTGGGAGTTTTCAGTTTGGGATCTCTTTCAGGAGGAGTCCGGTGAATTCTATCAATAGCTATTTTATCTTCTGATTCCAGGACCTCAGGACAGTTTTCTTTGACAATCTCTTGGAGGATGTTGTCTAGACTGCTTTTCTCATCATGGCTTTCTGGTAGACCAATAATTCTTAGGTTGTCTCTCCTGGATCTGTTCTCTAGGTCAGTTATTTTTCCAGTGAGATATTTTACTTTTTCTTCCAATTTTTCGATCGTTTTGTTTTTTTTGATTGACTCCTCCTGCATCATAGAGTTCTGAGTTTCACTTTGATTGTATCTAATTTTTAGTGAATTATGGTCTTCAGTTAGTTTTTGAAGTTCCTTTTTTAGGGAGGTATTTTCTTTTTCCAAGTTGGTCACTGCCTCCCTGATTTGGTCTTTAAAATTTTTCTTAAGCTCCTCCAGGAATGCTATTTGGGCTTGAGACCAGATCATGTTTCCTTCTGTGGTCTCTGGTGTGGGCAGAGAGTCTATATTGTCCTGTGTGTTTTGTTGTTCTTGCCCTGCATAGTATGCTCGAATAGACTTTCTTGCCTTCCCCTTCTCCTTTTCAGCTTCCTTCCTTCCCATTGTGACTTCCTGTTTCTTAGTGTCTCAGGCTATGAGTTTGGGGCCTGATCCTTGACTTTGAATACCTCTGGGTGGCTAGTTTATGGCTAAGCCAGGGAAGTCAGTGAGGAATGTAGATGTGTAGGTGGGGATGAGTCTGACCACTTCAGATTTTTGCCTCTATACCCCTGGGCTATAAGTAGGCTTTTGTTGGTGAGGTGAGGTGGGGCTTGTTGGGTCCCCTCCCTCTCTTCTCTTCAGATTCCTGGCTGTCTCAGTTACACCCCTTCTTGGAGATTCTCAAGCCTGAGGCTATTTCCATTAACTTGGGATTTCAGTCTGGGTGGGAGACTTATCTTTGGGTTTTCTGCTTCATGAAGGAGGGATGGGAGGATCTGAGCAGCTAGAATTTACTTTGCCATTCCAGCCCCTGTATTATACAGGCAGGCAGTTTCTAAACTTCCAGGCTGGGGGCTGAATGCAGCCTGAGAAGCCACTCTCTCCACTGGGGGCCCGACTCTCCTACCTGGCTCCAATGATCCGTTCCCTTTGCGAGATGACTGAGATTCGTCCTTGGTAAGTCTGCAGGCTGGGGCTTTTTCTCTCTCTGGTGTAGTCTGCTTGCCTGCTCTTAGGTCTGAGCTGTGCAGACCCCACGCGCTCTGCGCTCGACCTGTGCAGACACACTGGGCAACCTCCTGGGCTGGATTCTGCCACACTCTGTCTTCCACTGGGCTCCGTCACTCCGGAATCCGCTCAGATTTACCCTTTGAGACTTAGTGACTGAGGAGCTCAGCGAGGTTACTGCTTCCTTTCCGCCATCTTGGCCGAGAGCAATGCTTCTTGACTAATGGATGATACATTGAGTCCTCCAAACCTTACTTTGGTGCCTAATCTTTTAACATCTGGTTCAGATATGTGACAGAAGGCTTCAGCTAATCACATTTGGCCTTAATCTTTCTTAGAGTCAATTTAGCTTCTCTCCAGTGTTTCCATCTTATCAACTTTATTTCACCTTCAAGAATTTCTCTCTTTCTGGCTTCTGAATCTTCAGTAATTGTCTCCCAAACCCAAAACATCATTTTCTTTTCTATCCAACAAATCTTTTCCCTTTTGGTATTTAAAGCCCACCCTTAATAAAAACCTTCCTCAGGGAAATTTTCTTCCATCTTTTAGAGCTGTAATGAGAAATTAGGACATATGATATGAATATTTTTTTTTCTGTGTGAACCTTATTTTTTTGAGAATTGAGAGGTAACTTGGTATAGAGGGAAGAACATTGCCCTTAAAAAAATTAAGTGGATGATTTGTGTTCAAATACAGATTTTAACACTAACAAGTTGTGGGAGTAGGGACAAGTCCTTCCATCTCACTCAATTTACTCATCTCTAAAATGGGGACAATCATACTTGATCTTGCGAGATTTACTTCACCTTTCGAGACCTCAGTTTCCTCATCTATAAAACTGGGACAAGTAATGTTTATATTATTACCTCACAGGGTATAAGGAAAATGCTTTGTAAACCTTAAAGCACTATATAAATGTGAATTATTAGCTAGGCCAGTTTTCTCATTGACCCCCCTCTCAGTTCTTTTCAACATGTACCACACTCATTTTTGCCCCAGTGTTTTTATTTATTCTGTTCCCCTTGCTTGGAATGCCCTCTCATTTCCCAGTTAATTAGGAGAAAGTCCCTAAGAAAGTTAGATAAGAGGACCATCTCTTCCTTCCCTTTTTAGGTGTTTCTTACTATAGGCAACAAATAGTCGCTGAAAACTGATGTGTAAATTGAATTTTGTCAATCCTATTTTCCTATTGATGTGCATCAGTATTTCAGAGACCTTCTATCTTGACTTCTGATCAGCTCCTAACATTAATCTTTAGATATATGTCCTCCATTAATTCTCAACTTCCTAAGATATACACACAAACCCTTTATTATACTCCAATGTTGTTATTTAAAAGGAACTTTGAATCCTTTTGTAATGTAACTTATCCTCTACTTCTAAGGTATGGATATTGGTTTCTTAATGCTAGCTTGTGGGTTTCTCTCCACCATGGGGTGGAGGGACAGTAGAAGGATATCCTGTTATTGATGTCATTGAGGTTGTTGGGATTGCTGAACAGATGTCACTCCTTTATCAGGTATCATCTCTTTTAGAGATAACCATCACGGATGGTAAAGCTTTAAAGACAAAATTTAGATAAAGACAAAAAAATTCACAAGATTTATCCTCAGTTTCTCCTGTTCAGATTTGAACCAGATCCTACTGGGTAGAAATAACAATCACAAACTATGAGAGTTAGATGGGGACCTTAGTTGCCGTCAAGTCTGACCCATACACAAAAATCCTTACTATAACATATGGTGTGTAACACTTCTCCCAAAGTCCATTGGTGGAGATGAAGGCCCTACCCTGCATGAGGGGCAAGGTGGAATTATTGGTGAGAGGTCAGAGCTTCAGTTCTCAGCCAGTCCCGCTTTGGGGATTTCTTTAAGAGGGAGTCCCCTTAAGGATTCTTCAAGGGAGAGCCTTTTTCGAGCATAGGTAGCATGGAGTCAGCTTTTAGCTCCAAGAGAGATGATGAAAGAGGCCAACCACACTTCAGGTTGCTGAAGGAGAAGACCCTGGGAAGACATGAGAGAAACTGGCAGTTTTTATCACGTTCACATATCCAGCCTCCAACTTTGGAGAGTTTCCCTTTAGGTAAGACCCAGGAGGACATTTTTTCTCGGTTGAACTGAATTATTTTGCTCCCAATAGGAGAGGTCCTTCACTTTGTATTGTCCGGTGTGTAAGTATGTATGTATATATGTATGTATGTACATATATAGATATATGTTTCTGTTTTGCTATGATTTGGATAAATAGGCTTTGCTGATGTGTCTGAAGTTAATTCTGAAACTAGATCTTTTTATTACACCAAGTAAAGATAGATGGATGGATAAATGAAGATGGATGGATAGACAGATAGTAGATCATAGATGACTAGATAGGGAGGGATGTTCATTGTGGAACTGGTATTTGGTGGGAAGGGGGTCATGCCTTGGATTTTAGACTTGGGGCCCCCCTTCCTTTCAAGAATAACAAAACGATTAAAAGTTAGCTGAAACCCAGGAATATCCCCTAGAGGAAAAATAATTAATGAAGCAAATAATTCTAGTCTGGTACCCTACTTTCTTCTGAGGACAGCAGAATAGTCTCTTCCAGCTCCAATTTTTATGCTTCTTCTCCTGGCAGGAATGAGTGTTTCCCTTGGAGAAGGGTGGAGGGAAAATTGTCCAGAGATGTCTATTCTGCCTCCTTTCAAGCCACACACTTTCAAGTTCCCCCACAAGTGGCTTCCAGTCCCCAGTTCCAAGCTGCCAAAGGCTATCCATTGAAGCTGTAAAAATTCAAATCTTCTAAATCCAGATCTGGTTCTTTCCATTGTACCATTTATGGACCATAGGAGATACAATGGATTTGAATTTTTAAAAAGAATTTTTTGAAGATATAAAAGCCTTCAAAACTCCAAAGAATGAAACTATAATAGTGAAATAACATCCATCCACTCATCTATTTATCTGTCTTTCTATCCTTCTGTCTTTCTATCTTTATCATCCATCTATACTCTCATATATTGATCCATCCATATCTATCAATTATCTACCTATGACTTATTTCTTACCTTTCTATCTCTCCATCCTCATCTGTCTATCTATTCCTATATCTACCCACTCCTCCCTATCTAGTCATCTATAATCTATCATTTATCTGTCTGTCCATCCATCTTCATCTATCTATCCTTCTGTCTTTACTTGGGATAATAAAAAGTAGATCTAGTTTCAGAATTGACTTCAGACACAGCAGCTGTGTGACTCATTATTTAGTCTCACTTTCTGTTTCTTCATCTGTAAAACAAGGGAATAACAATATTTTGTAGGGTTATTGTGAGGATTAAATAGATAATGCATGTGAAAAAATTTGCAAACCAAACCAGAATCAATTATGATTCTTACATAGCTAGCTACATATTATATGTGATTTTAGGGGGTCCCTGGGAGGATATTCTGTCCCAAGATAATGACTTTAACATATGTTAGCATTCATTTCTAATTTATTAGATGATATCAGTAAACTCTTTGAGAGTTGGGGTTGTATCTTATTTGTCCTTATGTCTCCTTAAATATCATCTGGTACCTCACTGTGGCAAGGCAATCCTTTTACTTCTCTCTACTTAACTCACTACCCCATTCATCATCACAACAGCTTTTCCAAACCTTTTCAGTTCTTCTCAAAGTTCACACAGTTGCCCCTCCTCTTGCTTTGTCGTCTGAGAACCCTACCTCACGTTTTAGTGGAAAAAAATGAAACCATTTTCTGAGAGCTCATTTTGTCTCTTCCTCTTAATCCAATATCTCTTCTGCCACTTTCTTCTTCCTCATCCCCTTCTCAAATGAAGAAACGGCTCTTCTTGCCCAGGCTAACCCCTCTATACGTTTAGGTGATCCTATTCCACATCATGTTTTCCAGCAGATGACCCCTCTGTTGTCCCCACTCTCCTTGTTTACCAGCTCCTTTCCTACTCCCTACAAACATGCCCATGTCTTCCCAGTCCTAATAAATTCCCACCTGATCCTTCCATCCCCACTAGCTCTGGTCCCATATATCTTCTTTCTTTGATGATTAAACTTGAGAAAGCTGTCTATAATAATTGTTTCCACTTTCTTTTCTCTCCCTCTCCTCTTAGAACTCTTTACCTCATCATTCAAATAAACTGTTCTCTCTGAAGTTATCAATAGTCTCTTAATTGCCATGTCTAATGACCTTTTTCCAGTCTTCATCCTTCTTGGTTCTCTGCATACTTTGACATTGTCGATCATTCTTCTTTCCTTTATACTCTTCCTTCCCTTAGATTTTTGTGACTTTACTCCCTCCTGGTTACCCCTTCATGATTTCCTTTGCTGTATTTTTCTCTGGATCACAAATGCTAGCCCACCAGGGCTCTGTCCTGGTCCTCCTCCCTCTATATTATTTTACTTGATTATCTTATCAACTCATAGATTCAATTATCATCTCTATTTGGATAATTCTCAGATTTATTTATCCAGCCCTAACCTCTCTCCTATCCTCTGGTCTTGTAGGTCTAATTATCTCTTGGATATTTTGAACTGGTTGTGTTATGGCCTTTTTAAACTCAGTATTTCCAATCACTCAGACTGGCAACTCTTCATTCTTCTCACTGCAGCCCCTCCCTCTGACCCCCAACATATAAAATCTTTTGCCAAGGCCTGATGATTTTATGTTTGTGACATCTCTCATATATTTCCACTTCTCTCCTCTAGCAAAGCCACCCCTTTTCACTCCTGGACTATTACAATAGCCTTTGGGGTTGGTTTCCTTGCCTCAAGTATCACCCCACTCGAGTTCATCCTTGCTCAGCTGTCAAATTAATCTTTCTCGAGCACAGATTGGACCAGTCAACTTCTCCAACACTTCCCCCCATTCCTCCTCTAGTTCCATAAACTCCAATGCTTCCCAATTACTTACAGGGTAAAATACAGAATCTTCCAGGATTCAAAGCCCTTCACAATCTGGCCCCCTCCTATCTTCCTGAACTTCTTCTATATTACTCTTTCCCCCACATACATTGCAATCCAGTGACGCTCGTTTCCTTACCATTGCTCATATACAAGACAATACACCTCCCAACTCTGGACATTTTCACTGACTGTCCCTCATCCCTGGAATTCTATTCTTCATCCTCATCTTTCTTTTTAATCCCTAGTGCTTAACATAGTGCCTGATGCATAGTAGAAGGTTAATAAATGCTTATTGACTGACTGACTCCAAATGCCCAGCACAGCTCTTTGCACATAATATGTTTTTTTAATACATTTTAAATGAATGATTTCATAACAATATCTATATTATGCTTTTGTTTCTTGCAGTAATTAGTAATTTGCTGAGGTTCTTTTTCATTGGTGACTCACCCCACACCAGTGCTATTCTCACATTCTTTTGGGTATCAGGAAGGTGATAGGGTTAGATAGGACATGGACTTACAAAGTTTAAGACTCACTGGTTTGGGGAAAGACCTCTAGGAACCTGGAAAATGGGCTTGGTTAATTGTTTCCTTTTTAATCCTAGCTTTACTGGATTTATTTGTACAAAAACGTTATAATTTAATGTAATCAAAGTCTTTGCAGCAAGTTTCCCTGACATAGGTCTCATTTCTAAGATATACAAGGAACTGATTCAATTTTTTTTAAAGAATAAAAGATATTTCTCAATTGATTAATGATCAAAGGATATGAACAGGCAATTCTCAAGAGGAGAAACCTAAGCTATCTACAGCCATGTTAAAAAAAATGATCCAAATTGCTAATAATTAGAGAAATGCAAATTAAGACATTTCTAAGGTTCTACTTTACACCCACGAGAGTGGCAAATATGACAAGAACAAAATGACAAATGTTGGAGGGGCAGTGGGAAAACAGGCACATCGGTAGATTCACTGTTGGTAAATGTGTAATCAGCCATTAGGGTAGCTACGAGGCTCAATGGAAAGAGCACTTGCCCTAGAGTTCAAATCTGGCCTCTGATACTTATTAGCTGTGTGATCCTGGGCAAGTCACTTGACCCTGTTTGCCTCAGTTTCCTCACAGTCAAATGAGTTGGAGAAGGAAATGGCAAACCATTCTAATACCTTTGCTCAGACAGTCCCAAATAGGGTCATGAAGAGTTGGACATGACTCAACAATCATTTTAGAAAGCAAATTTGTAATAAGACACAGAAAGTCACCCTTTAACCTAGTTGTTCCATTGTTTGTCCTATAATGAGGTATACAGTAGATACAGTACTGGATATGGAGTTGACAGGTCCTGAATTCAGACATTTGCTGCTGTATGACTGAGCAAAATACTTGACCTCGTTATGCCTCAGTTTCCTCATCTGTAAAACACAAAATATTCAAAGTATCTACAAATCAGGTTTGTGAGGATAAAATGTGAAATTTTTGTAAATATTTGTAAAGCATTTTGTAAACCTTAAAGAGCTATATGGATGCTAGTTCTGTTATTAGTGTTGATATAATTTCTTATAGAGACAAAAGAAATAGAGAAAGGTCCTATAGATACAAAAATATTTATAGCAGCTTTTTCCATAGTGGCAAAAAACTAGAAACTGAGGGAATGTCTTTCAATTGGTGAATGACTGAACAAATTTTGGTATATGAATATAATGGAATATTATTGTGCTGTAAGAAATGAGGAAATAAGTGTTTTTCAGAGGGACATGGAAAGACTTATGTGAACTAATGCAGAGTGAAATGAGCAGAACCTGAAGAATAATTTATACTATAACATCAATATTTAAAAAAAATTTGAAGGCTTGAATAAACTGAAGAATGCATTGAGTAGAATCAGGAGGACAATTTATATACTAACAAGCCTATTGTAAAGACAAACAACTTTGAAAACTATAAAAACTGACCAACACATTGAGTATCCATCAGTCCAGAGGACCATGCTGTGAGAGGTGGTGGATTCATAGTGCAGAATGAGACATGTATTTTTTGGACACAGACAATGAGGGAATTCGTTATGCTCTACTATAACTTATTTGTTACAAGAATTTTGTTTTTCTTTTTTTCTTTTGAATATTGTGGGGTTGGAAGGGAAAGAATTTAGATTTTTTAAAACTAAAAACATTTAGTAACAATGACAAAAAAGGAAGTGAGCCTAGGAGAACCTATGCTTTCTAACTTCATTAATATAGTACAACACCCTTTTCAAGTGAGAGAGGAGTAATATAAGGAAAGAAGGGGGTGGGGAGAGGAAGAAAGATCACTAGGGGTGATACTAGTACTTGCCCTGAAGCAGCTGTAGGCATGAGTCAGAGGTGTTTCCCTATGCTCGATTTTGCTAGCTAGCTCTGTGCAGTGGAGGAATGACAGGCAAATTGAGAATGTCAGTAATGCCTTGAGCACCATCCCTATTGCATTGAAGAGGGCTGGATTTGGAATTGGAAAACTTGGATTCAGATTACTGGGGCTGCTGCTGTATGATGTTGGGGTAAATCACTTAATCTCTCTGGGCCTCAGTTCCCTCATCTGTAAAGTGAGATGGTTGTGCGAGAGGATTTCTAAGGCCTGTTATTGCTCTAAATCTGTGATCCCATGATCCTATGAATTGTAGAGTCTTGCTTAGAGTTCATGCAGTCTAATACCCTATTCCATGAAGGTGATCATCCAGTCTTAGATTGAACATATCCAGTAGCAGGCAGTTCTTTACTACACAAGGTTAGGGATGTACAAGTAGCTCACTTTACAGGGTATTTTCATCCAGTGCCCATGCCAGGCTCCTGAAAACCAATTGTTAAATTTTCATTGTAGCATTTAGACCTTGGAAATCAGGGCTTAATTTATTGTTTTGTAGATTTTCTAGACTTCAGAAAATGATGGAGAAAATGTTAAGAATGAAGATCAAACTTAAAAGTATGTTCGGCATACATTATTTTTCCCTGAGTGCCAGTTTTTAAATATTTGACAGCACATGCTTGTTTTCACCTATGAGTTAGACAATGTCATTCTAAGGAAAGGAGAATGGGTGAGAAAGAGCACTGCTTCAAGAGATAGCTATTCTATCCCCTTCTAGTCTAGTAGATGAGAGGGATTAGAAGCATCAATAATGTTTAGTGCCCTTCTTGTTTTGCATTTTAAAAAAGAAGCAGACTCCAATTTTACATGTCTATGAATTGAGATCCAGGGAAGTGAAATCATTTCTCCCAAGTTCTGTAGTGAATCCTGGGTAAAGTTTCTATTGGAATTCCAAAGTCTCAAATCCCTATTACAGTCCCCTGAGATGATACTTTAGCAAAGAAAGAGGTAACAAGGAAGCTCAGTAGATAAAGCCCTCGAACGGGTGTCAGGAAGACCTGAATTCAAATCTGGATTCAGACACTTACTATGTGATCCTGAGTAAGTCCCTTACCTCAGTCTGCCTCAGTTTCCTTATCTGTAAAACAGGGATGATATAGCACCCATCTTCCAGAATTACTGTCAGGATCAAATGAGATAATACTTGTAAAGTGCTTGGTGCAGTTCCTGACACATAGTAAGTGCCATTGAAATATTAGCTATCACTGTTATTAGGGACAGTGCTGCTTTTTTTTTTAAAGTTCCATTATTGTTACATCCTCATCTAGTCTGGGTTTGGTAAATGAGAACTAAAATCATCATCAATTCCAGAAAACATTTGTTGAGTATCCACCTTACAAAACAAGCCACCATCCTACATGCCTGGGGATATAACAAGGTATAAAACATCTGGCCTATATGCAGTTAGCATCACTCGTAGAAAGATGATATGAAGCAACAGATGCTTCATGCCAAAGGAAATGACTCAGGCTGCTGGTGATGAGATTCTGTAGAATTGGCCTTAAGAGTGACAAGAACCAGGGGGGTGATTACATAGAACTATCTGTCTGTCCTTTGTTCTTTCATTATTATTCATCGGACATTTGACTCCCTATTATACAGTAAGGCATTTTGCTTGTTGGGTGCCATGGGGAACGCAAAGATGAAAAAGACATGATCCCAGTCCTCAAGAAGTTCCCAGAGACATTTGAACGCACTTTGTAGTTTGGATCATGGTGGGAAAAGGAAGGGATTTGGGGTGTAGAGAAGAATGCCATACTTTGCCTCTTTCTCAGTTCAGACACCTAAGTCCAGGAGAGCCCCGTGACTGTGAAGTCCTGGACAGAAGGATAGCAGTGATCCAAGTCCCTTTTTTTCTGACAAAAGAGGGAGTTGCCATTCCTTGCCCCTAGGGTGGTTGTGTGGGGCTGTTTAAGGGGCCTGTGTTATCCTTGGGTCAACTCTGCTGCAGACGCTCCCTTATGGGGCTGAGTTGATTCTGGTATTGCCCAGGAATTAAGGTAACTCAAGGGTGGAGTACTAGGATAGCCCCAGAAATCATGGTCCATATTGACCCAGTGAAGAAGGAAGGGGCCTGAACATCTGGGCAAGCTGTCATTTAAACCGGGACTTGATCCTTTGAACATCAATGCCATCTTTCATCTTCCAGCCCTCAATCCCAAAGACAATATTGAAGTCTGACTGCTGTTACCTTGCAGTGACCAAAAGAATGTTAACTCTCCTTTAGATACTGGATTCTCTTAGTTTGGGAAAACAAAAACAAAAATACACCAAGTTTTAGATGTGTTTCATGATAAAATTACAGCAATAGCACAAAGTTGCCCTCGCCTCTCAGAATTTAGGGGAATTTGCCACCTCATTGCTTTCAGGTCCTCGTATTCCTAACACTTCCTGAAGTTTACATATCATTGCAGTTCAAACTCGCATTCAATTTTAGCCATGTTTCTTAGCATCCAGTTTCTGAGAGGATGTAGTATTTCTTACTTAAAAGTGGAACCCAGATGTTGTAATTCCATCCCACTCTTCCTAGTACTTCCTTTTTATCCCAGTCCCTTTTCCATGCCAAATAATTTTGTTTCATCTTTTATTTAACCACTTTTCGAGGAATTAGGGGTTATCAAAAAAACCAGATCCCTCCCCTTGTTGCAGTAGCTTTTCTCAGAAGCCCTTTCCTTTTGTTGATACCAGTCAAGTGCCCAAAATAAAATCTGATACTCTCGGTTTAGTAAAGTCATCCACATAGGCAGAGGCAGAATGATCACCTCTCAAAATAGAATTATTTACTTTGTTTATCATATCACCACATAAAACACTTAGCAAATTTGTGGATTGAAATGAGTTAATGTATTTTTTTTCTAATTTTATTTTGCAGAATTTATTGTTGATTATACATTGGTATGTATGTTAAGAGGATAGTAGTGTTTCTGTCCCTTAACCTTTTCCCACCTGCCCCCACCTCTTCACAGCTATCTACTTTGCATTTTTCCCCAGGTACAACCTGCTTTGTCTTCTCAGGTGATGTGGTTTAAAAATTTTTTTTAGTATTTTATTTTTTCCCAATTACATGTAAAAACAATTTTTAATCTTCATTACATTTTTAAAATTTTTAGTTTTCAACATTCACTTTCATAAGATTTTGAGTTCCAAATTTTCTCCCCATCTCTCCCCAAGATGGCATGTAATTTGATGTGAGCTCTACATATACATTCATATTGAACCTATATTCACATTAATCATGTTGTAAAGAAGAATTAGAACCAATGGGAAAAACCACAGAAAAGAAGAAACAAACAAAAAAGAAAAAAAGAGCAAATAGAATGCTTCGATCTGCATTTAGAATCCATAGTTCTTTTTTTCTGGATTTGGACAGTATTTTCCATCATGAGTCCTTTGGAGTTGTCTTGGATCCTTGCATTGCTAAGAAAAGCCTATCAAAGTTAGTCATCACATATTGTGGCTGTTCAATTGTGGCTGTGTACAATGTTCTCCTTAACCTTCATTTTTAAGTTCTAAATTCTTTCCCACCCTTCTTCTATCACCCCCATCATTGAGAAGGCAAGCAATTTGATAAAAATTATTCATGTGAAATCATGCAAAACATTTCCATATTAGTCATGTTGTGAAAGAAAACACAGATTAAAAAAACAAGAAAAAAATAAAAAAGTAGCATGCATTGATCTGCATTCAGATTCCATCGTTTCATTCTCTGGATGTGGATATCATTTTTCATCATAGGTTCAGAATTGTCTTGGATCTTTGTATTGCTGAGAACAGCTAAATCATTCGCAGTTAATCAGTGTACAATATTTCTGTTACTCTGTACAATGTTCTCTTGGTTCTTCTCACTTTTCTTTACATCAGTTCATGTAAGTCTTTCCAGGTTTTCCAAACCATGCTGCTCATCATTTCTTATAGCACAATAGTATTCTATCACAATAATATACCACGATTTGTTGAGCCATTTCCCAATCGATGGGCATCCACTCAATTTTCTTTTTTTTTAATCCACTCAATTTTCAATTCTTTAATACCACTAAAAGAGTTACTATAAATATTTTTGTACATATAGGACTTTTTCCTTTGAGATACAGACCTAGTACTGATATTGCTGGGTCAAAGGGTATGCACAGTTTTATAGTCCTTTGGGCATAGTTGTAAATTGCTGTCCAAAATGGTTAGATCAGTTCACAACTCTACCAACAGTTTATTAGGGGCCTAATTTTCCCATATCTCCTCCAAAATTTGTTGTTTTTCTTTTTTGTCATATTAGTCAATCTGATATGTGTGAGGTGGTAACTCAAAGCTGTTTTAATTTGCTTTCTATAGCTTTGATTTTCTTTGCCTGAAAACTGCCTGTTCATATCCTTTAACCTTTTGTCACATGACAGATGACTCATATTCTAATAAATTTGACTCTGTACTCTATATATTTGAGAGATGAGGCCTTTATAAAAGAAACTTGCTGAAAAAATGTTTTCCCCTCAGTTTTCTGCTTTCCTCCTAATCTGGGATGTATTGGTTTTGTTTGTGCAAAAAATTTAATTTTAATTTAATGTAATCAAAATGATCTATTTTGCATTTCATAATGTTCTCTATCTCTTGTTTGGTAATAAATTCTCCCCTTAGCATAGATCTGACAGGTAAACTATTCCTTGCTCCCTGTAATAGTAATGTAATTTGATCCCTTTGTATTGGCAAAGGTAACAGGTACTTAGCACTTAGTGATTAATCAAGCCTCTGTTAAAGAAACAGAAGGTGTGATCCTGTGTTGCTGACATAAAAGGAAGGAGATGAACAGGGAGGAGCAATACTGTATACAAGAA
This sequence comes from Gymnobelideus leadbeateri, assembly GCA_011680675.1. Taxonomy (NCBI): domain Eukaryota; kingdom Metazoa; phylum Chordata; class Mammalia; order Diprotodontia; family Petauridae; genus Gymnobelideus; species Gymnobelideus leadbeateri. Next base: position 687,779 of record WOXC01011302.1, read on the forward strand.
AAGACCTTGGCTAGGAAAGACAGATTTTCTTGGAGCAAGCTTTGTGGAGGCAGAAGCTGCTGCCACCAGAGAGGCTGAAGAGGAAAGGCCCCCCCAGGCTGGAGAGAATGATTTTGATTTTGGGAATCTGAGTGAAGTGATTTTGATTCTGGGAACCAGCTAGAACTTCTGCTGAGGAGCTGCTGAGTTCAAGGGCCAGCTGGAGTTTCTGGTGGCTGCCAAAGACATCTAAGAGCCAGTTGGAGCTGCCTCAGACAGAGGAAGCATGACTTTGATTCTGGTACTTTGTATGAAACTATTTGTGGCTTTGTTAAGCCTTAAGTTCCGGGGAACAGAGACTGTGAAGGATTTAAGGTGGACTGGACGCTGTGAACTGCAGTGTGGAACAGGAAGTGCTCTGAGAGCTGGACAAGGACCTGGGAGCTTGAACCCAGGTGACAGTCTGTTGAATCCAGGTAGGACCTGGGACCATGGAAGGGGATCCAGGGAATCTGAGCGACTACCTCGAGTCAAGCTGAAAGAAGACTTTACTTGAAGACTGTGTACTGACTGAGAAATTGTAATTTACTAGTGACCTAGGAGTGGAGGACTTGTGTATTTTCTGATGATTGAACAGTGAATGATGACTGAATAAGTGACTGATTTGTAACTTGGTGTGCCCCATGAGTGGAGAACTTTGATTATTGTACTTTGTGTTCCTTAAGGAAGTAAACCTCCTTAAGGATGATTGAATGATTGAGATGATTGAATGACTGAGTTACTAAATGATTGTTCTTTTTTCAAAACTTTGTGACCACTGGTGAAAACTATGTGACCATTTTAGTGATAAAGCTGTTGAAAATTCTGTATTTTGATTTTCTATGATAAGTTGTAACATTGTGAATGATGTACCTTGATTTTCAGTGAATTTTTTGCTCTGATTTGTTATTGAATAAATAGAGTGTTCACTATACTGTGTAATCAGAACCTTAAAAGCTGTTCACAGTAGGATTATTCTGGAAAGCTGCTCGTTCTTGGCTTTACACTCCCTTAATTTGCTTATGAAGTCACTCTTTAGGACTAAATCATATATCTGTCTTGACCTTATCTTAGTCTATAGTGTGAGATATTGGTCTATACCTAGCTTCTGCCAAATGGCTTTCCAGTTTTCCCAGAAGTTTTTGTCAATAGAAAATAATTGTCCTAAAACTCTGAATCTTTGCATTTATCAAACACTAAATTATTGTGGTCATTTCCTACTGCATCTTGTGCACCTAATCTATTCCACTGATACAACACTCTATTTCATAGCTAGTATCAGATGGTTTTGATATTACTGTTTTATAATACAGTTTGAGATATAGCTAAACCATCTTCCTTTATGTTTTTTCCCCTATTGATTCCCTTGATATTCTTGACCTTTTGTTCTTCTACATAAATTTTGTTACTATTTTTTTCCAGCTCTATAAAATAATTTTTTGGTAATTTGATTGGTATGGCACTGAATAAGTATATTAATTTAAGTAGAATTATCATTATTATTATATTGGCTTGGCCTACCCATGAACAATGAATATTTTTCCAATTGTTTAGATCTGACTTTATTTGTGTGAAAAATGTTTTGTAATTGTGTATAGTTCCTGGGTTTGTCTTGGCAGGTAGACTCCAAAATATTTTATATTATCCAGAGTTAAGGGACTTTTTCTTTATCTCTTGCTGCTGGATTTTGTTGGTAATATATAGAAATACTGATGATTTATGTGGGTTTATTTCATACTCTGTAACTGTGCTAAAGTTGTTAATTATTTCACTAGTTTTTTAGTTGATTATCTGGAATTTTCTAAGTATACAATCAAATCATCACCAAAGAGTAATAGTTTTGTTTCTTCATTGCCTATTCTAATTCTTTCAATTTCTTTTTCTTCTCTTATTGCTATAACTAGCATTTCTAGTGCAGCACTGAATAATAGTGGTGATAATGGGCATCCTTGCTTCACCCCAATCTTATTTGGAAGGCTTCTAGCTTATTATAGATAATCTTTGCTGTTGTTTTTTGACAAATTCTATTTATTACCTTCCTGACAAAGGTCCATATAGTCAAAATTGTGGTTTTTCCCAGAGCAATATAAGGCTGTGAGTGTTGGCTGTGAGGAAAACTGAGCACCCAGACTGACTCTTTCAAATTGTGGTGCTAGAGAAAACTTTTAAGAGTCTTCTGAACAGCAAGGAGATAGAATCAGTCAAAAATCAAAGAAAAGAATTCAAACTATTCACTGGAAGGTCATACTGAAGCTTAAACTTAAATACTTTGGCCTCATAAGGAGAACACAGAATTCATTGGAAAAGACTCTGATGCTGGAAAACATTAAAGGCAAAAAGAAAAGGGCAGAGGATTAGATGGATAGATAGTATCCTGGAAAGACTGAACTTGGACCTGAACAGACTTCAAGAAATAGTAGATCTGGGCTGGGGAAGAGAACGGGGAGGAGAGTCAAGATAGTGGAGTAGAAACAGGACTTCTGTGCAGCTCCAGCTTCGACCTCTTCCAATTCATGTAAAAAATGACTCTAGACAAACTTTGGAGCTACAGAACCTACAAAATGACAGAGAGAAGCTAACCTCCTGCTGAAGACAGTCCAGCAGGCTGGCAGGAAGGAGCCATCTCAGTACTCTGGGAGCCCAGGTTTTAGCCTCAGAGTGGCCACAACCAGCTGCCAGCTGGAGACTTCAGATCATCAGCAGCTGTGGCAGTTTCCAGAATTATCAACACTGATGCTAAGGACAAAATGAGAGGTGAGTGCAGTGTGGACTTTGGGATCTGGTAGTTTGGGAGTGGGATCTGGTAGTTCGGGAGTGCGGTCTGGCTTTTATCCCCTAGAGGGAGAAGCCACTGAGGCACCCTGGCAGTGCAGCCACCACCATGTGGCATCTTCAGCTCCTGGCTTGCACAGTGTAGGGGAACCAAGTGACCAGTCTGAGGGGTAATTGCTCTTGCTTTAACCTGCTTAGATCTGGATTGTGGCCTAGGGTGGAGGTCCTGGGGTACATGACTAGCTTGCCAGATGAGAATTCAGAGAGGGCACCCAACTAACAGCTCCAGCAGCTAAGAAAACCCTAGCAATTTTGGACAAATTCCCCTGTCTGGTAGCAGAGTCCTACTGTGTCAAAAGGCTCAAAAGTCAAGTAATTGAGTGGCAACATGAGCAAACGAGGGAAGCAAAGCAAGCAGAGCAACACTACTTTACACTCATATTTTGGGGACAAAAAGGATCAAAGCATGGCACAGGAGGAAGACAGTGAAGTCAGAACTCCTGCACCAAAAGCTTCCAAGAAAAATATAAGCTGGTTACAGGCCATAGAGGACCTTAAGAAGGATTTTGAAAACCAAATAAGAGAAGTGGAGAAAAAATTGGGAAGAAAAATGAGAACGATGCAAGAAAATTATGAAATGAGAGTCAACAACCTGACTGAAGAAAATAACACCTTAAAAATAGACTAACTCAAATGGCAAAAGAGGCTCAAAAAGGCAATGAGGAGAAGAATGCCTTAAAAAACCAAATTTGCCAGATGGAAAAAGAATCTCAAAAAGCTCACTGAAGAGAATCATTCCTTCAGAATTAGATTGGAGCAAATGGAAGCTAGTGACTATATGAGAAATCAAGATGCTGTTAAACAGATCCAAACAAATGAAAAAATAAAAGGCAATGTGAAATATATCGTTGGGAAAATCACTGATCTGGAAAGTAGATCCAGGGGAGATAATTTAAAAACTATTGGACTATCTGAAAGCTATGATCAAAAAAAGAACCTAGAAATTATCTGTCAAGAAATTCTCAAGGAAAATTGCCCTGATGTTTTAGAACCAGAGAGCAAAATAGAGGTTGAAAGAATCCACCAATCACCTCCTGAAAAAGATCCCAAAAAGAAAACTCCTACGAATATTATAGCCTGGTTATGGAATTCCCAAATCAAGGAGAAAATATTATAAGCAGCCAGGAAGAAACAATTTGAATATTGTGGAAATACAATCAGGATAGCACAGGATCTGGTAGCTTCTACACTGAGGGATTGAAGGGCTTGGAATATGATATTCCAGAGGGCAAAGGAGCTGGGATTAAAAAGAATCACCTACCCAGCAAAACTATCATGTTTCAGGAGAAAATATGGTCATTCAATGGAATAGAGGACTTTCAAGCATTGTTGATGAAAAAACCAGAGTTGAATAGAAAATTTGACATTCAGATACAAGAAGCAAGAGATGCTTGAGAAGGTAAATGGGGGAAAAGAAATCATAAGGAACTTATCAAAGTTGAACTATTTACATTCCTACATGGGAACATGATAATTGTAACTTATGAAACTTTTCTCAGTATGAGAATAGTTGAAGGGAATAGAAATATACACACACGTATATTTATATACACACATACATATATATGTCTATATAGGAGGGTATATGGGCGTATGAATATATATGTGAGTGTGTGTATATATGTGTGCAGGTATACATAGAGGGCACAGGACCAATTTAATAGGAAGGGATGTTACTTAAAAGGTAAAATTAAGAGGTAAGAAAGGAATATAATGAGAGGAGATGGGGAGAGACAAAATGGGGTAAACTATCTCATATAGAAGAGGCAAGGGAAAATGGTTACAATGAAGGGGAAGAACAGGAAGGCAAAAGGGAATGGGTCAACCTTATTCTCATTGAATTTGGCTTAGGGAGGGAATGACATACACACTAAATAGGGTATTTCACCCTACAGGAGAGTAGGGGGGAAGGGGATGACAGGGTAGATGATGGAAGAGAGGGCAGGCTTGGGGGGAAGGGAAGTTGGAAGCACCCACTTTTGAAAACGGACAGGATCAAAGTAGAGAATAGAACAAGTAGGGGGTGGGATAGGATGGAGGGAAATATAGTCAATCTTTTACAACATATCCACTATGGAAATGTTTTGCATGGCTACACATGCTACACATGTACAACCTATATTGAATTGCATATCTTCCCAGTAAGGGTGGGTGACAAGAGAGGAAGGGAATGAATCTGGAATTCAAAGCTTTAAAATCAAATGTTTAAAAAATACATATATATATGTATATGTATATATATATACACTATTATTAATATTATTTTATATGTAACTGGGAAATAAAATATACAGGCACTGGGGCATAGAGATCCACCGTGCCCTACTGGAAAATTGGAAAGGGGATGGGGGAAGATATGGGAGAGAGCAGATTAGAGGAGGGGACATCCAGTGGGATTGCTATTTTGGGGTGGTGGGTAAGAGGAAAATGGGGAGAAAATTTATAAATCAAAATCTTATGGAAATGAATGATGTAAACTAGAAGTTAATAAAAAAGAAATAGTTAAAAAAAAAGAAATAGTGGACAGAAAGACCTGGCCTAATATGTATGGGGTCAAGAAGAGTTGGACGTGACTGGACAATAACTTATCATTTTAAGGAAAGCTCCATTTAGTCCTATACTTTCTAGAGTTTTTAATAGGAATGAGTGTTGTATTTTGTCAAAAGCTTGTTCTGCATTTATCAAGATAATAATATGAATTTTGTTGGCCTTTGTTACTAATAAGGGCAATTATGCTTATTCTTTTCCTAACATTGAATCAGCCCTGCATTCTTAGTATAAGTTCCATCTGCTCGTAGTGTATCATCTTTTTGATATATTTTTGTAATCTCCTTGTGAGTATTTTATCTAAAAATTTTACATCAATATTCATTAGGGAAATTGGTCTATAATTTTTCTTGGTTTTGCTTTTCCTGGTTTAGGTATCAAAACTATATTTGTGTCATGAAAGGAATTTGGTAGGACTCCTTCTTTGCCTATTTTTTTCCAAATAGTATCTATAGAATTGGAATTAATTGTTCTTTAAATGTTTGGTAGAATTCACTTGTAAATCCATCTGGTCATGTGGATTTTTTCTTAGGAAGCTCATTGATGACTTGTTCAATTTCTTTTTCTAAAATAGGGCTATTTAAGTAGTTTACTTCCTCTTCTGTTAATCTGGACAACTTTTCAGGTGTTGTGAAAGAGAATTGATACTTGAAGGCTGTGACTTAAAAAAAAACATTTATGTATCAAAGGAAATCTTGTTTCTAAAATTTAGGAAAACTCTCCTAACAAGCAAATTAGAAAAAAAGAAAATTAGTTGAATTGAGACCCTGTGCTATCTTTTCTTCTGCTCAGACTTTTAATTCTGTTTAAATGTTAGATTCTAGTTCTTTTTTGTTTAAAGGATAATAATTCTGCTTTTTTTTTTTAGGTGGCATCCTTCACTTAAGTTCCAGAGCCTACTCTCCCACCACTTTCTGATCTGGATTCATTCATTCGTGCATGCACACATACATTCATTTATTCATTTAGTAAACATTTAAAAGTGCCTGTTGTGTGGAAAGAATTGTTCTAGGTATTGGATGGGGTGTGAAGTTTAGCTAAGACATGGTTCCTGTCCTCATAGAACTTAGAGTTTAGTGGCAAAATATGACACAAATATAAATAATTATAATATTTAAGAAGCTAGAAAGGCCCAAGGGAGGCTTATAAACCATACAGAAGTCTAATGCCTATATATCATGAATACTTTCTTCAAGAAGAGAGTTGGGATAGGTGCAAGACATGTGAATATCAAATAATAACATGAAAAAAGAAATTGATTCCATTCTACCAGGCCAGAAACAACTAGATGATAGAATAATTTCCAAATCAGCCATACATGTAGTCAAACTATTGAATTTTTAGAACAGAGATAAAAATCAATTAAAAAATTAGAATAAAGAATAAAAATGAGAACATATGTGTATTTGAGAAAATTCCTACTTGGCTACTTAAATATACTGTTGATGACAAAAATGGGGAAAAAGTAAAAGAATAGACATCAATGTAGACTATTATTATTTTTAAAGAAATTGTAAAACCAATATAAATCAATAGCCTCAATTATCTCCTTGCTAAATGGTAAAATATAACAGTCAATGGCAACATTGGTTTAGAATATAAACTGGTAGAATATAAAAATATGGAGAAGAATATTAGAAGATTATGAACAATATCACTTCATAAAATAAGGAAATGCTGGATAGTTTCAAGTCACAGAATACCTGTTTCCACAGATCAAAATTGTGGACTATGGAGAGATGTGTGGCAGTTTCAAGTAATTTACAATATATTAACAATGAAACATAACACAGAAGAAGCAGCATAAAGGATATATGACCAGAAAAAAGAATTAGACTAACTATGCAATAAGAAAGACTGCATGGTATAAGTGATATAACTGGCCTTGAACTTAGGAAGATCTAAGTTCAAGTCTTCTCTCTGAACCTACTGGCTGTGTGACTGTGGTTAAGTCACTTAAACTCTCTGTGGCCTAGGCAACTCTCTGGGGTTATAAATTGTAGAGAACATGCCAGGCTGCATTTCTTCATCTGGGAGATCCCTGTACAATGATATTACAGGTCCAGTCCCTATCCTTATGTATTTATTCAGATCAAAAGACAGACAAAGCAGGTTATGTATATAGTGTCAAGAGATATAAACAAAGGTCTTTATCACGTTAGTTGCTTCCCTCTCTCCTTCCCTCTGCCCCAGTTTATGGGAGGGCATTATCAAAAGTTGGACAGGATGTGTAGGCATGGATGGGTCATAATCTGTAACACTAGAGACAATGCCCATATTGGTGAGATTATCATTCTGTCAAGGCCAGGGTCTCAGAGGGTCACAGTGGCAGGACCTACTGTTTTCAGAAAGGAGTGGCATATACTAGCAATGACCTTGGATCCCAGAATTTAAATATTACATTACTTCATTCTACTTCAATACTATACTACTTCATTCCAGTCTGGGTTACCTTTTACCTGAAGCAAGGCCTCCCTTCCTCTTAATCTCACCCTCTATTCTTTGGTAAGGAGTCCCTCTCCCTCTCAAATTATTTCAAATCTTACTTTGGGCATAATCTCTTCAAAGTTGTATGTTAATCTACTAGGGTTTTGCCCTCACCTACATAATCTTAAGGATATTTTAAGACCCATTTAATTAAATTTAAAATCTTAATTAATCATGTATGAATTATATTGCCACTGAGGGAGATGATAATATTTATAAAAGATATTATCCTTTCCCCCATGGAACTTAGAAGGAAGATGAGATATGTATGCACACATATGAATGTATACATATCCATTCATGTATATAATGGGTGTATGTGCATGCATACATACCCATCCACATATATATTTATATGTAAAGTTCATTATAATTTTAAAAATTCTCAGTGAATTAGAGAGCTTCTATATGCAAGAGAAAAATCATTACCAACTAGGGAGAAACAAGAGGACTCCTGAAGGAGACAGCATTTCAGTTGGAATTTAAAGGGTGGGCAGGAATACAACCTAGAATGCAAATGGAATATGAAGTAGGCCTAAATAAATATTTCAAAATAACATAAATTTAGAGCTGGACGGGAATTTAGGGGTGATCTGGTCCAAGACCCTCATTTTACAGATGAGAAAACAGGTTTGCTGAATGTTACTTAAGTAAGTAGACTGAAACCCATATGACATTAATTGCTGTGATAGCTAGAGATTCAGAGAAAATTCCCTTTTCCTCTGTTGCCCTTTCCTGTCTCCACCCTCCTTTTTTATCTTTAAGATTCCTTCTCATCTTTTAAAACCCAACTCAAATATTAGTTTCTTCAGAACCTTTCCTCATATTCTTAGTCAGGAATGATCTTTCTCTTTTTAGAACTCATATAGCACCTAATTTATGTTCCTTTTATTCATGTGTTATGTATCATAGTTATTTGTGGCTAGGTCACATACCACTACAAGCCTGCAATGATAGCGGGGCCTTCAGTGCATTGTCTAAACTTTGTGTTTCTCTGACAGTCTAGCAGTATGCTCTACAGATAGAAGGTATACAATGACTGTTGAATGGAATGCGAAAATTGTCTCAAATTTTAACCCTAGCTGCTCTGTTTTCTTCTATCCATGAATAACCTTCCCTGTTATTCCTAGGGGGACTCCCACCAAACCAGAAAGAGTGAAATAATCTTCTAAGGGACGGTTCTGAGGACTAATCATTTTCTTTACTCTGAAATCATAAGCACCATTGGTGGTACACTCATCATGGCCACAGAAATAGCAAGTGGGTAGGTAGAATACAAGTTAACAAAACAGGCAGCGTTAAGTCTAGAGTTTAGACTCTTAACAACATCGCAAAGGGTTGTTCGAGGTGCTAAAAACATCTCGCATTCTGCTTCAGTACAGAACAAAATGTACCAGTCAAATCTGGTTACTTTTTTTTCTTTCTCAAACTTTTCAAAACAGGAAGGTAGTTTGGTACAACTGACGGTGCTGATAACCGAGGTTCTTCTAGAATGATCTTTTTGGATGCCATCCAAGAAAGCTACGTTCACCAGGGGATGCTAATCACTACTTTTTTTCCTTTTTCTCTTTCTCTTTTTCTTACCCTGTGTTTCTGGTAGCTGTTTGTAAGGCTGGCACAGGGCCATTTGAAACCACAGTGGGGTGTTAGGTAATCATGTTCTCATTAAAATGCTGTTCTGTGGTTTTTATTTTTCAACGGTTTCTTTGCAGCTTGGAAACAACACATGATATATTTTTGAAGCAAAGGAAGAATTTAATATATAGGCAAAAGGGCGGGAAGCTGGAATGACTGAGAGATTTGCTTTTTGAGGTTTCAGAAAAAGAAACAACCACCTGCATCTTTGGAAAGAAAGCCTGGCTATTAGTACAGCTGTCTATCATAGTTCTGAAGCCATTTAATTGAAACTGAGGAAAGGGGCAAATGTTCAGGAAATCTTTTAAGGGAGAAAAGTCCAAAGGATTATGTCCTGTGTTGCTTTTTACCTAAGGATGACTGTGGAAGAAAATTATGGTATTTAGTCTCTTCCGAGTCATTCTCACTCAGACAAAATTCTCACTGTCACTGGGAATTTTGCCACTAGGGGAAATGAAAGGTTGTCATCTTGTTAACCCAGGAATAAGGTGAGAGTCACCAAAAAAATTGGCACCTGCATTGATCAACTTAGAATCATTGATTCTTAGCTTAGCATCAGGTTTTTTTTTCCGAGTCCTAAACATACTAGATTTTTACTTTTTTTGTGAAAGATTAGACCCATTCTAGCATAAGAACACAGAAGCTTTGTTTATATGAATTAAATTGCAATTTACCCATATGTCTAGCAGGGATCCTTAATCCTTAATTTTGACATGCAAATTCTATAAATTGGAATTAGGTTAGAATTGGATTAGAAAGAGTACCAATCTTCTTGACTGAGTTTGCTTTGATCCCGTCTATAGACACAGTGAAAATGTAGCTTGTGTTTCTTTTCTTCTTTTCTTCCTTCCATCCTTTCTTGGTGATCTAGTCTAACTCATTTTACATTTGAAGAAACTGAGGTTCAGTTACTTATCCAAGGAATATAGAATTAGAAGATGTGGGATTTGGTCCAGGCTTTCTAAAACCAAATCCAGTGCTCTTTCGCTTATCTTTTGGGCCATCTGTACCCAATCAGTGATCCTTGTTGGAAGACAAAACTGGAAAAGAAAATTCCCTTCTGCATTTAGTATGACTTAGGTAAGTAATTCTGTAAGTTCTTACTATTTGCATACCCCTCCATTCTGCCTCCTGCCATACTTGTTCCCTCATCCTGATTTGCCAATCTTTCTACCTTATTTATAAGACCTGTCTATGAAATAGCCCTTTCATTGTGCCCTTTGAACCATCACTATTATTGTCAGACATATTTGAATTGTTCTTTCAATAGTCCATCTATCTCTTTGCTTAAACTGAAACCGTGTTTTCCTTCTTCTATCATTCAAAATCCTTCTCTGTTAGTGGCTACTTCTTTTTCCATTGCCCCCAATCCGCAGTACCAGAAGAAAGGGTCATTATATTCTTGTTCTTTACCATTACTTCCAGACTATTTTTCCAACATATCTCTAAAAAATTTCTTTTTCTTTTTTTTAATTTTTAATTTTTAAAAAAACATTCCTTTTTCAAAGTCCACAAATGTCATTTCTATTCTCCTCAGCCTTATTGCCATCATTTACTGATTTCCAGCTCATTCTATCAGTTTTTAAAATTACTTTAGACCATGGACCATAGTCGTTGCATCCATTCTGCTCCCTTTCATCATGCATAGGGACTTTAATATTTGTGTCAGTTGTGCTGATCATAAAATTACTAAGTTCCTTAAACATAATGATCTTCTCTACCCTACATTAGCCACACACTTGCATGGTCATACTTTTGAATTCCATCTCTAAGACTCTAAACTTTGAATTTCTGTTTTCCTACCACAACCTTTTACCTCTGGTATTCCTTTACCTGGCCATCTGAACATGTTCTTTACTCTTCTTATAATCTCTCATTCCTTGTACCTTTCCAATTTTATGGTCACTCATCAAATTCATGTCTAAAATTGAGCTTTCTGCCTCAAATCTATTGCGTCATCAGACTTCCCTATTTCTGTTGAGGTCATCACCATCCTTCCAGTCACTCCATTCCCCACTTTGGAGTCAACCTTGACTCTTCCCTTTCTTACTCCCAAATCCAATCACATTCAGTTCATCTAGCAAACATTGATTAATTTTTGCCATATACCAGATGCTAAACTAGGCTCTGGTAATACAAAGGTAGAAATGAAATTGTCTCTGTCTCAATGAGTTTCTATTCTATTGAGAGGAAACAATGTGTATACATAAATAAATGGCAAGTGATTTCTAGGGATGAGATGTGGAATTGTACTTACACTATGATCTCATTGATAGATGGAACACTCATATGAGTACTAGGTTTAGTTATAAGCTCTTTTGAGGGCAGGTACTATTTTTTTCTTCTTTTTTTTGCCTAGCATTTAGCACAGGGCTTGGTGCATGGTAGGTGTTTAAGAAATGTTAATTGATTAGGAAACTCCTTCTATCACTGCTGGTTGACCCCTTCTCTATGAATTTTAGTCTTAGAGCATTGCCTAGGACATTGAGAGGTTAAGTGACTTACCTTGAATCACATAGCTAAGCGTCATCAGAGATAGGGCTCTAGCTCAGGACGTTTCTGAATTAGAGGTAAACTCTATGTCAACTTTACCTCATTGCCTCTTGGATGATGATAAGTTTTGAAAATTATAAGTAATAGAAACAATGTATCAGAAGGATCATAGATTTATAGCTAAAAACGACCTTAAAGGTCTCTTTAGTTTATATAGAGATGAAAAAACTGGGGTGCAGAGTACCTAAGAGACTTACTTAACACAGTTCAGGTACTTAGTGTCACTGTTGGTATTTGAAATCTAGTCTTCAAATTCCATATATACATATGTGTGTATATATGTATACATATATAATACACACACATATATAGCCTCTTTACACTAGACAATGCTGTCTCCCATGTTAAAAATTTTCTAGGTTTTAAAATTTTCTTTTAAGTGAGTCAGTAACATTGAGCTGAGGTGATTAAGGCTAAACAACAATTGCAAAAAATTCTTGCCTAATAGGTTAATAGGCCAAGCAAAATCTCTTGTGGTTTTAGGATTAATAGCAAATCCAGAAGTTGAGTCAAATGTTAAAGTTGCCCCAAATTTGGAGACTCCTTAGTGAAAGAACAGTTTGGCACACTGTTACATGAAATCCTCCAAAGCTCTTTTATTCAGACTTGTGAGAGAAAACTAGAATGGCCTGAACTGATTTAAGGTTAAGGGATTCTCATAATTTCAACATTAAAGTAGGCAAAACTCAGTGGTTTGTTTTGCTTGTTTCACTTTGAGTTTCTAGGTGGAGCCTGAGGGTTCGATAAACCCAAACACTAAGAGTGAAACGTGGGAGTGTGAACCCATATCAAATCAAACATAGATTTCTATGAACAGAAGTTTATGGAATGAAGAATATTTGGGTTCAGGTTATGTATTATCACTTTATCAGAAAATAATTTCTATTAGCTCTCTGGAAGTTTTCAGTAGGTATTCTAAACCTAATTTTAAAAGAATATACACATATATACATAGATATATACATACACACATATGCATACATACATACATACACATGGATATGCATATTATTTGTCTTCAAGGGATTGATATTTGAAATGAGACAGCTTAAAAGGGAGGAGTTAATTGTGCTATGGAAAGAGCTGCATTTGCAGCCAAAAGGCCCAAGTTTGGGATCCCTCTACTGCTTACTACTCATGTGCCTTTGAGTAAAGCATATCTCTTTGGGTCTTAGTTTTCCTAATCTATAAAATAAAGGAGTAAAATGAGCCCCTTTGGGTTCTTCCAGCTCTATAAGTACTAAAATTTCTAACATATTATAGTCATAAGTACCTAAGACAACACTTAGAGTGAGGTGCCCAGCAACACTATATTTTATCAAAGCTTGGATGCACTATGGGTTAGGTTTTAAGTACCAAAGGGCTACCAGCTTTCTCGACCAGTACTGACTCTCATGAGAGGTAACCTGATGTAACTGAGAGATGTCCAGCTCCTGCAGAGAACCAGATTAAAAAAGGCATTGGGAAATGTTTAACAAAATAAATAAAAATACAAAATGGATAATGTTAATGTGGGTTTTCTAAATCAATATATGGCTACTGGGATCTGTTTTCTACTTGAGTTTAAGTCTACTAATATTAATCCTTCCTGACTCAGAGTTAGGATGCTGTGGGTCCAGATGTTTGCTGTGGGACACCAGTCATATCACTTAACTTCTCAATTACCTGGAAAAAGGACTCATTAAGAGTGATAGAGTAGGTGCTGATCTTCCTTAGTAGAGGGAGCTCCCTCATGAAGAGTTCCCTATAAGAATTTACATTGTAAGTTACATTGGTCCAAGTTTAAAAAAATGGCTCTCACAATCTGTGTGGTGGTGACCAACAGACCATGTTGTTACTAAAACCTGGATATCTTTTTGTCTTTGGCACAGCAATCCATAGCACTTTGCCACAATAAAGTATGGTAAGCCATGAAAAATATAATCAGTCTTCCCAAGGACCAAGGACCCTGGGAAATTGGTAAGGGCCACCATGAAGATCCCTTTGTTACAGACAAGGCATTAGAAGCTCAGAGAGATTGCAACTGCCTAAGGTCACTAGGCCAGTAAGTTTCTGAGCAAGGTTTTGGGCCCAGGGTATTTGATTCGTGTCCAGGATACTTTCTATCACATCTTAGTTCTAGAGTGTATTATGAATGCTTCATTTAGTAATAATAATAACTAGCCTTTATATAGCACTTGAAAGCTTGTAAAGCTATATATATGTATTACGCCATTTTATCCTCACGACAACCCAGGGAGGTAGGTGGTATTTTTATCTATATTTTACAGGTGAGGAAACTGAGGCTGGCAGACTTGCCTAGGATGAGATAGTAAGTGTCTGAGGCTGAGTTTGAACTCAGGTCTTCCCCACTCCAGGACTCTATCCATTGCACCACCTAGATGGCTTGGCTATTCCATACTTACTTGTTCTTTCTTGGGGCTGAACTGAAAATCCCAACCATCCTGAATAAAAAAAGAATAAGACTTTCTCCTTCCCTCTCCTAACAAAACAGGTCTTCCTTCCAAGGTTGCATGTCTGGGTATGAGCTATTGCTGAGCTTATAATAGTGTCTCTGTTTGTCTACCAGACTAATCCACTACTCATATCATCACTGTGATTTGTATAGCACCATTGGATACCTTGAGTTTGAAAGGTGCTATATAAAACCAAAATCGCCGTAGCATAGTGTGTTTATCAGTTGTTAAGGTTTAGCTGAGGAGGGATCAAAATCAATGATAGAATGGCTTGCTGAGGTGGTTACTAACAAGATGATAGTGTAGAAGAACCTTGAGAGAATTTACACATGCTCAAAATATTAGTCTTGGGCATGATGGACAGAGGAGTATGTTTGAATTCAATCTCCCTGTTCTTTGCTGAAGTCTCCAAGGGCTATTTCCCTTTGAAATTTAAGAAGGATCTTTTCTCCGGACTTGTTGAGAGACTCAGGCAGCCAGTAACTATGATCATTCTTTGAGGGGAGATGATGTTAAAAGCAAAAGAAAACTGGGGAGTGTATCTTTTATTTTCTTTTCCTTTTTATGAGGATTCTGAGCTGAATCTTGGATTAGATTCAGTGACTCAGTCAGTCAAAGGTTTGGGGGTTTCACGCTTGGGGAAGGAAAGGGTTGCACTAATATCCTGAGTCTGTAAGTCTCCTTAATAGTATTAAGATTGAACAGTTTACAATCCATGAAGGGGCAGATGGACAGGGAGCCCCATGAGTGTTTTACTGGCGTATTGCCTGCTCTCTGGATGAAAGCCCATGAAATTTTTCTTGGGGTTGGTAATAAACTGATATGAAAGGATCAGGTAGGTTTACATTTAGCATACTGTAAACCCTGGCTTAGGATGCCTTTCTACACACAAGCAGATGGATTTCTACTCATAAAAACAGCTCTCTCCACATATGAAAGAAGGTAACCAAAATGAAACAGGAGGAGAAACTAAGAAGAGAGGTGGGGGGCAGGGGAGGAGGGGAGAAAAGGAAGCACCGGGTGTTTCAAAATGTTACCACACATTTACAAAAGGAACATGTCAGGCAGTAAGAAATTCTTTTAGTTGGTGTACAAGGAACAGGTCATGTCAGTGAAGAGCTTATCTCTCTAAACATCATCAACAAGGAAAGACAGGTGGAAGTAAGTCTACTTACCTAGAACAAGCCTAGACTCTGAATTTTAATTCAAGGTCTTCCACTTGGTTTCTAGTGTTGAGCTACAATCTATCCGCTTCTGATTATCCAGCTGTAAGTGGCACTAATTACAATCTGCCTTCCTCTAAGATATATTATGAAGCTGTTTGCAAAATGCTTTCTAGGCAAAATGTTCCAAATGCTATTAATTCTGGAAAAAGTCAGTGTCAGCTTAGAGTGTATGCTCCTAAATGCTAGCCAGCCTGGTCAGTAATCTCCAGGGATGGCTAAATTGTGCAGCTGGCTTTTTAGAGAATGTTTATAAAGAAGCATTTAAGGGCTGTCGAAAATACCATAACATTAGGCAATAAATGGAACTAAAAATTGTCGCAGGTGAAATGACAATGAAGTTATTATCAAACAAACAAAAGAGAAAATGATCTGGGCTAAGTATTCGGGAGGCGTGATAAGATTGACGAAATGAACTAAGGGAGGTTGTGGGGCAGGTTTCTGCCACCACAATGCAAAGCTGGGCTGAAGTTGGGGGGAAGAGGAGGAAGGAACAATTTCTCCTTCATAAACCATGGTCTTGAGAGCTGGGCTTTGCCTTTAGTAGGACAGTGGAGAGGAATGAGCAATGCATTGATAGAAGACAAGTTCATATCCCAGGTCAGCCACTTTCTAGTGCTTGTGATTGCAGATAAGCTTTTTAACCTTGATGGCCTTCACTTTTCTCATCTTCAAAATGGAACCCTTTTTACTTGTCCTGCCTATTCTTAAGGAGTTTCTGTGAGGATGTCAGGACTTTTTTTGTTGTTAAATTAAGTCACCTTGCTAAATGCTGGAATTACAAAGACAAAAAGTTCTTGCCCTCAGGGAGCTTACCTTCTGTCTATTGAAGTCACTTACATCCTCTCTCAAAGTTTAGACCACCATGTTCCATGTCATGTCTCTTATGTCAAGTTCTTCTCCCATTCCTGCCTTTCTCACTCTCAGCTTCTCTGTTTCTTCCTACTTTAATCTCGAACTTCCCAGAGCCAGTCTCTATCTTCTAAGTAGGTAACTGGATTGGTCATTAGATAACAAATCTATTCTAGTTTAGCATAAGCACTTATATTTCCTGAGTTCAATTTGCATGAAAAAGACTACTGAACACTTTTTTTTTAAGGGTGGAAGGTTTTTGTTATGGTTGCACTACTGGACTCACTAAAACACAGTCAGTTGCATTGAATTAGAGATTAGTAGGGCTTAGCTGGATTGTCATCCTACCAGTTATTTTAGGGCTTAAATCTATTTTCTCTACTTTTAAAACACTGCTAAAGCTTCCCAGTGGATACCTTCCAATGCTTTTTTTCTTCTTATTCTTCCCCTTTGTGCTCTTTATCTCTTCCTATGTGGTTTCTTGACAGGCAGCTAGGTGCTGCAGTGGATAGAGTACTGGACCTAGAATGAGGAAGACTCATCTTCCTCAAATCCGGCCCGGCCTCAGATATTGCCTTGCCTTCCCCTCTCCAAAAAGCAAAAACAAAACAAAACAAATTCTGTGTGTGATCCTATGTCAGCCACTGTCTTGTCCTGAAGGGACTGTTGATAAGCCATTCAGTTTGAAGCCTTCTTTCTATTACCTGCCAACAGTCAGTCAACAAGCAAATGAGATAATATTTGTAAAGTGTTGGACACATTCAGTTATTTTTCAGTCATGTCCAGCTCTTTGTGATCCCATTTGGGCTTTCTTGACAAAGATGCTGGAGGGGTTCACCATTTCCTTCTCCAGCTCATTTTACAGATGAGGAGACTGAGGCAAACAGGGTTAAGTGACTTACCCCAGGTCACACAGCTAGTCAATATCTGAGGCCAGATTTGTACTCAGCAAGATGAGAGTCTTCCTGACTCAAGGCCCAGCACTCTATTATCCACTGTGCCACTTAACTGTTGGACACATAATAAATAAACAAATAAATAAATAAATGCTTATTTCTCTTCCCCTCTAAACAATTAAGAGCCTGCTTTTTGCCAGGCACTGTGAAGCACTGGGGATACAACAAGGACAACAATAACACAGGGAGACAATGGTCCCTACAGTCAAGGACCTGTCCTCTCCTCTCCAACAATCTTCAAAAACCATCTTTGATGCCCTTATACATCTTTCACAGCTCCTCTTTGTTAATTCTGAATCCTCTTAGACCTTATGAATATAGTTTGAATTCTATTAATTTGCACCTTATTAGTGGCCCTTCAAAAATACTAGTTTATTGAGTATGGGAAAGTGGGCACAAAGAAAAGAATGATGGCACTGAAGTCAGAGGACCCGGGTTTGGGATCTGCTCTGTCAGTCACTGAAATTCTGAACCTCAGTTTTCTTTTCTGTGAAATGGGGATAATAATAGCTGCCTTGCTTATTTCATGGCCTGGTTGGGAAGTTGAACTAATTTATGTGAACACTCTTCAAAATCAGTAAAGTGCCTTGGAAACAGCATATTTTTGCTGTTATTATTAGATTACTGCGTAAATTCTTAAAGACTAGGAACTGAATTTCTGTTTCCTCTGTAGTGTTTATCACAGTCCTAGGTACAAACAGGGTTATGCTGTCCATAGTGAGCACACAGTTCATATTGAGGAAGTGAAGATTGAAAACCTTGCCAGGTGGCCAAAAGGAAGGGTAAAGACAGGATGTAGCCGGGGGAGAAAAGGAGCAGGCAGAGGAAAGTGAGGCTGTGGGTAGCATGGTAGAAAGGGAGCGGGGCTTAGAATCAATGGAGATCTGGGTTTGTATTATACCTTTAATATGTGCTAACTATGTCACCTTAGGTTCTTATGTCATCCCTAACTGTCTGTGCCTTAGTATCCTTATCTATAAAATGGGAATAATTATTGTTTGAATTAGGCTAGAGAATATATATAAAAGGTTTTGTAAACTTTACTACCGTATAAATGTCAGTTACTATTATTATTATGATATATGAACAGAGAAAATGGAGATTTTCGGGTGAGTTAGCATTGTTGTTGTTCAGTTATTTTTAATTGTGTCCAACTTTGATCTCTTTGGGGTTTTCTTGGTAAAGAGACTAGAGTGGTTTGCTATTTTCTTTTCTAGCTCATTTTACAGATGAGGAAACTGAAGCAAACAGAATTAAGTGACTTGCCCAAGGTCATATAACTAGCAAATATATCTGGGGCCAGATTTGAACTCTAGACATGGCACTCTTTCCACTGCTACCTAACTGCCCTTTAGCTTGCATGGCATGTAGAAAGAATGCTGGATTTGGGGCGAGAAGATAAGGATTTGAATTCTTACTGCAACTTTACCTAATGTCCTAAGAATCTAGTGCAGGGGTGGGGAGCCTTAGGCCTGTAGACCATATGTGGCCCCCTAGGTCCTCAAGTGCAGCCCTTTGACTGAATTCAACGGAACCACATATGGCCTCAGGTTCCCCACCCCTGATCTAGTGGAAACTGAGAAGGGAGGGCCAGGGCTTGGCCTGGTCAGGAGATTTGGAATAGATAAGCACAAAATTCATTTTGGAGTGTGGTTAGCTGTGGACTATTGCTGTTCATCTTTGTGTGCAAGGGGAACCCGCCAATCTTTCTTTTTTTTTTCCTCCTCCCAAGCAGTCAACAAATATTTCTTGAGAGCAGACTGTGTGCCAGGACCCCTCTACACCCAACAGTGTGCAAAGAGGTACTAGGATTTGAAATCTGTGCTCAGAAGAATTATACATATGGAAAGATAGCTAATATAAACACAAGGCTATAGGTGATAAACATCTAATGAGTGGCAAGACAAACGTGCTACAGGAGGAAAGAGGAAAGAGGAAGAAAACTGTGGGTTGTGTAGTAAGGGACAGTTTAATGGAGATGATGGGGCTTTGATAGATGTGAAGAGGCAAGGAGAGGTGAGAGCATAGTACTGTACACTGAGTAGATGAAAATGTATTAGAAAAGCACAAATTAATATCATCTATGTCACATAAAATGTATTTTTATTTATTTTGTCAAACATTTCCCAATTATTTTTTAATTTCGTTCTGTGGTAGCTTGTAGCTCTAGGACACATTTCAGTTTAATAACTCTGCTTTCTTCTGCTCTTTCATTCTCTCCTTCTTTGGACTGCCCTAGCTGGCTTCCATAATCTTACTTCATTCTAATTGGTCCCTAATCATCTTCATTCACTTCAATAGATTCTCTTTAACTGTGATTGATCAATTGTTATGCTGACCTAAGAAGGCATTGTGCCTTCTGAAGTATGGTGACAAAACCTTATGCCCAAAGAATTATGGTACCAACTTAACTTTGGTATATCTAAACAATAATAATGGTGATAATAGCTAATAGGTAAGAAGCCTCAGTGACTGGAGGATAGTGGTATCTTTGAAAGTAACAGGGAACAGATTTCACATGTATGGGGTTTTGCATTGCTTTCCTTTTCAACAGATAGGGGAAGGAAGGGTTGGAGGAAAGGAGGGAATTTGGAACTCAAAATTTCAAAAAAAGTAGAAAAATCAATAAATAATACATTTTTAAAAGTAATAGCAAGGAGGCAGACCCAAGATGGTAGAGTAGAAACAGCATTTCCAAGGTGCTCTCCCCCACACCACTTCCAAACAATGTAAAAGGTGGACTCTGAACAACTTCTGGAGCTCCAGCACCCACAAAACGACACAGAGAAGCTAACCTCCCGCTGAGGACAGCCTGGCAGCCCTGTAGGGAACGGCCAGCGCAATGCTCTGGGAGCTGAGCTCAGGCCTGTGTGAGCCGCCGTTTTAGCCCCAGGGCAGCAGGGCCAGCAGCCGGCTGGAGGGACCCCAGAACACTTAGCAGATGTGGCGATTCCAGAATTATCAGCACAGATATGCCTAGGACAAAGTGAGAGGTTAGTGCCCTATGGACTTTGGGACCAGTATTTGGGGAACGCATTGGCTTCTTCCCCTGGGGGCAAGAAGTGGCTGAGGAGCCACAGCATAAACTCCATTTTGTAGCTTCAGTTGCAGCTTCAGCTCCTGGTCTGCAAACTGTAGGGAGATCCAGCAATCAGTCTAGGGGTTAATCGCTCTTGCTTTAACCTCCCTGGATCTGGATTGCGGTCTGAGGAGGGAGGTTGTGGGGTGGGTATCCAGCTTGCCAGAGCGTTTGGAGGCTTTATAGAGGCCACCCAACTAATACCTCCGGAATTTGTGAAGACCCCAGCATTTGGGACGGAAGCTCCCCTGTCTGGTGGCAGAGTCCTACTGTGGCAACAAGCCCCAAAGTCAAGTAATTAAGTGGCAACATGCCTAGGCAAAGGAAATAAAATAAACAGAAAAATACAACATTAGACTCCTATTTTGGGGGCAAAGAGGATTGAGGCATGAAACAGGAGGAGGACTGTGAGGTCAGAAATACTGCTCCAAAAGCCCCAAAGGAAAATATGAGCAGGTTACAGGCCATAGAGGACCTTAAGAAGGACTTTAAAAATAAAATAAGAGAAGTGGAGGAAAAATTGGGAAGAGAAATGAGAAGGATGCAGGAAAAGTATGAAATGAGGGTCAACAGCCTGACTGAGGAAAATAACACCTTAAAAAATAGACTAACTCAAATGGCAAAGGAGGCCCAAAAGGGCAATGAAGAGAAGAATGCCTTAAAAAGTCAAATTTGCCAGATGGAGAAAGAATCTCAAAAGCTCACTGAGGAGATTCATTCCTTCAGAGTTAGACTGGAGCAAATGGAAGCTAGTGACTTTATGAGAAATCAAGATGCTGTTAAACAGATCCAAACAAATGAAAGAATAGAAGGTAATGTGAAATATCTCATGGGAAAAACCACTGACCTGGAAAATAGATCCAGAAGAGATAATTTAAAAATTATTGGACTACCTGAAAGCCATGATGAAAGAAAGAAACTAGAAATCATCCTTCAAGAAATTCTCAAGGAAAATTGCCCTGATGTTTTAGACCCAGAGGGCAAAATAGAGGTTGAAAGAATCCACAAATCACCTCCTGAAAAAGATCTTAAAAGGAAAATTCCTAGGAATATTATAGCCAGGTTCCAGAATCCCCAGATCAAAGAGAAAATACTACAAGCAGCCAGGAAGAAACAATTTCAATATTGTGGAAACACAATCAGAATAGCCCAGGACCTGGCGGCTTCTACACTGAGGGATCGAAGGGCATGGAATATGATATTCCAGAGGGCAAAAGAGCTGCGATTAAAACCAAGACCTACCCAGCAAAACTGAGCATTTTGTTTCAGGGTACAATGTGGTCATTTAGTAGAATAGAGGACTTTCAAGCATTCTTGAGGAAAAAACCAGAGTTGAATACAAAATTTGACATTCAGACACAAGAAGCAAGAGATGCTTGAGAAGGTAGTCGGGGAAAAGAAATCAAAAGGAACTTATCAAAGTTGAATTATTTATATTCCTACATGGAAAAACAATAATTGTGTCTGATGAAACCTTTATCGTTATGAAAATAATTGAAGAAGGGTACATGGACATATGAATACATATGTGAATGTGTGTATATATGTTTACAGGTATACATGGATAGAGGGCACAGGTTGAATTTGGTGGGAAGGGATGATACTTAAGGGGTGAAGTTAAAAGGTGAGAGAGGAAAGTGGCAAGAGGAGATGGGGAGAGACAGGGTAGGGTAAACTATCTCATGTAGAAGAGGCAAGGGGAAGTAGTTGCAGGGGAGGGGAAGAATAGGAAGGCAGAAAGGCAAAACCATATTCTCATTGAATTGGCTCAGGGAGAGAATTACATTCATACTAAATGGGATATTTCACCCTGCAGGAGAGTAGGGGGAAGGGGACGAGAGGGGGGATGATGGAGGGGAGGGCATTCTGGGGGGAGGGGAGGTTGGAAGTACCCACTATAGAAGAGGGACAGGATCAAAGTAGGGAATGGACCAGGTGGGGGGTGGGATGGGTGGGAAGGAAATATAAGCAGTCTTTTACAATGTATCTACTATGATAATGTTTTGCATAGATATACATGTACAACACATACAGAATTGCTTATCTTCCCAGAGGGAGTGGGTGACAAGGGAGGAAGGGAATGGATCTGAAATTCGAAGTTTTAAAATTAAATGTTTCAAATATATATAAATACTATTATTAATACTATTTTATATGTAATTGGGAGATAAGATTTGCAGGCATTGGGGCACAGAGATTCACCTTGCCGTAATGCTAAAGTCAAAGGGGATATAGGAGAAGATATGGGAGAGAGCAGATTGGATAAGGGGATATATTGTGGAACTGCTATTCTGGGGAGGTAGGTAGGGGAAAAATGTGGAAAAAATTGTAACTCAAAATCTGGCGGAAATGAATGATGTAAACCAGAAGTTAATAAAGCATTTGTTAAAAAAAAAAAAGTAGTAGCAAAAGGGGACCACAGACAAAAGATACACACCAAAATGTAGACTTAACAATGAAATCTTAAATAATGAATAAATCAAAGAACAATTAATAGAAAAACTTAATAACTACACAAAAGAAAATGATAATGATGAAACAACATACCGAAATTTCTGGGAGGCAGCTAAAGCAGTCCTCAGGGAACATATCATGTCCTTAATCATACATTAATGAAATAGAAAAAAGAGAGGATTAATGAAATGAATATATATTTTAAATTTTAGAGGATCAACAAATACAGAAATCTAAAGTAAGCATGAAAGAGGAGGTATTAAAAATGATAGGGGAAATAGATGATTTTTTTAACACTCCACAGAAATGATAAATAAAACCCAAAAGCTAGGGTTTTTTTTTTTTAAAGACTAATAAAATTGACAAACTAACCTGACTATAAAAAAGAAAGTAGAAAATCAAATCAACAAAATAGCAAATGGGCAAGCTGAAATCCCAGCAAAACCGGAATAAACAAAAGAATAATCAGAATATATTATGCATAGTTACATGCTAACAAAACTGAAAAAACAAAAGAAATAAAGGACTACATTCAAGAATATAAAATCCGCAAACTATCAAAAGATAAGATAGAGCTCTTAAATAACCCAATCACAGAAAAGGAAATAGATCTAGCTGTAAAGGTACTAACAAAGTGGGGAAAACCCCTGGGCCTGATAAATTCTGAGGAAAATTCTGTCAGATTTTTAAAGAGTAGTTAGGATCTGTGCTTCAGAAATTATTCTAAAAGTCGAGGAAGATAGAACCCTATCAGAATCCTTTTATAGACAAATATAATCCTAATACCTAAACCAGGGAAAGGTAAAACATGGAAAGAAAACTATAGGCCAATTTCATTAGTAAATATTCACTCAAAATTTTTAAACAAAATCCTATCAAAGAGATGACAAAGATTTATCTTAAAAATCATTCATTATGATTAAGTGGGATTTATACCAGGAAGTCAAGAATGGTTCAACTTTAGTAAAACAACATCATTAATCATATTAACAACCAAACTATCTAAAATCACATCATAATTTCAATACATGAGAAAAAGTACTTGACAAAGTACAACACTTTTATGTTAAAACCCCTGCAAAGTATAGGCATATAGGCATTTTAAAAAATATCATTAAAAGCATCTTTCTAAAACTGAAAGTGAGTATCATATGTAATGGGGATATACTAGGACCCTTTTCCCAGTAAATACAAGAGTGAAGCAAGGATGTCCACTCTCCACATTTTTATTTAACAAAGTTTTCAAAATATTAGCAATATCAGTAAGAAGCAAGGATGTCCACTCTCCCCATTTTTATTTAATAAAAATTTCAAAATACTAGCAATAGCAATAAGACAAGAGGAGAGAATTAAAGGAACAAAGATAGAAAAAAAGGAGATATCACTGTTTGCTGATGTTATGAGAGTTTACTTGGAAAACCCAGGGAATTAGCAAAGATACTAATTGAGATAATAGTGTCTGCAAAATTTCTGCCTACAAAATAAATCCTCAAAAATCAATAGTATTTCTGTATAATGATAACAAAACCCAAGAAGCACTAAATAGAAAAGGACATCCCATTCCAAATAACTACAAAATGTATACAGCATCTGGGGAGCAACCTCTTAAAGTACACAAAAGACTTGTAGAGATTCAATTACAAAGAGCTCCTTAAAGGATACTCTAAATAGCTGGAGGATTATTCAGGGCACATGGCTAGGCTATGTCAATATAATAAAAATGACAATACTACAAAAATTAACTTACACTTTAAATTTCTTTCCTGATGAAATTACCAAGGACATACTTCAGAGAACTTGATAAAATAATAGCAAAGTTTATTTGGAAAAACAAAAGGAAATTGATAAAAAGAAATAAAGGTAGAGGGAGAATAGTACTTTGAGTCATCGAAACAATCTAGTATGGTTAAAAAATAGAGAAATAAATCAATGGGACAGACTAGACAAGGGAGATTTATAGACAACAGAACTCAATAATGCAGTGTTTGATTACTCTCAAGGTAAGTGCAAGGTAAGTGAACTTATCCACAGCATTCAAAATTTCTCTATTTGCTGTAATCGATGGCTCAGCATATAAAGGGTGTGGTTGTTGTGTTTGTTCTTCTTTTTCAAAGAGAACCATGACATCAGGGAAATGATAACAGGACTTGCAGTTGACTTTGATTTGAGTGAGGGAGGGCCGTGCAAGGTCACTAACTTCACTTTCTCCTCCAGAGCCATCTGTGTCTGGTGGCCAAATATTCATCAGGACACCCAGGATGCAATGGAAGACCCTGGCCCTTTTAGACTAAGGCCTTTTTAGGTGCTCACTGATTGATTGACTGGTGAAGAACCTCTGTTTTCTTGGTGTTAACTGTCAGGCCAAAATTAGCACAAGCATCAGAGAATTATTCCATACTTTATTGCGTCTCAGCTTCAGAGGCTTAATTGAGTGCATAATCATCTGCAAACAAAAAGTCATGCACCAGCTCTCTCTCCACTTTAGTCTTGACTGGTAGCCTTTTCAAGTTAAATAATTTACTGTCAGTTCAGTAGCTGACTTTAATGCCATTTTTGTCCTTATTGAAGGCACCTGATAATCATAGAAAACATCATGCTAAAAAGCGTGGGAGCAGCCACAGCCTTGCTTCACTCCATTGGTGACTGGACAAGCACAAGAACATTGTCCACGATAGACAGACAGATATCTAGACATGGCTCTCTGGGTGGGGGGAGAAAGCATATGGGGAAATATAAGAAATGTAAAAACAAGGTATCAATAAAAATCAGTTAAAAAATGAAAGTTCCTTGAGGTCAGGGACGGACTCTTCACTTCTGTATTTGCCCTTGGCAGGGCATCTGAGACCTCCAAAGTTATATCTAGACTCAAATTCTTTCCTTCTTCCTTCCCCAAAGCAGCTCTGTGGTACACTTATAAATGTTCCATTTAGTGTTACAGATCATAGATTTTAATAAATTGGCTTGATTTCTTTGCACACATTGCTGATTTTGTGATGATGAGTAAGAACAAATGGGAGGCTATCTTTTATCTGGTTTCAGGAAAGTGATTGATGCCACATCACACCTAGATTTACGATTAGCATATTAACAGAGGGGAGACACTATTATAGTTGGTTGAAAAATGACACAATAGTGGGAAATCGCATACATCCTGAAATGGAAATAGGGAAAGAAGTGTAAAGGAGTGCAAATATGATTAGGATTAATGAGCCCAGTTTTCTGCCCTATGGTTTGGAGGGCAAGGGAGGCATCTCTAATGATCAAGGAGAATTCTTCCCCTTCCCCCTTTCTATACCATGCTGCTAACCTCCTCAGTGAATAGTCCTGATTAAAGGCCTTGAGTTGGGGTGGGGTAGTGGGATGAGGAGGGAGTGGAGACAAGGGAAGGGCCTGACATGCCAAACAGACAGTTGCAGCCCCAGGAAACTCATGACAGGTTCCTAAGGCTCTGTATCAGGTTTGGATTAATGAAGCAGAATGTTCCAGTGGAGGGAAAGGATGCTGAATTTGGAATCAGAGGTCTTGGGTTTGAATCCTAGCTCTGCTGCTTACCAACTGTATTACCTTGGGCAATTTACTAACTAGACTTTAGTTTCTCACCTGTAAAATGGGGGGGGGGGGTTGACTAAATGACTCCTAAGTTAACTTGAAGTTCCAGACACATGAAAAAATTGTAAAATAGACACCACAGGGGTATAGGCAAGGGAGCGAAAGATCCAACTATGGTGAAGAGCCTTCTTGCCTTTATGGACATCAGAAGGGGAAAACTTGTACTTCTTTCTTCCACATAGTAAGTCTTGAGGATATTACTGTCCTAAATTGGTTATGATTAATACCAAAATAGGTCAGCCAGGTGGCAAAGTGAATAGAGTGCCCAGTCTGCTGTCAGGGAGATCTGATTTCAAATCTAGCCTCAGACATTTACTAGGTATGTGACTCTGGACAAGTCACTTATCCCTGTTTACTTCAGTTTCTTCATCTGTAAAAATAGAGATATAATAGCATCTACCTCCCAGAGTTGTTATGAGAATCAAAGGAGAAATACTTATGTGCCTGGTACATAGTAAATATTAAATATATGATAGTCATTGTTATTATTATTATTATAGTGTGACAGATATATTAGATACCTGGCCCTACCCCCTACTCTTCTGTTCCTTTCATATCAACCTACAGAGAGATTTTGAAAACAGCAGGTGACAGAAATGCTTTTTGTGGTAGAAAGAGCAGTAAAGAGTCAGGAGATCTGAGTTTGAATTCTGTCCTCAATGCTTATACTGACTAGTTATGTGACCATAGGTAAACCTCTTAGTCTTGCTGGTGCCCAAACTTCCTTATTTGCAGTCTCTGCCTCATGTTACTTTTGTAAAGAAAATATTTTGCAAGCCTTAATGAGTTAAATAAATGCAGGTTATTAATATCATGTCAGAGGGAATGGGATTCAGAACTGACTTCTTACCCTGTGGTCACCCTTGCTGGAGGTGCCTGCATAATGTCTGCCATCAGGGGATTGGTAGCATCTCAGACACCATCGATTATAGGGGGAGGAAGATGAAAAGAAGGGAGTAAGTAAAAATTCTCCTGCTACTTAATATGGTAAAGCTAGTTCTGAAAGTCTAACGTACTTCTTGTGACATTAGAATGAAGAAAGACATAGAGATTTGGGAAAATAAAACAGGGAGGAATGTCTGCTTGTCCAACCTAGGAAGAAAGATTATATGTGTGCTCATACGTGCAGGCAAAATCAATCTCCGTGGAACACTCCCCAGACTAGCAGTGGGATGCTAGGGAAGGAATAAATGGATGCCAACAAAGTGTTCCAGATAGGCTGAGGTTGAGGAGGGGGATGCTGCACTTCTAGGGCAGAATGACTTCACACAAAGGGGTCGGACGAGGAAAAGGAACAAACTATCCAGACAAGCAGTTATGGAAAGCAGTTCATCAACTTAAGAGTAAATGGGACACATGTGGGGGAGAAAAATAGGAGAAAAAAAGAACTGAACCTCCCACAGACTTAAAAAAATTATTTATGCCTTTTGTTTTTTTACTTCTTGGCCATTTTGGAATATAACCCCATGCTGAGCTTTTAATGCTCCATCACTGTAACCAAGAAAAATCCTTATGCAAAACCAACAGATAATGACTTGTCAGATAGTGTATATACACCATTCTGTACTCATGGCCTTCCATCTTTCTGCTCAGTAAAATGAACTGTCTTTCATGTTTTATTCTATAGGACCAAACTAATTACCATTACTTGGAAGTCAGCTTCCCTTTTTTTTGGGGGGGGTTCTTTTAATTTATATTATAGTCATTGTTTAGACACACACATATAAGATATGTATCTAAGATACATATGTTCACATGGTTTTCTAAATGTATAGATATGGCTCTTAGGTGGCATGGATAGATATGGAATTTAGATATTGGAATTTAGACTATTCCTCTGGAAGACAGAATATAATTTCCACCTTGATGAGAGCAGAGAAGGGCTCCGTTTGTTCTTTTGCCTCTTTCCTTATCTATCTCCCTTCAAATTTCTCCCTCTGTGGAGGCAAACTGGAAATCAGGGACATGTTGAGAAAAGCTAGCTTCCCTTACACATCTGCAACTTCCCAATGTCTTCCCATGTATCTCTCTCAAAAAGTCCCTGAAATCACAGTTACATTTCTCTCCCAAGAAACTTTGGCACTAACCCCACCCCTTCATAATCATGACTTTATTTCCACTAATAAGGAATTATATCTTCTTCAGCATGCAGCTGTCTGCAAAATGTGCCGGGTTTTGTTGGAAGTTCAGGCAATATGCGTTGCTCTCCTGATTATACTACTTCACTCTCCACTAAAGGGCTCCATGGTCTTGTGGAAAGGTTTGGAATTAGAGGACCTGAACCCAAATCCTCACTCTGCTTCTCACTAATTTTTGAATCTTTTCTTGGCCCCTGTTTCCAGTATAAAAGAAGTTTGGACAAGGTCCTTCTGAGGTCCTTTCTAGCCCTAAATCTCTGGTGCAGTTCATATAAATTTTCTAAAAATTTTAACTATTTTATTGATTTTTTAAAAAATTCATAGAAAGTCGGGCGGCTAGGTAGCACAGTGAATAAAGCACCAGCCCTGGAGTCAGGAGGACCTGAGTTCAAATCTGGCCTCAGATACTTAACACAAAAACTAGCCGTGTGACCTTGGGCAAGTCACTTAACCCCAATTGCCCTCCAAAAAGGAAAAAAAAAATTCATAGAACACTAAGAATAAATCACAATCCTCTTTGTAGCCATAGGGGGAGAGAGAGAGAGAGAGAGAGAGAGAGAGAGAGAGAGAGAGAGAGAGAGAGAGAGAACTTTAAGCTTTTGAGAACATATATAATACTTGAAATAATATACACTGATTTATTTCTGTTACTTACATTGAAAAAAATTAGCTCCCTCCACCAAAAGAGTCATTGAAGAACATTTGTTTGGATTTTTCCATATATTTTCTGGAATACGAGTTGGGTTTATTTAAAAAAAATTTAATGTACAAAGACCACTGAATTTTCAAGAATAATTAAACAAAATTATTTCTGCAATTTTACATCTTTGCTCCTTGGCTTAGTTTTCCAATTTAGTATCAAGCAGAAAATAATTGTATGGGGAGCTTCTATTTCATCTTTAGTAATCCCTATATCCTTGGTTATCCTGTTTCCTCAGGGGTCATACTGGATGACCTTTGAGGTCTCTTCTCCCTCTTGATCTATGATCTTAAGAGCCTATGAAATTATATGTCATCCAATGTTCCTCTAAATTCCTCCCATTTGTCATTTCTTACTGCACAGTAATCTTCAATTACATCCATGTAACACAGTTATTAATTCAGCCATTCTCTAGTTCATGGGTACCCTCTTTGTTTGCTGCCACAGAAAGCTCGCACAGGTCTTTAAGATGAACGGTGTGAGATATATGAGGCTTGTTCTAAGCAGGACTGACATGGCGGAGCCTAAATGGACCATATGGCGTTCTCTGGCCCATAAAAACCCCATACGTGAGGAAGTAATTTATTGCTACAAACCAAGGTCCGCAGGACACAATGAAGAAAGGTGGGTAGCCAAGCGTCCTGTCCCGTCATTGTTTTATGGAATAAGGGAATGAAAAAAGGCCCAACAGGGAAAGAACGTGCCAAGGTTATAGCTTCTAATAATTAAAGACTGTTGATTCAGGAGAAGAATGGATCTCCAAAGTCTCCCTGTTACTTAACTGCAAGTCTAGTTCACAGACTTTAAAAAAATTTTTTTTTTCATGGTTCCTGGACTTGTGGCAGAGAAAGCTAGGAACGTAAAGAGGAAAAAGGGGTCGTGAACTTGAAATGCACGGCTGGGGATTTACACAGACAGTTTGAAGAGGGGACATTTTATAAATGGCAAATTATTCTGCAAGCCAGGGAAAGGAGCCAAGAGGTTTTAATGAATTGGAGCCTTAATGGAGACTAACGCTTCCTCCAAACATTTCAAATTAAAGAAACATCAAAACAATAGAGACTGATAATCTTTTGACAAGGAGCATAAATGCCGGTGCTGGTTTTTTGGTGCCTTAGGCTTGATGCCTGCTTTAACAATGTGCTACACACACCAGGGCTCTGGCTCATGGGCCAGGAAGATTCCAATGGAAGAGAGCTTTGAAAGTGTGTGCTACAATTAGGCTTTAAAAAAAAAAATAGCCCCAGGCTTCACACCAGCAAAAAAATTCAGGAGTCCACAAATATCTTAGCTATCTGTCTGTACCACCTCCCCTATTTGAAGGTATTATTTCTGATGGCTTGTGGCTGGAACATTGATTGCTCAAACACCTTCCTGACGGTTTGCTTGCCCCAGGTTTGTGAGCCTAGATAAAAAATGTGTAGTATACAGAAAGAAGCCCAGATAAGCAGGACAGCTTTGAAAGCTACAGGTTGAACTTAGCATATATTAAAAAAGAAAAGCAAGCAGTATGAATGGAGATCTGCAATTTTATGTACAACACTCTTTTCCCCCCCTGTTCAATGATGTGTGGTGGGAAAATGTCTATTACATTTGGTGTTTGTTAGGGTTAGAATTTTTTTTTAAGTGTTAACATCAAATGTTGAATTTCCCATTCGCTTGGTTTTGAATACCATCTGTGCATCACAGAATATATGAGAGAATAATGAGCTTGGTGTGGAGACCTGGGATTTGAATCCTGCCTCAGACACTCACTAGTTGTTTGACCCTGGGCAAGTCAGTTTTTTCATCTGTGAAATGAAAACATAACAATACCATCTATTCCACAGGGTTGTTGTAAGAATCTAATGAGATAAGATATGCAATGTACTTTGCAAAACTTGAAGCTCTGTATAAATATGGTGATTATTATTACCTGTGTGACTTTGGGGAAATCACTTGGTCACTTTACAAGTAGCATAAATTAGATTAATTTAGACTTTCCCTTCCTGTTGTCTTTAGGGTCTGTGAGAAAAATAGGTTCTATCCTTTTGTATGCATGTGGCTGTGGTGGGGAGAGGCACACAGGGAACTTCACAAAATGACTCTACAGATGAATTTTAATGAGTTCCTTCTAAATATTTTCCTCACTCAGGCTAAATTCCTGGGGAATTCTCATGGTCAAGAATTACCCTTTTCTTAAATCCTGTGACATTTTGGATTTTAGGCTCTAGGGAAAATTTGTAGTCAGCTGAACAATTTATATTTGAGAATAAGCTCTCTCTCTCTCTCTCTCTCTCTCTCTCTCTCTCTCTCTCTCTCTCTCTGTATGTATGTAAACAATGTCCTGGGTTGTATTAGATGAACTCTGAGGTAATTTCCATCAATTTGTTGTTTAGACCTTTCAGTCATGCCTGATTCTTTGTGACCCCACTTGGGGTTTTCTTGGCAGAGATACTGGAGTGGTTTACTGTTTCCTTCTCCAGTTCATTTTACAGATGAGGAATTGAGGTGAACAGGGTTAAATGACTTACCCAGTGTCACAGATTAGTAAGTGTCTTAGCCCCGATTTGTACACAGGAAGATGAGTCTTCCTGACTCCAGACCTAGTGTTCTAGCTTCCCTTTTCCAACACTTAAGATTCTATGATTCCATGACAAGCCTCTTCACTACTGTCCAGCCTCCAACACTTTGAACCATTTGCTTCTCTCATCTTCTGCAGAATCTTGACTAAGAATCTTTTCAGCTCCCAAGAGCTGAATGAAGAGAAAAAGGAAGAAAGAATTGCTATCTCTTTTGTAGAGAATATCTCCTGGATTGAAATTCTTTTTGTTGCCAGAAAATATATCTGAGAAGGGTCAGAAACACTGGGCATGTGTGGAATGGAGGGTGAGATAAATTGTAAGATGAACAAATCATTTTCTCCTCTCTAAGCTTCACTTCCACCACTAGTAAGTGTGTAACCTTGGGTAAATCCCATCTTTACTTTTTGGCCTTTGGTTTTCTTATCTGAAAAACTAGTGTACTGAACCAGATGACTCCTGAGATCCTCTTCTGGTCTGAATCTAACATCTCATGATAAGATCTGGTCCCTCCTCTCCAAATTCTTAAAGTTAATTACCTTTTTTCTTTCCCCTTCTGTTATCTCACAAAGGTAGGTAGATTTAGGGACAAAGGACCAAACTCACTCAGAAGATAAGGTTTTAGGTCTTAGTTCTTTGATTCTGTCTTCCTAATATAGCACACAGATTGTACCAAGAAAGATACATGGCCCAGGGCTTATCTGAGGAGGATTTCTAGGTTAAGGGAGAGACCAGACTGTAGGACTGACTCTTTGAAGAAGCAAAACAGACAAATCCCCAATGGTGGATAGTCAGGTTCACTGGGTAGAGCTCTGGGTCTGAAGTTAGGGTGTCCTAAGTCCAAATGATATAAGATGCATACTAGTTATATGATCCTAAGCAAGTCACTTAACCCGTTTGCCTTAGTTTCGTTGTCTATAAAATGGGGATAATAAGAGCATTTATGGATCAAATGCATATTATGTGCCTGGCATGGTGTGAAGAGTGTTACAGATATTATCTCATTTCAGTTTCACACCAGCCCTGAAAGGTGCCATATTCAGAAAAATGAGGTAGATGATTTAGATGACCATAGGCAGCTAGTAAGCGTCTGAAGTTGGACCTGAGCTCAGGCCTTCTCGTCTCTAGGACCAGGACTCTCTCCTGTCATACCACTTAGCTACCTAGAGTTGGAGGCCAGGACAAGTGAAGATTTATTCAGATAGAAGAGATCTGTACATGTTGGAAAGCAGAGAAAAGAAGAAAAACATCGTGGTTATTTGTGATGTTAAGATCTTTCTTGTCTAAGTATAACCTTGCCACTTCTTGATCTTTTCTACTTCTGTTAAGTCTCTACCATTTTTGTCTTCCAGTGTCATTTCTTTTATCATTTTAATACTGTCCATGCATTTTCTTGGCAAAGATACTAGAGCGGCCTGCCATTTTCTTCTCCAGTGGCTCACCTTTTGTCAGAACTCTCCACTATGACTTCTCCATCTTGGATAATAACTCTACATTGCATGGCTCATAGTTTCATTGAGCTATTCAATCAGCACCATGACTAGTCTCTCTGGAGGTAGTACTCATGTTTCACGATGAGTTCTTTGGAATTGTGGTTACACATATGATAGCTAAGGCATCTTCCAATTCTAAATTTTATTATTGTAACATATAAAAAGTTCTAGAGACATAATTTATGGATAATTAACTATTTTATTTATGCTAGAAGTTAATTAATAAAATGTCACAGATCCCTCATGGAACCCACTCAGTGCTTACATACCCTTGGAAGAGTAGATGTTTCTGAAGGTGGCAATCAACTCTGATTAATTAACAATTAATGAGAAGAATGAATATTATAATGAGAAGTGGACCTGTTCTAATGAGGGGCTAATGAGGGGCTAATGAGGGGAGTGACTGATTGCTCTCCTCTCAGTTCACCCCCAGCCCCAGGCAATCTAGACAAAGGCTCTTCCCCAACTCCTGTTGTTTCCCCCACCCGCAACACCCGAGTAAAATACAGTGGGCTTCCTTACTTGAGTTGGATCTGAACAAGACTGAGGGCAAAGTTAATCCAATCTCATTATCTGCAACGCCCTTGGATGTTGACTTGACCCAGTAGAGAATAAGGAGATAGGAAGAGCAAAAACCCTGAATCTCCCCAATAATTGGCTATTTAATAATAATTTCTTTCATTATCCTATAATTTCCAAGTTCTTTTTGAACTCTAAATTCTATGAACCTGTGGTAAAGAGCATTGAAAGTAGGGGTTTGGAATTGACATAACAATCATTAACATGAACCTCAAAGGAGTAAGGAAGTTGAGGGCTTTAGGGAGCTTTTTGTTAAATGACTGGTAATAGAATCTAGTCTAGTTTGGAAGTCAAGTGTAGTCAGAAGGGGGTAATGGACCTAGTGAATTAGGAGGATTAAACAATGAGAAGGCCTTCATGGGACTGGGAAGACTTAGTTCAGTAACTGTTACCTAGTTTAGTGTTTTATTTTGTCTTTAAAAAAGGGAAAACAGGTTTCCTTATTGTAGTTTACAATTAGCAATAAGTTTAGTGTTATGAAAAGAAGATTAAAAATACCCACATATTTTGTAATATATTTGTTCTAGAAACAATGAACAGCCACCTTCCTCTTTGGAAGAAGTAGGAAGAAGCCCCACTTCAGGGTCTGGGGAGTGAGCTGGAAAATGTATATTTTGCTTTTGCATAGTTTAACTTTGATTCAACTCCATAGCACAGGAGCCCATTCATGACCTCAAGGTTTCTGAAGTAGGAACACTTTAGAAAAAATGAAATGAAGACTTTTGCTAACTTGTTAGTTGGGGAAAAAAAGCATCACAGATGCAACTTCAGGTAAATTGTAGAGTTAACTATTATCTCAGAAAGTAGATTTACAGGGATCTACTTTGTAAGCCAGAGAAAATCTGTGAGGGAGTGAAACAAAGGCAGGGTTATATAGGTTTTGGTGGTTTGGGGTGGGGCAGCATGGGGTGAGAAATATCTAGGGCATTTGGGACTCTGCTCATAATAAAATCTGAGAGCACTTGGTAGATGGTAATAGGAGAGGAGAGAGGAAAGAAAGTCAGAAGGGCTCCAGAAGAGAAAAGAGTAGTGCCTCGAAGAGGCTGACCATTTTGCCAAGTACTACTCCAGTGCTCTACCTTAATCCTCTAAAAATATTTGGCTAGCT
This sequence comes from Gymnobelideus leadbeateri, assembly GCA_011680675.1. Classification (NCBI taxonomy): domain Eukaryota; kingdom Metazoa; phylum Chordata; class Mammalia; order Diprotodontia; family Petauridae; genus Gymnobelideus; species Gymnobelideus leadbeateri. The sequence continues at coordinate 723,059 of WOXC01011302.1, forward strand.
GTACTTGATGTTTTCCGGAGCAGCTAAGTGGCAAAATGGATAGAGTGTCCTCCCTCAAGACAGGAAGACTCATCTTCCTGAGTTCAGATAAGACTTCAGACACTTACTAGCTCTGGTGTGACCCTGGGCAAGTCACTTAATCCTGTTTTCCTTAGTTTCCTCATCTGTAAAAATGGAGCTGGTGAAGGAGATGACAAACCACTCCAATGTCTTTGCCAAGGAAACCCCCAAATGGGGTCATGAAGGTCATGTCTGAAAATGACCACACAACAATAACAAGTTGATGTTTGCTTAGCTGGTCCCAATTCTCCTCAGACAAATCAAACACATTAACTCAAAGGGTTGGAAGGTTTGCTGAGACATCATTCGTTCAGCAAACATCTGTTAAGTGTCCATTGTATACAGGGGATATGGGCTGGTAATGGTTGGTTTCTTCTCAGTAGTAATATTTTTTCTACTCCTTTGACATTTTCTAACTTTGAAATGTTTTGACGACACATGCAATTTAAAAAAATCTTTAGGTTCCCTTTGGTCCAGCTGCTCTTGATATAATCTTACCACTTCCTCACATAGTACACTGAGTACTGAAGTGGGACAGTTCAGATGGGTAATTTTACTTGTCACTCTTCCTTTTCATGTTTATTCATGCCTCTTTCAGTCTTCTCTAATGCTGTGAGGATGATCTTGCTTAGCTGGATCTCATAGAAGTTCTTTTTTAGGTTCAAGGCCCTCTCAATTCTTTTTCACTCTTTTGGAAGACAGTGTTGGTTGCAACATTCCCATAATCATACCCTGTAATCTAAGATTTGTTAAAAAATGAATTAGTAAAACTGGTGTTGACTTTGGCTGTGCTTGGAAGAGATGAAGTGTTTGCTGGCTGAGTAGTTTCTGGGCTCCTTTCCCCTCTTCATTGTGGTGACTATTTTGCATTGGTTATATTTTTCAAAGTAATGATGATAATTAGAATTCTTGTTTTTACTTTTGTCTGTTTTCTGTCTTGTGGTTCTTGTAGCTTTTAGAAAGTAGCTGTTAGAACCTCTGTATCACATTTAATGGGTTCTTATCTTTATCCTTTCTTCTAATTGGGTATTGTTTTTGGTCTTTGCCAGTTGAAGATCTGATTGCACATAGATAGTTGATGCTGAAATAGTTCCTATGTTTGGTAACCATTCATTTCCTGTCTGTTAAAACATAATCAATTTCTTTATTTTTGGGGGGTGGTAGTGATATATTTCTGTGCTTGTCACATCTGTCACATTCTAACTTTCTTATTGAGGAAAGTAGGTGCAGGTTAATATATGGGTTGAGGTTTCTGAGTAGTCTATAAGCTTTTAGACTGTTTCACTTCTCAATCTTAAACCATATTTTTCAACATAGTTTTCACAGTTCTCCTTTGTACTCTTTGTGTCTTCATCTAGTATCAAGGGTCTTGCCAAGTGCTTTATAGATTTTTAAAATTTCTTCATCTTTTGAAACATGTTGCTACTTAACCCACAACTATCTTTATTATGAGGTATTTGTCCATCATGAACATTCCAAGGAGAAATAACCAAGTGTCCCATAAAGTGATATGTAGGTAGTCCAGATCTTTCTCCACATATAAGAATTCTGGGGGGTTGTGAGTCTCTTTTCCTCCTGTTTCTTAGATTTTTTTCAGGTGTCAGCCCTGGAAAATTTGGATAACTACACACTGCTGCCCCAGGGAAAATCTTGGTGGATTGAGAGACAGTGGTTAAGGAGATCAGGATACTCTTCTGACTCTGGATTTAGGGGAAGTACTTCTTCAGGTAGGAGGCAGGCATGACTAGGTGCTGGCTGGCTGTGAAAAGCCACCCTGAGCCAATGTGGAATTGGGGATAAAGACCAATTTTGGGGGGGCATTTGGAAAGTGTTCTTGATTCTTGAGAGACAGCTTATGTGTGGAGGTCTGGGTCTATAGGAACCATATCATAAGAGAAGACTTCAGAAATGGAAGCAAAACTATGTTTTACACTGTGATGTAGAGAGCCAGAGTTGATGAGTACCATTTGTCAGAAGACATGGGGAATTATAGGAGGTATGAGCTATTAGCTAAGTGAAGCATAATACCAGAAAGGGCCACAGTAGAAAGCAGTGACCTAACCATACTGCATCTATCAGGTTGGCTAACATGACAAAACAGGAAAATGATAAATGTTGGAGAAGAAATTGGAATGCTAATGCATTACCACTTCTAGGTCTGTAATTCCATAGAAATCATAAGAATGGGAAAAGGACCCACCCTACAAAAATATTTACAGCAGCTCTTTTTGTGATGGCCAAGAATTGAAAATCGAGGGGCTGTTCATCAAATGGAGAATGACTGAACAAGTTGTGGTATATAAATGTAATGGGATATTATTGTGTTATAAGAAATGATGAGTAGGTGGACTTCAGAAAAATCTGGAAAGACTTATGTGAACTGATGCTGAGTGAAGAGAACAGAACCAAAAGAATCTTGCACACAGTAACAACATTGTGTGATGACTAACTTTGATAGACATACCTCATCTTAGCAATGCAAGGATCTAAGACAATGCCAAAAGATTCATGATGGAAAATGCTGTCCACATCCAGAAAAAGAACTATGGAGTTTGAATGCAGATCAAAGCATACTATTTGCTCTCTCTTTTTTCTTTTTTTGTTTTTGTTTCTTCTTTCTCATGGTTCCCCCCATTGATTTTAATTCTTCTTTGCAACATAACTAATGTGAAAATATGTGTAATATGAATGTATATGTAGAGCCTGTATCAAATTGCCCATCATCTTGGGGTGAGGGGAGAGGAGGGAAGGGGAGAAAATTTAGAACTTAAAATCTTATGGAAGTGAATGTTGAAAACTATAAATAAATAAATAAATGTTTTTTAAAAAAGAGATAAAGGGGCAGCTAGGTGGTGTAGTAAGTGGAGCACCGGCCCTGAAGTCAGGAGGACCTGAGTTCAAATCCAACCTCAGACACAACACAAAAAACTAGCCATGTGACCTTGGGCAAGTCACTTAACCCCAATTGCCCTACCTCTCCCCTCCAAAAAGAAAAAAAATAAAGAAAGCAGTGACCTAAAACTACTGCTGAGAACCACTAAAGACAAAAATGACACTATGAAGTTAGCCAGAGGATCTATGGAGACACTAAGCAGCTATTGTTTGACTCCCCTTGTTGGTGCCCTGCCTAATGCAACAATACTCCCAAGTGCCTAAAAGTGACTATCCAGCTGGTGAAGTTCTTGTTATGTTCCAAAAGTAGATTAACTACTCATTTTTGACTTGTCATAATTATAATTTTATGCTTTGAAAGGCAGAGGAAACAATGAGAAGAACCATTATTCTGAACCTAATTCTCACTCACAAAGAAGAACTAGTTACTAAAATAGAAATGATGGGAAACATGGAGGATGACAACCACTTGAATTTGTAATAAAGAAGGAGAGACAAGCTGGGTGTAATCTGAATTGTACTCTAGATTTTGGGAGAGCAAATTTAAAAGAGCCTGAAAGGATAGGTAGAATCCCATGGGCTAAAAATATATAATTTCAGCTCAGGAGGGCTAGGAAATTCTTTGTTTCTGTCTTTGCCAGAAAGAATATACCAGGGGTGGGGAACCTGTGGCCTTTAGGCCACATGTGACCCTCTAGGTCCTCAAGTGCAGCCATTTGAATCTAAACCTAGAGAGCCACATGCTGTCTTGAGGCTGCAGGTTTCCTGTATTCCACCCCTGGAATATAGTTTGTCCCAGAAAGGATAGAGCAAAAATGACTAGTAGTGAGTTTAAACCCAGGAGAAAAAGTGAGGACATAAAAGAATACCTAATTGCCCTTAATATAAGAAGGAGAGGACAAACTTCGTTCTAGGGTACTGAAAATGGAGAATGTTATTTCAAGCCATTGTTAATGATCTTCAAAAGATCATGAATAATATGAGGTATGTTGATAATAGAAAAGAGAAAACATTATCCTATTTTTTTTAAAGAAGAAGAAAATGAAAACCACAACCTCTAGGACAATGAGCTTGATTTTTATTCCTGGCAAAATTCTAGAATGTATTAGTTAAAGGATGGTTAGAAAAGGAAGCAGTGGTTACAAAAAGCCAGCATGACTTCATTAAGAATGAATCCTACAGAACAATCTAATTTCCTTTTTTTTGAAAGTACTAGAATGGTAGATCAGAAAAATGCTGGATAATATAATTTACATTATAGAAAAGCATTTGATAGTCCCTCATATTCTTGTAGACAAGATGAAGACATTTATGGGGCATATAATAAAAGAGTTAGCTAAATTTGGGACTGATTGAATGGTGGGACCCAAAAGGTTGTCCTTAATTGTTTGATGTCAAAGGAAGACGCCATGAAGTTCTGTGCTTGTCCTTGTATTGTATAAGATTTTTATCAACTGACTTGGTTAAAAGCATAAAGACCACACTTCTTATATTGAAGATGTTATATAGTCATGAGGGATAGCTAACATATTGGACAATAGAGTCAGGAATTAAAAAAAGTCTAAAATACCAGTATGAATCTAATAAAATAAGATGAAATTCATTAGGCACAAATAGAAAGTCTTACCCTTAAATTAAAAAAAAAAAAACCTTTACAAGTATAAGATGGAGGAAGTATGTGTGATTAGGGAGCAGTTAATCTAAAAAAGATCTTGGGGTTTTAGTGGATTATAAGCTCAATATAAGTGAGTGTGAAATGATATCCATCAAAGCTAATTCAGTCTTAGCCTGCATTCTGATAAGTACAATGGCCAGAGCTAAGAAAATGGTAGGCCCAGTACATGCTACCGTGATCCATCCACATGTGGAGCCTTGTATTCAATTGGGGCCGTCATATTTTATGAAGGACATCATCATGATTATTATTGTTTTGTTTTTTGGAGGGGGGAAGGCTGGGCAATTAGGGTTAAGTGACTTGCCCAAGGTTACACCGGGCTAATAAGTGTTAAGTGTCTCAGGCTGGATTTGAACATAAGTCCTTCTGACTCCAGGGCCGGTGTTCTAATTCACTGCTCCACCTAGCCACCCCCCTATGAAGAACATTATATATTGGACTTTGTGCAGAGGAAGGTAACCAGGATGGTGAAAAGCCTTGAGATCATAGCATACAAACATCAGTTGAAGGAGCTAGGGATGATTAGCCTGAAGAAGAGGAGTATTAGGGAGGGCAGACAGGGCAACGGAAGGGTTGTTGATAGCTGTTTTTAAGCACAGGACTCTCAGATGTAAGGATCAGACTTGTTTTGTTTGGTGCCCCAGAGGGCAAGAGCAATGGACAAAAACAGGGCTTAAACCTAGGTCTTTATGTCTCTTTTCATTATTCTCATGAGGGTCATACAGGGAATGGATAGTCTACCTGACAGCTCATGATGGTGTGGGAGACTGAGGTGCTCTGTAGTTTATTAAGTGCTGTAGACATAGATAGAAGTAGCAGAAAGGTTAATTTAGCCTTAATATAAGGAAGAACTTAATTAACAGTTAGGGCCATAAGATTAGAATGGGTTGCCTTATAAGGTAATGAGTTTCCCCTCACAAGAGATTCTCAGTCAGGTGCTGGATGACTTCTGGTATGGGGTCCTATAGCTGGGATCCTTGTTGAGGCATAGTTTGGACTAGATGGCCTCCAATTTCCTTTCCAACTCATTGATTCAGTGACTCTCCATCTGTATTTATAGTGGCAACCACACTGGCATACCCAGCATGGCTGCTAGCACAGGTTCTTAGGTCTACTTTACTAGGAAAGATAGCTGTTTAAGGGGTCAACAATCTTTTTTTAAATTACATTCACTAATTCAGGGGAAAAGTCAGCACCCTGAACTTCAGAGAAAATACAAACAGAGAAATAAAGACCTATAGACAGGGCTCTGATCATCTGAATCAGCTATATATTTTACATACATCCCTGGATCAAGAGAGTCTTTATATCTGAGCAGATGAGGAGCTTTCAATATATGACCACTCAGAATCTTGACCAGGGAATCACAAGATCCTCTCATAAGCGAGCCCCCAAAGCAAAATACCAACTCAGAATATATATATACTTCTCAGAGCCAGAAGGAATCACAACCCTTGACTCAGTGCCTCATTAGAAGTTGGCAAAAGGTGTGAAAGCCTTCCTACAGGAAAGCCTACCCTAAGCAAGCTTCCCTTAATGGGCTCCATGTTAGGCCTATTAATGGGCGGGGAAGATCTTCTATCCATTAACATTACTGTGTTTCAGTGAGAACAGAAAGAAAGGGACTGATGAGAGATTGTAGAAGTAAGATATGGCACTTGGTTAGACATGGGAGGTGAGAAAGAAAGAAAAGTCAAAGATAAATTCATAGATTTTTGCCTGTATAACTAGGATGGTTGATGATGGCAGCATCAACAAAATAGAGAAGTCAGGGGGTGAGGTAGGTGTTTTGTGTATTGGGAGTAAGTAACACAGGGCATCCCCAAAATCTTAATGTAATTTCAAGCTTTAATAGCTAGAATCTACACTAGAAGTTTGGGCATATTGATATATCCACCTAGATGTATTCATTATAATTTTCATTATCAAGTGAAAAATTGCTAATGCAGAAATGAAAAAACTAGGGAGAGACTGGGCACTGAGTGATACATCTGAGAGCCATTTGCATAAAGGTAAACTTCTATTTATTATCAGAAGGCAGAACCAAGAGTGGAAATGGCAGAGATAGATTTATACTGGATGTGCTGGATGTATAGATTCTATCTCTAATAATTGGAGAATAGGTTGTCTAGGGAAGTAACGAGTTGCCTATTAGGAGAAGTCTTCAGACAAAGTTTGGGTGACTGCTTGCTGGGGATGGAGTTGAGAATCATTCAGATACAGATTGAACTAGATGTCCTCTGATACCTTGTAGCTCCTAAGATTCTAGCACCAAAAGCACTGATACCTTAGGGAGGTAAAATGTAGTAGAAAGTGTTTTGGGATTTGGAGTCCTAGGTTTAAATTTTAGCTGTGATTCTTATGAGCTCTGTGACTATGGCCAAGTCACTTAACCTCAGAGCCATAGTTTCTTTCCAGAATTTATCCTAGAGCTCACAAGACTCACATGAAATGGGAAACACCAACTCTGTGCCTTCAATTGACATGGAGGTCCAGCTCACCTTCCCACCTCCCCTGCCACTGCCTCCTAAAGTCTTCTGTGCTTTACTATCTGCCCTACTTTCACTTACTACAGATCTCTGGTATTGTCATTTGACCTACTGATTTAACCAAAGGACTCCTGGGCTTTGCCATATACCCTTGTATCAACAATGCAATATTCACAATGCCTATGGTAACTATAAATGTGATTATATGGTTATTAATCACAAAATATACCAGGCTCTCTACATGGGGGATAAAGCTAGAACATTTACTCAAATACCAGAAAACTGAGTCCCAAAACCAGAAAGTCAAAGCCATCACAATAGTTATAAAGTTGGCACATGTAATTAATGTAGTAAACACCCATATTCTCAAGCATTCAAAACAGAACAGGCTACCTCAGGCAAAGATCCTTCTCTCCCCACTCATGGCAACTGCTCAGTATCCACACAACTTGCTTTCAGCATCTCTGGCCCCCTGCAGTTCCTGTCCCTGGCAGTCCTCAGCAGGAATCCTTAGCAGAAATTCTGGTCAGCTTGAAAACAGGAGTTTGGGGCACCATCACTGCTGTTGCCACCACACTTCCAGTCATCTCACACACTCTAGCTTGGCTTCCAATTCCTCTTGCCCCACCCCTTCTTGCTATGTCAGCGAGTTTCAAGGGGCATGGAAGATCTTTAAATCCCATAACCCTTACAACCCTACAGATCAACTTTGTTTTATATGTTTTCTCCCCTGGAGTAGAAATTCCTTAAGAACAGGGACTATCTGATTTTTTTCTACTTATATTCTAACTACTTAGTTAAGTGCTTGGCACATATTAAGTAAGAATTTACTGAATGCATTTTCACTCATTCATTTCATTCTTAAGCTCTAAAATAGGGATAATAATAATTGCACTACCATTGTTTCTTTGAGGAAAATGTTGTGGGGGTTTTTTTTTGCTTTTGTTTTTTTGTAAAAACTATGAAGTAGGGAGCTCACTTTGAGAAGTGTTGTGTGATTTGACGAGATGAGACTCTGGGCAGTGTTGAGAGCCCCCCAGCTTTGAAAACCCAGATGTTGATTCTTCCCTCTCTGGTAACTGTGATTTGGTATTGAGGTATGTAATGTTTGGACAGTTTGGAAGCCTGTCTGCTTGATCTGTTTCTCTGTCTTGTAACTTCTGTCTGTGTACTCTGAAGTTTGGGGTGCTGATCTTTTCCCCCTGAACTAGGTAAAAGATATATGTTTGATTGATTAAAGTAAGCTTGTTAATCCATTTTGAGTTGCTTTCCTTTGGAGGGGCGGATCTGGGAGCCTGTGTTGGCAGCCACCCTGGGGATGTTGGGGTACTTGCTGCTACAAATGGTGCCAAGGATGGGATCTGCAGAGTAAAAGGGAAGTATGGGGGCTGGGATAATTTTTTGTTTCCCAGTTGTGGTAGCTGTGACTCTGGAGTCATGGAGCAGGAGAGAAGAACGACCTGCATGCTGACTTCACTGAGCTGAGAGCAGTCTCCTGCATGGAGACCTGTGGAGAAGCCAGGAGCTGCTCCCTTCTGTTGGAGGAGAAGGAAGCCAGGAGTTTGGAATTCAGCCACAGGACAAGATAAGGACTGTGTGGCAAAGCAGGGGCATTGAATGTGTTTCCTTGCTGCATCTCACAGTTTGGGACCCAGGGGGAGGATGGACTTGTGTCTATGGTGGGTGGGGTGAAGGGCCATGGACCCCCAAGGATCCCACACTGTTGGTTTTGTTGCTCACCTGCCTCTTGGGACTTGGAAACAGGGGCTGGAGCAATGTGAGGGGAAGGGCACACCCCCTCCACCACCCCACCCCCAGAACTTTATTTGGACTTTTTTTTGTTTTGGATTGAAGAGATGCACCTGAATGTACTTTGTGTTTGTTTAAGGCCCTGTGACCGCTTTGGTAATGGCTTGTTACCTCTTATATCTTGATAATTCAAATGTAAATTGCCTATGCTATGGGCATGAAAGATCTTGGGGCTGAATGTTATAGGAATGTAAACTTTTAAGATCTTCCCTGCCCCTAGGTTAAGTGCACCTGGAGCCTGTGCTGGGAGGCTTGTTTTTCAGGAATGCCCACACCTTGATGCTGTGTGATTGGGCAGTGGGTCAAGAGGGTTGTTACATTCTCTGACCCAGGAGAAGGTTATATAATCCCTGATGTAAGACTTTATTTTGGGGCTCACTTTGAGAAGTGTTGTGTGATTTGACCAGATGAGACTCTGGGCAGCCATTGAGAGCCCCCACCCCGGCTTTGAAAACCCAGATGTTGATGCTTTCCTCTCTGGTAACTGTGATTAGGTATGGATGTATATAATGGTCAGACTGTTTGGAAGCCTGCCTGCTTGATCTGTTTCTCTGTCTTATAACTTCTGTCTGTAGTTCAGGGTGCTGACCTTTTTCCCCTGAACTAGGTAAATGATATGTGTTTGATTGATTAAAGTAAGCTTGTTAACAAAAAAAAAGACCAAACAAAAGAAATTATGAAGTACTTTGTAAATGTGAATTGGTGTTATTAGTGGGAGGATGGGGATGAAGTTTTGAGGGGGGAATAATTTAGCTTAAAACCCAGCCAACCAAGTGTGCTACCACCTCCTGCCAGAGAAATAATGAACCAGCAGTGAGAACGAGACATACATTTTTAGGCATGGCCAATATGCAGATTTATTTTGCTGAACTATGAGTATTTGTTACAAGGGAAGAGTTAAAAATTGTATGGGGTGGGGTGATTTGGGCTTGAGGGAAGTTGGTGATGACAAAATAATAATAAAAGAGAAAAAAGGTCATTGAAGTATTTAAAAAACACAGAAGAGAATAGAAATAAATTTAGAGGGAGAAGCAGACAAGCTAGACAGCTTTGATACTAATATGTTTAATTATAGCTTTAAAAAAACTCAGGCATAATAGAGACTGTTTCATATATATTCTCTTTTTCTATTCTTTTTTTGTATGTGAAAAAGATTTGGGGGCAGCTAGGTAGCACAGTGAATAGAGCACCAACCCTGGAGTCAGGAGGACCTGAGTTCAAATCTAGCCTCAGACACTTAATACTTACTAGCCATGTTACCTTGGGCAAATCGCTTAACCCCAATTGCCCTGCCTTCCCCCCTCCAAAAAAAAAAGCAAAAAAAAAAATGATTGTTGGTGTTTGTCAAATTCAGACAACACATTTCTTTTTTAAAGGAAAGGGGTAAAAAAGTATCAATTATGCTCAGCTATCAAACTCTTATAAATATACAGAGAAAAACAAAAAGATATTAGCAGGGCATGGATAAACAGGGTAATGTTGTTTATGTTAAATTTAATATATATTAAAAGGAGACATGAAAATGGGCCTTTTTTGTGGGGTAGCTAGGTGAGGTACAGTGGTATCAGGCCTGAAGTCAGGAAGAATTTCCTGAGTTCACATCCAACCTTAGTTACTTACTAGTTGTGTGACCCTGGGCAAGTCACTTAACTCTGTTTGGCTCAGTTTCCTTATCTATAAAATGGATTGGAGAAGGAAATGGCAAACCACTCCAGTATCTTTGCCAAGAAAACCCCAAATGGGGTCAGGAGCACTGGTACCGAACCACAAATGGCCTTTTTATATGGAAATGTTCATGTGTGTCCAGCTCATAAAACAAAGAGCCCTCTTCTCATCCTGCCACTTCCCCCAGTTATCCTAATGCCATTCATCTGACCCTGAGGTATGGCCCACCTGATAATATTAGCTATTTTTTAAAAAAATCTAATTAGCTAGACTACAGGAACTAGTAGGCTAGTAGGGACTAAACAACTCTCTGGGCACTACCATCAGATTTCATGCTAACAGGCTTATCTAAATTTTCAGTAACTGTAATTAAAGGCAACGATGACTAATTTTTTTTTTTTGAGGGCTATTGGGGTTAAGTAACTTGCCCAAGGTCACACAGCTAGGTTTTTGTTTGTGTGTGCCTTAAGTGTCTGAGGTCGCATCCGAACTCAGGTCTTTCTGACTCCAGGGCCGACGCTCTACTCACTGCGCCACCTAGCCACCCCTAACGATGACTAATTTTATAATTAAATTAAATAGTTTAGTGTTGAATTAAATCCATTTGTACATGTGGCTTTTTGATCACATAATCAACTAATGAAAAATATGAATGCCCTTAAATCAGTCAACAGGCCACTTGTTAAGTGCTTATTATGGGACAGGCACTGGACTGGGCCTTGGGCCTAAAACCTCAGGAACTAGATTGACTTTAGCAGATGTTTGGAGTAAGAATTGGGGAGACTGAGGTACCCCATAGATACCCAAGTCATTCCTGTCCCTTTCCTCCAAACACATGTTGTGGTAGCTCTAAGCAGCTTGATTTTTCTAATCTCTACTGATCTCAGGCCAAGTGGGGGAGAAGTTAAATTGTACTAGGAGAAATTTAGGTTAGATATCAGGATGGACTTGTTGAGGAAGGGGGTTGTGAGAAAAATAGAGCCCCATTAGGAAGAGAGATCATTCAGTCTCTGGAGGTTTTTAAGGCCCAAGCATCTATCTGGGTTGGCTTAGAGTAGTCTTGCCCAGAGGGATGGGCTCTATTGACCTCTAGAGAGCTCTTTGAATTTTCTGAGTCATTGTCAGTCTCCTCTCTTCATTATGCATTTGTCAGGAATAATGATTCTTTTTATTGCGTTTCGGACGCTAAAATATTTCTTTAGTGATTTATCCCTTGTTGTAATTCAATGTGGTAGTCAAAATGCTTCCCTGGGGTTTCTCTTTAAGTATTTAATGAGAATGAGAGCAGAAAATTGCCAGGAGTCAGCCAAGTGTTGAGGCAGATTGTAAATACCTGTAGGGAAAGCTATTTAAACATTTCCGATAGGAAGGATATTGTAAATTTTCCGTGTGAGGGCTCAGCATGAAAGCCCAAATTCCATCTTTTCTCTTGACTGCAAGCCTTCTTAGGCAAGGTCATCACAAAAGATCTACTGTTTCTGCGGCATTGACATCGCTGTTTTATCTTGTTATTCCTGATACTTTGCCAATCATATTGTGAACTTCTTGAGGGGAATAATAAAAATAAAAAGGCCCACACAGCTTTACCTCCTTGACACCAAAGAACACAGAAGAAAACACTTTCTTCCAGACACAAGTTCTTTATTTTATCTGTGCGTTTTCACTTGAAGCTCTGCCTTTGACAGATCCCAGGAGTCCAGGAGGAAGGAATGCTGAGTTAATTTTCCCTTCCTGGTCTCAATCTCACATTAAATTATTTCTTTACAAATGACTTCAGAGGCTTTTGCCTCCATCCAGGCCTCTGTGAGCATGGGGCCTGGCAGACAGCCCTACCACATGGGGAGTCAAAAACCCCGGCCAAATGGGCAGCTTACCTGACTGCTTCTTGTCCAGTCAAGAGTGTGTGATGGGAGGGGGTTGGCAAATGAAAATTTAAGAAGTGACTGTTTCACCCTCAGCTCCAGAGTGATCTTGCAGCTTACTTGTAATCCTGTGAGTAAGAATGTCTATTTTAAATACCTTTGCTTCCTAGGAAGAAAGGTCTAATCCCATTCTAGAAATATCCTGTTTCAAGCTTTGAGTTTTAAGACAGTCAATATTGCTTCATTTGTTCATTCATTCTTTCAATAAATATTCATTTACCAATTACCATGTGCAAAATTTTGTGCCAGGTGCTATGGGGAATAAAGCAATTTGAACACATAACTAAGTCTGGGACATCAGAGCTTTGTCCTAGGGCAGGAAAAATAGAGTTGTTGGGTCAGACTCAGAAACAGGAGCCACTAATCTGTAAATAAGGATCCCGGAGGCCCGCATATTAGGTTTAATGGAATGTTATCTATGTTTTGAGGTTATATTTATTTATTTTGTTAAATATTTCCCAATTGTATTTTAATCTGCATGAGCTGCTGAGTTATCCCCTGATAAAGAGGGATACTTAGAACACTATGCCCATCTAAGTCACCCTGAAGGGGCTTCTTCTGGACCATGCTTCTTTCTGCGTTAGCACTATAGAAACCTCCTCTTGTCTGACCAAAGATGTTCTCCTATCCTTAGACTCTATTCCAGATTTGGCTACCATCCTATTTCAGGTGCAAAAATTGCTTCTTAAGGTTTTGCTAAGATGTATACAATTTAGTCTCTGCCCTCTTGGAGTATAAAATTAGAATAGTATCCCCCATGTCTACTTTTTCCTTTCCTATGCATTCTGTCTCCTGTAGCATTGTTTTTTTCACAATGCTATGCATTTTTGCCTTAATCAATCAATTAATCAACAACTATTCAGTTCCTACCATATGTTCACCTAGGGTCCTGTAGCAGCAAGCACCCCAATATCCCCAGGGTGACTGCCAACACAGGTTCTTAGATCTGCTTTTCAAAAGGAAAGCAACTCAAAATGGGTTAACAAGCTTACTTTAATCAAACATGTATCACCTAGTTCAGAGGTAAAGGTCAGCACCCCGAACTTCAGAGTTACAGAACTTACAGATCAAATTGACAGGCTTCCAAACTGTCCAACCATTACATCAATACCAAATCACAGTTACCAGAGAGGGAAGCATCAACGTCTGGGTTTTCAAAGCCAGGGGGCTCTCAACAGCGGCTTCCCAGAGTCTCATCTGGTCAAATCACACAACACTTCTCAAAGTGAGCCCCAAAGCAAAGCCTCTCCTCAGGGCTTATATAGCCTTCTCTTGGCTCAGAGAATGTAACAACCTTCTGGACCCACTGCCCAATCACAAAGTATCAAGGTGTGGGCTTTCCTGAAAAACAAGCCTCCACCACAGGCTCCAGGTGCACTTAAGCTAGGGGCAGGGAAGATCTTTAAATCTGCATTTCCATTACATTCGGCCCCAAGATCTTTCATGCCCATAGCATATACAATTTACATTTGAATTAGCACTAAACATCTCTTAGGTCACATTTTCCAGGTACATAAGAAAATCACAATATAATCTCAAAATACAATAGTCAAAGTCTTCCACTCATGGGGCAAATGTTAACTCAGTCCACTTATCAGTAAAATCAAAAAATAGTCACTCTTAAGTTAACTCAATCAGTTACATCAGTTTTCAAAGTACAAGTCTTCTACTCATGGGGCAAAGTCTTGATTAACTCAATTAGTCTCTTATCTGTAACAATATCTCAAAGTACAATTAGTCACTTATTCAGTAAAGTCTTACTAAGCATGCCCATAACATAGACAATTTACATGTCAATTGGCACTAACCATCCCTTAAGTCATATTTTCAAGGTACATCTAAAGTTACCAAAGTGGCCACTGGGTCTTAAAGTACATTGCATTTTTCACATCAATTCACAAAATACAAAGCATTATCACTTCAAGTTCTCTTGGGAGGAGGGGGGTGTCCTTCCCATAACACTGCTCCAGCCCCTGCTCTAGACCCACCAGAGTCTCAAGTCCATCCTCCTCCTGGGTCCCAAACTGTGGGATGCAGCAAGGAAACACATTCAGTGCCCCTGCTTTGCCACACAGTCCTTATCTTGTCCTGTGGCTGAACTTCAAACTCCTGGGTTCCTTCTCCTCCAGCAGAAGGCAGCAGCTCCTGGCTTCTCCACAGGTCTCCATGCAAGCAGTTCACCATTCCTGCTCTCAGCTCAGTGAAGTCAGCATGCAGGCCATTCTTCTCTCCTGCTCAATGGCTCCACAGAGTCACAGCTACCACAACTGGGAAACAATTATCCCAGCCCCCATACTTTCCTTTTACTCAGCAGCTCCCATCCTCGTCGCCATTTTGTAGCAACAAGCACCCCAATATCCCCAGGGTTACTGCCAACACAGGTTCTTACATCTGCTTTTGTAAAGGAAAGCAACTCAAAATGGATTAACAAGCTTACTTTAATCAAACAAACACACATTACCTAGCTCAGGGGAAAAAGGTCAGCACCCCAAACTTCAGAGTTACAGAACTTCAGAGTTACAGACAGGCTTCCAAACTGTCCCAACATTACATACATCAATACCAAATCACAGTTACCAGAGAGGGAAGCATCAACATCTGGGTTTTCAAAGCCGGGGGGCTCTCAACAACGGCTTCCCAGGGTCTCATCTGGTCAAATCACACAACACTTCTCAAAGTGAGCCCCAAAGGAAAGCCTCTCCTCAGGGCTTATATAGCCTTCTCTTGGCTCAAAGAATGTAACAACCTTCTGGACCCACTGCCCAATCACAAAGTATCAAGGTATGGGCTTCCCTGAAAAACAAGCCTCCCACCACAGGCTCCAGGTGCACTTAAGCTAGGGGCAGGGAAGATCTTTAAATTTGCATTTCCATTACAGGTCCCTTCCACAGTTCTGGGATTCAGTGATTCTGTGAGTGGAGTCAGATAACTTTATTTAAATTGTACACATGCTGACTTCTATAGCATCTTTCTGGGATGGATTACCAAAAGTTCATGAGCAAGGTCAAAATATTCTGCTGG
Source organism: Gymnobelideus leadbeateri (assembly GCA_011680675.1). Lineage (NCBI taxonomy): Eukaryota > Metazoa > Chordata > Mammalia > Diprotodontia > Petauridae > Gymnobelideus > Gymnobelideus leadbeateri. The sequence continues at coordinate 738,592 of WOXC01011302.1, forward strand.
AGGAAGGAAGGTGGCAGCTTATCATCATTTACCTGCTAGAATAAGTGTGGTTGCTAGCAGATGAATGATTTGCATAGTTCATCTCAGTCAATTTTTCATGTATGGAAAGAAATGCTTTTCCATCTAAAATTCTCCCTGTTGGTTCCAAGCCTGGGAATTCTGAAATGAATATATGCGCTAAGAAATCTGCTTGCTTTAAGCCTTATGAGATATAGCTTTGCAAATTAGAGAACTTTGGAGGGAAGACTTTTACTTCCTAGGCAAATATTTGTTTTTCACCTAATGTGTTTGTCCATCTGCTTGGTTTCTGGGGGGATAGGCATCTCATAATAGAAAACTCAATGGAAACTGAAAATCACTCAATCATTCTCCTTGCCTTTATTTAACATTTAATGAGGGAATCACTAGAATCTGGGCAACCCTGTGGGTGCCATAAGAGATCATAATAAAAATAATCTAGAATCCACAGCCCCTGGTTTAGGATGAGAGGGGTAGAGGAAGACTGAAAAGAAGAGGATGAGTCTAAGGTTGCAAACCTGGATGACTGGATCCTTGGTGGTTCCCTCAACAGAAACAGGGAAGTTTAGGACAGGGGCTGAGCCCTGTTTTGAACATAATGAATTGAGAGGCCGATGGAACATCCTGATGAAGCCATCCAAAGACAGTTAGCTGGTGATAGGGAAGCTAAGGAAAGACAGATTGGAGAGTCATCTGCATTGGAATGACAGTTGAACCCATGAGGAGATTTCACAGAGAGAGCTTAGAGCTGGGGTCCTTAACTTTTTTTGTGTCATGAATCTCTGGAGAAGTCTATGAACCTGTTCTCATCACAGAGCCTTTTAAAAAAAATTCATAATGGAAAGAAATGCTAAATTTCAGTTAGAGGTTAATGAAAATAAAGATGTAATTTTTTTTCCCGTTCAGAGTCATGGACCCTCTGAAATAGGCCTGAAGGTTAAGAACCCCTGATTTAGGAAGAAAAGAGGAAAAAGCCCAAGACAAAGCCTTAGGTGAGGGGGCATAAATGATAATCCAGCAAGGAAAAGGATCTGTCAAAGAGGCAGAAAGATAATTAAGAGAGATGTGTGCCACAAAAGCAGAGGGAGCAGAACATATATAGGCGGAAAGGTTGGTTATTAGTGTCATATGTTACAGAGAGGTCAAGAAAACTTGGACTGAGAGGAGCCAATGGCAGCAGTTTCAATTGAAGAGTGGGTTTAAAGGTCTGATTGCAAAGGGTTGAAAAGAGAGGAGGATATGAGGAAAGGGAGGCCGTGAGTACAGCTTTTTTATTTTCTCTGTGAATTTCATTGTGAAGGGGAAGAGCAATATAGGACAATAGCTTGAAGGCCCAGCAGAGTCAAGAGAAGGCATGTTTGTAGGCAACAGTAAAGGAACTAGTAGATAAAAGACAGACTGAAGCTTAGAGAGAGGGGTAGCTAAGTGGGGCAGTAGATAGAATGCCCAGTCTCCAGTCAGGAAGACTCATCTTCCTGAATTCAAATCTGGCCTCAGATACTTACTAGCTGTGTGATCCTGGGCAAGTCACTTAACCCTATTTATGTTAGTTCTTCATTTGTAAAATGACCAGGAGAAGGAAATGACAAATCATACCAGTATCTTTGCCAAGAAAACCCCAAATGGGGTCTTGAAGAGTCAGATATGACTGAACAATAACGATCAAAGGGCAAATTTCTGGAGGGGACCCTAGCAGAAGGATTCCCTTGGCAAAGAGGACCATCTTTTCTACTGAGACTGGAGCAAGAAGGAAAGCATGGGGGATACTTTTGAGTGTTTTGTTTTATTTTTCTTTGTTTGAGATGTGGGATAGGGGAGAAGATTATGATCTTGTAGGTGCTCTCAATTTTGTCTTTAAAACACAAAGGAAGGGCTCTGCTGAGAACAAATGAGAGGATGATATCAGTGGCAAAGAGAGAAGAAAAGATTTTGATTAGCTTCTATAGGAAATCTTCAAGGGAGTCAATCAGGGAAGAGTAAAATGATTCCTGTGTAGCAGAAGAGCCTAGTTCAGATTAGATAACACAATTTGTTGTTGACCCAGGCAGCAGGGTGGCCTGACATCTCCCAGAAGTGTTCAGTAGCTTGTGAGTAATAAAAGAAGGAGATGGGGGCAGTAATCCCATGGTTGGGATTTGGAAAGGAATGAGCAGCAATAGGAGGCTGGTTCACTATCTCAGTAAGATTTTAAAGGGAGGAAAGTTAAGTTAGAGTGGGGGTGATGGGCTGGAAGCTGGGGTGAGGACGAGGAAATGATTTAGAAAGTGGGGAAGGCACAGGGAGAGATGGTATGTGATCTTGGGCATGTGACTTATCTCCCTGAGCCTCAATTTCCACATCTGTAAAGTGACCAGATGGCCTCTGAGGTTTCTATGATCTACAATCCTATATGGCAGTGTGCGAAGGTTAATGGTGACAGAAAGGATTTTCAGAGTTTCTAATCATGGGGGTGAAACATTTGTGGATGATGAGATCAAGGCTTATGATGAGCCCTGTGCTGGTAAATGCTTAACTGGCCACCTGACATACTTTAACATTTAATCTTCATCATTAACATGTTTTTCATCACTTCCTTAAGCCTAGACAATCAACAAAATTATAAATCAACCCTAGATCTGTAACTTTGCCAATTTCGGAGGTGTAAAATGTCTACACTAAGAATCCTGTCTTTGACTCACCAACTCTAAGTGTATCTTCTTCTCCAGCCTCACACAGCCTCTACCTTTGGCCTTATCACCTCTGGCCAGTACAATATAACCATTGTAATAGCAACAGTAATAACAACAATAGCTAAGATTTATGTAGCCTTTACTATACACCAGGCACTGTGTTAAGCACTTTACGATTATCTCATTTAATCCCCACAACAGCCCTTCAAGGGAGGTGTTATTACCATCCTCACAGATGAGGAAACTGAGGCAAACAGAGATTAAGTGACTTGTCTACAGTCACAAAGGTAGTGTCTGAGGCTGGATTGGAACTAAAGGAAGACCTGAATTAAAATTGGGCAGCTATGTGGCACAGTGGATAAAATGCTACGCCTGGATTCAGGAAGACTGGTCTTCTGGGGACTTATTAGTTGTGTGACCCTGAGCAAGTCACTTCACCCAGTTCCTCATCTGTGAAATGAGCTAGAGAAGGAAATGGAAAATCATTCCAGTATCTTTGCCAAAAAAACCCCAAATGGGGTCATGAAGAGTCAGACAGGACTAAAAAAAATGAGTTCACATTGGTTCCTTAGCTTTCAGTTTCTCCCCTCTTCAATCCATCTTCCTTCCAAATTAACATTTCTAATACATGACGGTGACCGTTTCATACCCTTGCTCAAGAACCTTCAGGGTATCTCTAATACTTCATTTAAAGCCCTTCACAGCTCATGCGAACTTATCTTTCCAGATTTATTTCCCTTGATCCCCTTCACAAATTCTGTGTTCCTGACAAATCCACCTATTAGCTCTTCTCTGGGTAAAATATTTTTCTCCTACCCCTGTACTTTTGCACAGGCTGTGTTTCCCACATTCCCTTCCTTCGCCCCTTCCATCTATTTACCTTTAAGCCTTACCTCTTAGAATCTTTGACTTCCTTTCAGTCTCAAATCAGGTACCACCTCTAGGAAGCCTTTCCTGATTTCTTCCCACCATTGTTAGTAGTCTCTCCTGAATCTTCCAAATTACTTTGAATTAATTTGTATGCTATATATATCTATTTGTATAGATTGTTTCTCACCAACATAATATAAACCCCTGGAGGGCAGGGAAAATTTCCTTTTTTTGTGTTGTCTTCCCTGTGCCTAGCATAGTACTTGGCCCATAGTAGGCATTTTAAAAATACTTGTTGAATTGAATCATTCAATTCAAGCCAAACATTTTATTAATTATGGTTATATTATATTGACCTAATTCAAAGTCCTCTTTATAAAAAACCCTGACAAAAGACCTACCTGACACAGGAAGTACATACATCATATTCATAAAGTTGTTTTCAGTGACCTCTAAGTGCTTTCATAAAGACAGAGTTTCTCAATAGCTCAGTTTTTTTGGAAAAATCATAGACATACCTTGGATTTTCAAACAATTTTTTCCAAACAACTTCATTGTATAATGATATGATTAATATATCATAACCACATCCTGCTGTAATATTGCAACATGTGGCAATGTGGCAACATGAATAAACCATACATTTATACCATTGTTTTTTCAGAACTGCCCCCTATAATGTTGCTTCCCCAATCTTGTGTTTTCACTAATAAGTCACAAATTATTTCATTTATTAAAGGCTTACAAAATACATGCTTCTTGAAGGCAGAGCTCTAGTAATATCTATCTCTTAAATTCATAGATTGACTAACACAATGCCTTAGATATAGTGATGCTCGCTATAAATGTTAAATGGATGAATGAATGACCTGAAAGAGTTAATGCAGCTTTCTGCCTAACATTATCATTGTCTACTGAAGGTCTTAGGAATAAGCTGGACCAACAAATCTTTTGTTTACACAGCATCCTGTGGATTAGGTAATAAAGTCCAAACTCCTTGGTTTGGCTTTCTAGACTATGTGCAGTCTGGCTCTGATCTACCTTTCAAGCTTTCTTTGGCCCTCTCTCCTTTTTCAAGCCCTATGTTCTAGCCAAGTTGGAACCCTCACTCTTATCTAAGCTTCTATCATTCTTTCCTCTCTCTGTAGCTTCACCATCCCCTAAGCCTGGAACAGCTAACCCTTTTATTGTGCCTTTTGGAATTCTTCCCAAATTTTCAGATAAAGCTCAAGTGTCACTTTCTTGATTCACACAGACAGAAGTAAATTGTCTCTCCTTCCCCCACCATATCTCTTTGGATCATTACTGTTCTAGGCATTTATGACATTCATTCCATTCACCCAACAATCAACAAGCATTTATTCTATGCATGCTATCTGTCAGGCACTGGGGATTGATACAAAAGTCATATAGACTCAAGGAGCTTACTTTCCATAGGAGGGAAACATGTACACAAAAAAGTAAAAACAAAATATCTAATGTAATTTGGGAGGTGGTAGAATAACTTAACTAGAGGGATTTCTTGTAGAAGGTTAAGGTGGCTAAAGTGGTAAGAACTGGCCATTTCAAGAGTCTAAGAAGAGGAGAGAATTCAGTCCAGGCATTAGGATAGCTTGGGTAGGAGACAGAATGTGGTTTCTGGTGAACACCTAGTAATAAGAGTAATAATATTAGATAGTATTTCTTGTTCTTCTTCTTCTTTTTTTGCTTTTTTTTTTTTTTGGAGGAGGGAAGGCAGGACATTTGGGGTTAAGTGACTTGCCCAAGGTGACACAGCTATTAAGTGTTAAGTTTCTGAGGTCATATTTGAACTCAGGTCCTCATGACTCCAGGGCTGGTGCTCTTTTCACTACGCCACCTAGCCTCCCTAAGATAGTATTTCTATAGCGCTTTCAGGTTGGCAAAGTACTGTACCTATCTTATCTCACTGGAGCCTTACAATAACTCTGTGAGATAGGTGCTATTTTCCCCATTTTATATGAGTTTGGACAGACTTTGGAAACTAATGGAGGACAGAAAGGCCTGGTACGCTATGGTCCACGAAGTAACAGTGGAACACGACTGAACAACAATGTCCGTTTCACAGCCTGGGGTGAATAGAGGTTAAGTGACTTGTGTGGGACTCACATAGCTAGTATATGAGTAGGATTTCAACTCAAGTCTTCCTGATTCCAAGTCTAGCTCTCTTAAGCACTAGATCACCTACCTGGAGGAGTGTGAATAAGGTGAAATCAACCTAAATGCACAAGTAGGAGTCTTTCTACTCTGTATTATAACTATCTGTTCCTATTTCATCTCCCCTGCCTGACAGTAATCTTGTTAGAGCAGAGGTTGGTCTCCTTAAGTCTAGTACTTTGCATATAGTAGGAACTTTAGAAAAATTTGTTTGTTGAATTAGGTAGGATATATTCTGATGTCCATTTCAGAGATATAGAAACTGAGATCCAGAAAAACTGGAACTCACAGCCATCAGTGAGGTGGGGGCTATGATTAGAATCCAGATCTTCTGACTTCTAGTCCATTCATGGAATCTGGAATTCCATGGAGTTTGAGAACTTTTTGATCTGGATGGATAGCTTAAAGGTAAGAACCTCTAATACCTTCATTTTAGATCAGGAATAAAATGAGGCCAAAGAGACTGTTTTCCCCATACACCCTGTCATTAGTGATATTTGTTATTGTCCAGTTACGTTCAACTCTGCGTGACATTTGGCAAAGACGCTAGAGTGATTGCCATTTCCTTTTCCAGCCCATTTTACAGATGAGGAAACTGAGACAAACAGTGTTAATTGACTTACCCAGGGTCATACAGCTAGTAAATGTCTGAGGTGGGATGTGAGCTCAGGTCTTCTTAACTCCAGGCCCAACTCTTATCTACTTCACTACCTCACTTCTAAAGCATTGGACAGATGTAGGTGCTATTATTATTCTCATTTTACAGATGAACTGAGGTAGACAGTGGTTAAGTGACTTGTCCAGGGTCACACAGCTAGTAAGTATTTGAGGCCAGATTTGAACTCTGGTCTTTCTGACTCCAGACCTGGCACTCCATCCACTGTTATCACCTACCTGCCCCAATTCATGACATGGCCATAATTAGAACCTGGGTCTTCATTTCTAATTCAGGCTACTTTTTACTATATCACTCCAAAGGCATCTTACTAATTACTATGGGCTCTTGGGAGCCTTCTGTTTTTGCAATCAAGTTCCTCTTAATTAGCTTTTCTGTTTCTTGTGAATCCAGAAATACAACTATATTAAAATAGAATGTGCTGAGCCTTCTTAAGGTAAGGAAGTGGCAGTTTTCTTGAATACAATGGTCTTTTTTAGTCAAATGTGACATTTATCTTATCCTAATATTGACTTTATTGAATGGAACCTGACTTTTCTATTCCTGTGGGGAGAGAGGTTTTACAGTTAAATGAATTGAGTCTGTTTAAATTGAATATCAACAACTCTTAAGTGAAAACCAGGATCTAGTCAGGGGAAGTAGAATTGAGGCCCAGATAAAATCTGGAATGGATTCTTCTCCATCCAGGTTCCTGAGCCATGGCAAGGAGGTGAAAAGTTTGGCCATGCTTGAATTTACAGAAATAGCCTGTGATTCCACTAGAACCATGCTGTATACAGGAAGCAGGTACAGAAATGCCAGTGGTTTTTACTGGTGGATCCAAATGCCTGACTCCAGCAGTGGGCCAGACAGATGGGAACACTGAGCTACTGCTGTTAGTAAACTCCCTCATCTCAGGTTCCAAGATGGTCCTGGAAAGCATTTCTTATTTTTATTTTCTGTTGACTGGTCTTAGGTGTAGGTAAGAGAGAATGATCCCTATCCACTTCATTTTTCCCCCTCCTAATCTAATTTTTATTGATAGCTTTTGTTTTTACATCACTTTGAAATATTGCCAAAACTTGCCATCAGGAATATAGCATTTCTAGAGGTGAATGTCGTTGTGTTGCAGGCGATTGTTCAAGACCCTATTTGGGGTTTTCTTGGCAAAGAAAATGGAGTGGTTTGCCATTTCCTTCTTTAGTGAATTAAAGCAAACAGAGGTTAAGTGACTTGCCCAGGGTCACACAGCTAGTAAGTGTCTGAGGCTAGATTTGAACTCACATCATCCTGACTCCAGGCCTAGGACTCTAACCACTATACCACCTAGTTGCCCATCTAACCACAAGTAGATGCCTGGAGGTAAACCCATGGCTATAAAGTCCCCCCTCTTACTGCATCTTTTCCCTTCAAATACAGTAAGATAAACCAATAAATTACCTTTAGACACCTGCTATAAATCAAATGGGCAGCTAAGTGGCATAGTAGATAGAGTCCCGGACCCGGAGTTAGGAAGACATGAGTTCAAATCCGACCTTAGACACTTACTAGCTGTCTGACCTCAGTTTCCTCTTCTGTAAAATGAACTGCAGAAGGAAATGGCAAACCATTCAAGAATCTTTGCCAAGAAAACCCCAAATGGGGTCACAAAGAGTCAGACATGACTGAAACAACTTACAACAAAATATGTCTAATGATGGTACTAGGTTTTTTGAGAGGAATTTAAAAGTGGTTGAAAATGTGTAGATCTCATATGATTTTTTTTAAATTAAATTTTCCTTTTTTCACTCAGCAAAAATCTGCCTCTCTCCTACCTTCTTCCTCTCCTCCAATGAAAAAGAAAAACAAACCCCCTGCTAAACAAATGTGTAATCAAGCAAAACATATTTCTTTTGTAGCTATGTCCAGTGTCCTTGTATTCCTATAGACCCTCAAACATTGCCTGTTCCTATTTTTGCTTATCTTTGCCAATTTGCATGGAGCGAAATAAAACCTCAGAACTGTTGTAATTTGCATTTTTCTTTCTATTAGTGATTTGGAGCAGCACCTGGCTCAGTGCCTGTTACATAATAGATACAACAAAATCTTGTTGATTAAAATATTTGCATGTGATCATTTATAGTTTAGCAAATCTTTTGAATACAGTTTGTTCCTATTCTTTGACTACTTAACTAGTTAAGGGATGACTCTGCTGTTTGTTATATATTTGTATCAATCTTTGGTTTATTTTGGTTATCAGATTTTATTAGTGATGTGTGATACAAAGATTTTCCCAATCTATCATTACTCTTCTAATTCTGTCTTAATTGATTTCATTCATGCAAAACCTTTTAAAATTTATGTAATCAAACTCTTCATTTTATCTTTTTATTTTTGGCCTCTTAAAAGTTACGGTCTACTCCATTCCTTGTTTGGTTAAACTTCTCTCCTTAGTTGTAGAATTTATAAAGTGCCTATATGTGTCAGCCACTGTGCTAAATGCTTTATAAATTTCATCTCATATGACCCTTACTATAACCCTGTGAGATGGGTGCCATTACTATTCCCATTTTACAATTGAGGAAAATGAGGCAAGCAAAAATTAAGTGACTTGCTAAGGGTTACACATCTAGTAAGTGTCTGAGGCTGAATTTGAACTCAGGTTTTCTTGACTTCAGGCCCAAGACTCGAACGGGTGAGGTCTCTAGCTAATCTTGTTCTTACAATGACTACCTGGCCTCCCTACCACTATTCTTCCTAGCCTGCTAGACTGATCATGACTCTTTTACTTCTCTATTCAAACACCTTCAGTGGTTCCCTATTGACTCCTGAGAATATTTCAAATTACTTAGCCTGGCATTTGTAGCCTTTACAATATAATTCAAAACTACCACTGAGCTTATCCTTACTCTATAGCCCTTCACTTATTTCATCACCAACCTCTCTCCTTCTAGCTGACCTATGCATCCACAGTCAATATATAGAAATTTCTCTTCTTTTTCTCCCATCTCTTCCCATACTAATGTTTGCCTTTTTAAACCCATCCAATTTTCAAGATCCCAGTGAAAAGCCACCTCCTCCACAAAGTCTGATACTTCTAATAAATAAAAACAACGTTAGGTTGCAGAATTCATTAATGGCAATGACCCCTCTTGGTTTTAAAAACAAATGATGAAACAAGCTTTCCTCTTAGTAGAGAGATGGGGAACCAATGGGTATGGAATGTTGTACGCATTGTCAGATGCAGTAGTTGTTGGGGTTGTTTTTTTGTAACCATTTTTCTTTGTTACAAGAAAAGGGTTCAGTGTAGGGGAGTTGTGGAAGAAAATGGCTTGTGCAAAAAAAAAAAAGGATGATTATAGAACTTAACAAACATATGTGACAGCATAAACAACAAATTATTATTTTTGAGAAAACCAAAAGAATGAAAGGAAAGCATGTGGCAATTGGGGTGTGTCATCTATTGAGAATTCATGGAAGAATACAGACAAGAATTATACAGAAAACAAAGAAGAGTTGTGATTTGTTTTGGTGAGGGGAATATCCACATAACTGAAATGTTGGATCCATTATGTATCAAGTTATCTTACTGAATAATAAGCTACTTAAAGGAAAGGACCAAATTTTATTAATCTTTGGGTCTATTTCAAGGCCTAACAAGATGTCTTATACATAGAAGGTAATGGCAATAAATGTTGAATATTAAACAGACCTCTACCTCTCTGAATCTCACTCAGAGGTTGCTTACTAAGAGAGTCAACATCTTTAGCCACCCCAGATGCTACTGCAGACCTTACACACTTTCATTTTCTTGGAGGAAGGAAGAATATATCTTTCACTGGGGATAAGGAACCCACTTAGGGACAAACCAACTACCTTGTCATACCAGAGAGGATTTGGAGGTCATATCAGTTTTTTCTTAGCATCTCTTCTGAGCTCCTTCAAAGCAATGCCTGGAACATAGTAGGTGCTTACTAATAAATTCTAGTTGACTGCAAGTTGATTGAAGGACTATGGTGGGGAGAAGAGAAGTGGATGCCTTGGAGTCTATTCTCAGCCAGGAGTCAGTGGCAGGCTTATCTTGCTGTTCACAGAGAGCACCATTTTTCCTAAGCATTCCTTTTCCCTGTATAAAAGCAGATGAGTTTCAATTAAAATGAGGTCATGGTCTATTAAATGACTGCTGGAGTCTGTGAAGGCAGTGAGTCACCTGTGTGCATGTCAATTGCTCATGGCTATTTTTTCAGAATATGGGCTTCAGTCTCTGGGAGTGGGTTCAGGAGTAGGCAGCTGAGGCATATCACTGGGAATTTACACGTCCTGGGAGAGTTCCAAGAATAATGCCTTTGCTTCTCTGCCCACAACCCCACAAAACCTTAGGAAAGAGTCTCTGCTCTTCTCTTGCTCCAAAAGTAAAAACAAGCACATTTCTAGTTAGTCAGCAAAGCTTATTGTTAAGCTGCACTAGAGAGAAAAGAGATACTCTTCTACCCTACCCATCAGTTGTGCCCTCCCCACTCAAAAACCAACCAAAACTGGGAGACAAGATCCTGATCCTTGAGAAGGCATGCCATGACCCGAGTAAGGAGGCATGATCCCATTTAGAACACTTTCTGGGGTTTTGCACAGTTTGCACCTAATGAGTTAGGTTTGGGCAGCCTCCTCAAAATAGGCTGGGGGAAGCCTTTATGGTGAATTTTGGGAATGTGTTCTGTCTTCTGTAATGGTCAACTCAGTGGACCCAATTGAAGTCCAAGTGGAAATTCTGGGTATTCTGAAAAGTTGGGAATATAGAAGGTAGCATTGAGTTTAGTGGGTGGAGTGTTTGAGAAATAATTAGTCTTGAAATATAACTTCTGCTCTAGCAAGGATCCTCAGAGAAGGAAGGGATTGAGGAAGAGAAGCAGGTTTTGGAGAACTGTGTGTGTGTGTGTGTGTGTGTGTGTGTGTGTGTGTGTGTGTGTGTGTGTGTGTGTGTGTGTGTGCCCACGTGTGCATGCACACACTTGCCCTCTAGATGGCTTGAATTCTAAGTTTAATCTCTTCACTTTTTTTCCTGGGCACCCCAAGCATTGCAGAGGTGGATTTTCTCTCATCTTAGAATTAGGTAGAATTTTAGAGCTGGAAGAAATCCTAGAAATCATTTAATTCAATGGCCTCATTTCATAGATGCAAGGTAGCAGAGTATAGTGGAAATAGCATTGAACCTTACAATCAGATGACTTGAGTCTAAATGCTGACTAAGACATTTATTGACTAGAGAAGCTGCTTCTCTGAATCAATCAACCAACAAGCATTTATTAAGTGTCTAAATATGCCAGGCACTCTGCTAAGTACTAGGGATACAGAGACAGAAGTGAAACATTACCTGCCCTCAAGAAGCTTATAGTCTGTGGAGAGCCAACATTTACATATTTAAGTATTTACATAGTTTGTACAAAATAAAGGCAAAATATTTTGGGAGAATGGGTAGAAGGTACTAATAACTGGTGTCAGGAATGGCTCATAGGTCAGTTTTCTTATCTGGAAAATGGAAATAAGATAATAATACTTGTATGTGCTACCTTACAGAACTATGAGGAAGAGGTTTTGTAAACTTGAAAGTGCTATTTGAACCAGAGCTATTACTCTTATTATTATTAAGATAAAGTTTCCAGTGGCATCTATTAAGTCCTTTTCCAATGCCACATTCATTGTGTCACGAAGATCTCTGGTTTCAACAGAGTCTTGCTCTAATGCCTCAATTCATTGTGTCATGGAGGTCACCTTGGTTTCACCAGGACATTGTCAACAGATCACATGGGAGAAAGGGGTTATAGATCTTTCACTTTGTTGAACTGGCTAACCCAAATTTGGAAAAACTCATCAACAGGTGGGCCATAGAGTATTGAAATTTTTTGTCTACTATGATGTTTAAAGATCATTTATTAAGTTACAGAGAGATCGTTAGTTGAAGAAACATCCACATAAATGAAATTATAGTCCTTGAAACAAGTTAGTAAGAGGATCTATGGAGAGCTGAAATGATTGGCCTGAAGTTGCATAGTTATCAAAGCCTGTACTAAGGACTTTATTCTCAAAGCTGCATTTCACTATAATACATAGCTTTTCTTTTACCTAAATATCCCTTGGTAAGTCCATGGATAGAGAAAATAATTAGCACATGTAGCTTTTTTCTGTCCCTAAAGAAGCAGTTGCAGTTTAGTAGATAGAGAACCAGCCTTGGAAACAGAAAGACTAGGGTTTTGAGTTATGGCTCTTAACACAAATTGCTTGTCTGTATGACTCTGGGCAAGGCAATCAATATCTCAGTGTTTTAGTAACTTTCTAAATTATAAATTACAGTGAAAGTGAAGGGAGTGTTTCAGAAATAGTCTTGGAATATATTTTCTTCTACTGTACCAGAGCGAGTTCCTCAGAGTGGATTACAGAGGAAGAGAAGCAGGTTCTAGGGAGCTCTCTGTACATGTGCATATGTGTATGTATGTGTATATATCTAATACATTGTGTGTGAGTGACATCTTCAATCAGAGAGCTGCAATGGAAGAAGTAGTTTCATCATTGAGGAGTGAGTTCCCTATATCAGTGAAATCATAAGGCCACTTCCTATCCCTAGGCAGCTTTTAATTTATTAAATTAGATTTAAATTATTATTATAAATCATTTTAAATTATATAAATTAAATTATTAAATTAAATTAAATTTATTAAATTAAATTATTAAATATTTGCATCTCATCTAACTTCCATAATGACTTGAGGCAGCTAAATGGTTAAAAGAACATAGATGTATGTATATATAAAAGAACATATTCTAGGCACCTAATCTGTCGGATCTGGACCCCTAAAGTTGGACCTCAATTATTATTGCAAAGGGTTCATGATTCCATACATGCAACCAGAAGTATTATTTTGCTCTTTATTGAATAGCACTCTATCACTTTCAAAGCATTTCTATAATAACAATTAATAATAGATAAAGTTTATATTGCCCCTACCATTTGCCAGACACTGTCCTCAATGCTCCTTCGATTCTCACAACAACCTTGGGAAGGAGGTGCCATCATTATCCCCACTTTACAGTTGAGGAAACGGGCAAACAGAAGTTAAGTGACTTGCCCAAAGTCACACAGCTAGTAAGTGTCTGAGTTGGACTTCCCCGCTCCAGGCCCAGCCCTGTATCACCTAGCTGCCCATATGTTATAGAGCATGGATAATGGGTTTTGTTTCTACTGTACGATTGATGCTACACCTGTTCCCAATAGGAGAAAAGTTCTTTGAAAGTATTTTTTGAACAAAATTTGCAAGTGGCTGACTTACACCTACATGTTTGTACATCACCCAGGATGATCTGATTGAGCCAAAAAATAGCCCATGCTTTCCCCCCACAGCATAGGTCTGGGAAACTGGATTTTCTTCATTTGTTGCAGTGAAATTTAAATGTCTTAAACAGCTGGATCTGGAACCAAATGAAGCTTTCATCGTTTTAGTCAAATAGCTAGTCTGTCTTATTAAGTGATTCTTTATAACAAACCAAAAGAAAAACTAAAAAAAAAAAAACCACTTTGGTAGACAATAAATATCTCACATATATCAATCAATGAATCAATCAACAGGTATAAATACCTTTTATCTGCCAGGTTAGAAACTAGGTATGTATTACTCCTTTTCAAAGGTATATAGATACTGATATGATTAAACAAATGTAAACTTCATTTAAAAGTGCTACTGAATTTATAGTAGCTTTCTGTCATGTATTTCTCAAAGGATAGTAACAGTACAGTAATTATCATAGGAGGGTCCAAGAAATGTTTTGATATTAAAAAAGGGGTTCTCATGTTTTGTCCTGTGGCATATACAAATTTTCTGCTGTGTTGGAACCCACACAGGGTCCTCATCCCTCAGTTCACTTCTTCCTTTGGAGGGAGGAAGGTAGGGCAATTGGGGTTAAGTGACTTGCCCAAGGTCACATAGCTAGTTTTGTGTTAAGTGTCTGAGGTCGGATTTGAACTCAGGTCCTTCTGACTCCAGGGCTAGTGAGTGCTCTATTCACTGCTCCACTTGGTCATATTCTTTCTGTAATTTAAGCCCTATTGATTCCTTTTGTTATTATATTGTTCATTTCCCAATTTATGTCCCTCCCCATTGAAATCTTCCCTGTGATAAAAAAACAAAGTCAACCAATAGAGCCAAGTCAACTAACAGCTTATGTTAACATTCCACACATGTAGGCCCCTCCTCCCCCATCTTTCTACTGAGAAGAGGAAGGAGTGCTTCATTATTTGTTTTCTGTGACCTACATTATAATTAATCACAATTTGCCCAGCTGTTAACCTTGTTTTCATTTGTATTATTGTGTATATCTTTCCTTGTTTCTGATGATGTCAATTCATATTTCTTCTCATGTTTCTTCGAATTCTCTCCTGAGTCATAGTCTTTTTTAAAATTCAATTTTTATTAATTCATTAAAAAAACAACTACATTAATGAACATACTCATCCCCCCCCCAGAGAGTTATCCCTTCTAGCAAAAATTTGAAAAGATTAAAAATAAAACAGTTTAGCAAAACTAACCAATACATTGAAAAAGTCTGATATTATACACAGTGTGAAATGCTATAGGTCCCTACCTCTGCAAGGAAGGATGGCAAGGTTCCTTCTCATATTTCTTCCTAGGCCATATTCTTAAAGATTGTGCAAAACAGAGATTTTAAAGATTATAATCAGAACTTTCAAAAGTAGAAGTATTCAAATTAATGGAAAAAGATAATCTACTGAGAGAGATAAGAAGAGGTACTAGGACTTTAACAAGTAGTTCCTGACAGGTAGTGGGGACCTGGAATCAGGAAGACTCATCTTCCTGAGTTAAAATCTGACTAGCTGTGTGACCCTGGGCAAGTCACTTAACCCTTTCAGTTTCCTCAATTGCACAATGAATTAGAGAAGGAACTGACGAACTACTCCAATATCTTTGCTAAGAAACCCCAAATGGAGTCACAAAAAGTTGGATACAACCAAACAACAACAAACCTGACAGGTTACTGTAAAGTTTTCACCAGTTTACAGCTTTCTATGATTATGGTTTTCAGAAGCGTTCAGATCTACAGGCTGTCATAATCCACCGGAAATGAGGAGAAAGGGAGTGGGAAAGGTCCAGTGGTAGTTTTGAACAATGTTAGCAGCATACTGACAAGGCACAGCACATTTCCATGGGACCAGGCCACTGTAGGATTTCTAAGAACTTTCTTCAGTCTTGCTTCTATTCCTTCTCAAAGTACAGAAAGAACAGGTGACTTCACAGTCCACTGGGAAAATGCCCACTTGTCCTTTGTGCTAATCTGAGGCTGTTGGAAAAATGTGCTTCTGTCCAGCCACAGAATCAATCATTTTTCCAGTGGATTTTGCTTTTTCTGCCTCTCTCTTTTTCTGGCTGTGTTAAATGACTGTAACATAATTGATCAGATGATGGGATTGATGGGCAGCTTTTTGAATTGCTATTCACAGGGCAGAAACACTGGGCCTATAGTTTCTGGATCTGACATGCATGTGCGCATGTGGAGAAGTAGATTCTCAGAAGTTTTCCACTTTGTTTTAGAGTTAACTTGTTAACTTGTGTATTATGTGTGTGTATATA
Organism: Gymnobelideus leadbeateri; assembly: GCA_011680675.1. Lineage (NCBI taxonomy): Eukaryota > Metazoa > Chordata > Mammalia > Diprotodontia > Petauridae > Gymnobelideus > Gymnobelideus leadbeateri. The sequence goes on from WOXC01011302.1 coordinate 754,590, forward strand.
TTTTTAGATTACATATGTGTTTGCACATGTATGTGTGCACGTGCTTGTGTATTATGCACACACATTGTATTTCAATATGGTATCATCGCTTTCCTTTTTAATCCAATGTATTTTATTCCATGTACTTAAAAACATTATTCTGAAGAGTCCATAGGCTTTACTACATTGCCAAAGGGGTTCATGACACAAAAATGGTGGAGAAACTCCAGGTCAGCAACAATGTTGCTTTTCTTTCACCCAAGAAGAAAACAGAAAAACTAAAGGTTCTGTAGTGACTATGACAGTAAAATTTAGAAATCCCAGACTTAAGCAGAAAAAGTATTTTGGAAGAAAGAAAGCTGGGCTAAGTGAACTAAAGCAGAGAGTTGTTGAGTATGCAGGGAGAAATGGAAATACGGCCACAGCACAGTTACATTCTCAGCTTAGGTGGTGAGTGGATTTCTGCCCCCAGCAAAGATACTTTTCCACATCAACTAATGAATCTCCAACACAAATGTTTTGAAACATTTCCCATGTGAGGGAATAATCTCCAATCTTATGCAAAAGAATAAACATCCCTCCTCACTCCCTTTCAAATATTTCCTTCCCCACCAGCTTACCCTCTGGTTTTTGTGTTACTAGACTGATTGAGGTGTCTTGTGGAGGCCCGGCCTCTTTGTTTGGCTCTCCCCACAAGTTAATTTTCCCAGGGTCATGCCAGGATCCTTCACTATGGACACAGGATTTTCCTTCAAGTTATTTTCCACAACCTACAGCAGCTTTGGGCTTTCAGGATCCTTATTTAAAGAAATTTGCATTAATAGCTCTTTGGGGCCCCCTCATTTACATGCACGTTTAAAGGGCAGAACTTTGGGGAATGAAATGCAAAATGTGAAAGCCTTGCATGGGGGCTCTACACACCCACCCAGGCCCTTGAAAGAGAACATAGTTAACTTTGTTACTTTTATATTTGAAGATGTATACACACATGGATGCTCCAAAATGCCTCAACTCCTTTATTTTCTCATAACTTAGGGATCATAACAGAAAGCAGTGCTGTTGTATCTTTTTCCTCTTCTTCCCCCACCCCCTCACCCCCTTCTTTAGACCAGTGGTTTGAAACCATAGAAAGGAGGGAGGCCTGGGAAATGGAACATTAATTCAGATTCATTGAGCATATTCTTCCCAGAGGTTAGCGGTGTTTTGCAGCTGGTAGTAGACACTATTTTTTTTTTCTATTATTATCTTATAAACAAAATTTTTGTGTGTTGCTGATTCTGATTATAGATTTGTCAAAACATTACTGGTATTTTATTTATAAATAAAATAAGTTTATGATATAAGTGTGGTACACTGTTGCCATGTAGGTTTATGTGTGTGCATGGGGCATAAGTTTGTGTTCTAGGGAGTATTTATAATATGGGAAAAATGTTTAAAATTTCCTTCCTTCCTTCCTTCCTTCCTTCCTTCCTTCCTTCCTTCCTTCCTTCCTTCCTTCCTTCCTTCCTTCCTTCTTTCCTTCATTTTCCCCTTCTCTCCTTCCTTCCCTTTTTCTCTTTCCTCTCCTCTTCTCTCTTTTCTCCTGTCCTGGACTTTCCTGTCTTTTCTTTTCATCTCTCCCTCTTAAACAAGCTGGGAAATGTAATCGCCACTCACAGGTCAGGCCTCCATTCTGATTTGCTAGGGAGCTTTGACTTGCATTGGTCTTCTAGGCTTTGACCAGCTCCATTTTCTAATTCAGGCTGGTTCACCCCTCCATAGGCAGCCCAATCACCCTTAGTCCCCTTTTCTTGTGGATCCCATATTAATTAATGTGAACATCCAATCAGCTTTGCTCACTGCAGCTCAGACCTACTCAAGTGATCTGCTTGTCTCAGCAGGAATTACGGTGTATGCCACCATTCCTGGCTTAAAATGATTTCAATATCTTGATGAATCCATGATATCTCAATGTTGGTACTCACTCCATGTGTATAGATTATCATAATTCGTACAACTTTCAAAATTGTATCTTTTTTGCGTTATTGTATAAGTTGTTCTGCTCCTGCTCCTTTTGTCCTTTCTCAATTTATATAGGTCTTCAAAATGATTATTTTTGTGTAACACAGGAACTTTTACAAAGGAATGTTTACTTCAAAAGATAATAATAAATATATAAATTTACCCCCTCAAAACGTGGGAGACATAATCTTCCTCCCTTGTACCATTCTCTAGGGAGATGAAGGGGACTGACATTATGATTTAACTTGGTTCACATAGAGCACAGTTACAGTTCAAGTCCAAAACCCCTAGGACTCCAGTCCTGGGTATGCTGGCTTTTCAGGGATTCCAAGTATGGTTGGCTGGCTACACCATTCCACCTGCAGCCCTGGCTCCAAGGCTGCCATGGCTTACACTCCTGGTCCATGAGGATCATCTCCAGCACATGAAAATGAGAAGGACAAACAATATAGAACAGAAATAAATATCTCATGGTCCATTTTTCCAAGCCAGGGCAGAAGAGGGAACAGATTCAATTCAGGCTGTACACATTGTTTTTTGTTTTTAAAGAAACTTTTTTTGAGATGGTCTTTTTTATTTAGTATTGTATTTCCCTCCAGTTACATGTAATTTAACATTCCTTTTTTATGGTCATAAAAATGATTTTTATTTAAACTTTGCAAAGCATTCATCTTGACAACAATACTATGAGGTATAGGTGGTTCAAGTCTTATTATGCCCCATGGAGACTCCATGGATGGAGGTAAAATGATTTGCTCATCCTGAAAGGCGTGCTTGGTAGGGTTTAAGAGTCTGGCACAAAGAAATGCAAGCTCATCTTAAATTAAGTGGCTTCCCATAGCAGCAAATATAGACTTCTCTGTTTGGCATTTAAAGCTCTTCACAACCTTGGCTCCAATCTGCCCTTTTAGTCTGGTTACATATTGCTTGCTTCCACGATGGTCCAAAGGTCCTTTATTTTTCCTCATGTCTCGTGTTCCACTTCTGGGCTCCATGACTTTGTTTTGACTGTTCCCTTTGCCTGGAATGCATCCTCTTTTTGCCTGTGTCTCTTAGAATCACAGACCTGCTCTTGGCTGCCTTTGTGACCTTAGATTTTCAGTGAATCTCCTTGGGCTTCAGTTCCTTATCAGTGGAATGAGAAGGCTGGACTAACTGGTTTCTGAGTTCCCTTACAATGCAAAATCTGGAATCCTATGAATATATGGACATAGCTTTCTTGAGACTCTGCTGGAGCATCACCTTCTATAGTATGTCTGTTCTGATTCTCCCAGCTTTTGCTATCCTCTCCCTCCAAAATCAGCTTCTATATATTTGGTCTCTATGTGTATGTGTATGGACATCTTGTCTTCCCAAAAGAATGTGAGTTCTTTTCATTTGTTTGGATCTGTTTAATAGCATCTTGATTTCTCATAAAGTCACTAGCTTCCATTTGCTCCAGTCTAATTCTGAAAGAATGATTCTCCTCAGTGAGCTTTTGAGATTCTTTTTCTATCTGGCAAATTCAGCTTTTTAAGGCATTCTTCTCCTCATTGCCTTTTTGAGCCTCTTTTTCCATTTAAGTTAGTCTATTTTTTAAGGTGTTATTTTCCTAAGTGAGTCTCATTTTATACTTTTCTTGCGTCTTTCTCATTTCTCTTCCCAATTTTTCTCCCACTTCTCTTATCTGCTTCTTAAGGTCCTCTATGGCCTGTAACCAGCTTGTATTTTTATTTGGGGCTTTTGGTGCAGGATTTCTGACCTCACAGTCCTCCTCCTGTTCCATGCTTTGATCCTTTTTGCCCCCAAAATAGGAGTCTAAGGTTGAATTTTTCTGTTTATTTTGTTTCCTTTGCCTAGGCATGTTGCCACTCAATTACTTGACTTTTGGGCTTGTTGCCACAGTAGGACTGCTACCAGCCAGGGGAGCTTCCATCCCAAACATTGGGCTTTTCTCAACTTCCAGAGGTATTAGTTGGGTGGCCTCTGTGAAGCCTCCACATACTCTGGCAAGCTGGTCATACACCCCAAGACCTCCACCCCAGACTGTAATCCAGATCCAAGAAGGGTAAAGCAAGAACAATTACCCCCCAGACTGATCGCCAGATCCCCCTACAATTCACAGGCCAGGAGCTGAAGCTGCAAAGTGGCAATGTGGCACAAGCTGCGCCAGCTCCTCAGCGGCTTCTTGCCCCCAGGAGAAAGAGGCCACACGCTCTCCCAACCAGTCCCAAAGTCCATAGGGCACTGACCTCTCACTTTGTTCTAGGCATCTATGTGTTGATAATTCTGGAAACGCCATAGTTGCTGGTGTTCTGGGGTCCCTCCAGCTGGCTGCTGGTCTGGCTGCCCTGCGGCTAAAACCTCTCACTCACGTGGATATGGACTAGGCTCCCAGAGCTGTGCTGGTGCTCCCTACTGGGCTGCTGGGCTGTCCTCAGTGGGAGGTTAGCTTCTCTGTGTCATTTTGTGGGTTCTGGAGCTCCAGAAGTCGTTCAGAGTCCCCCTTTTACATAATTTTGAAGTGGTGTGGGCTGGAGCTCCGTGGAAGTGCTGTTTCTACTCCGCCATCTTGACTCCGCCCCCCCTAACATTCATTTTTTAAAACTTTGAGTTCCAGATTCTCTCTCTTCATCCCCACCCCACTCATTGAGAAGGCAAGTAATTTGATATAGGTTATACATATGTAGTCATGCAAAACATATCCATGAAAGAAAACATAGACAAAAAACTCAAGAAAAATAAAGAAAGTTTTAAAAAAAGTAAGCTTCAATCTGTATGCAGACACCATTTTCTTTGGGGATAGAGAGCATTTTTCATCATAAGTCCTTCAGAGTTGTCTTGGATCATTGTATGCTGAAAATAACTAAGTCATTCACAGCTGATCATCTTACAATATTGCTGTTATTTTGGACAGTACATTTTACTTTGCATCATCCTATGCAAGTCTTTCCAGGTTTTTTTGAGAACATCCTGCTCATTATTTCTTATAATACAATGGTATTCTTTCGTAATCACATACCACAACTTGTTCAGCCATTCCACAATTGATGGGCTTCTCTTCAACTTCTAATTTTTAACCCCCCAGAAAAGAGCTGCTGTACATATAGGTCCTTTTCCTTTTTTTAAAATCTCTTTTGTGATACAAACCTAGAAGTAGGTCAAGGGGTATACGTGGTTTTATAGCCCTTTGGGCATAGTTCCAAATTGCTCTACAGAATGGTTGAATCAGTTCACAATTCTACCAACAGTTTATTAGTATCCCTCTTTTCTCACATCACCTTCAACATTTGTCATTTACTTTTTCTGTCTTATTAGTCAATCTAATAATTATGAGGTAATACCTCAGAATTGTTTTAATTTGCATTTTTCCAGTCAATAGAGTATTTTTCCATTTGAAAGCTGATCATATTTTTTAATCACTTGTCAGTTGGGGAATGGCTTTTATTTTTATAAATTTTGGGGGGGTCTGCATTCTTGCTAAGCATAGGAGATAGTTGTCAAACAGAACAAAGCTGAAAGATGGCAGAGAAGAGGATGTGGCCCAAAAGGAGCAAATGGTAGCCAACTAAAGGAGGCTACCCCCTCCCACTTGGAAGGGACCACAAGGCCTTGAAAGTCTGTTTCCATGTAAAACTGGGCATGCCCAGAGAAGCCTGGGTTATATTTGTAATATTGGTATTATATTATAAATGGTTTTTCTGGTTCTGCTGGCTTTATTCTGCATCAGTTCATACGAGTCTTTATATGTCTTTTGGAAATAATTTATTTCCTCATTTTTTTTATATCACAGTAGTATTCTGTCATATTAAAATAACACAATTTGTTCAGCCATCCCCAATTAATAGGCATCCATTTAGTTTCCAGTATATTTGCCATTACAACAAGAGCTGCTATATATCTTTTTGTGTATTTTTGTACATGTAGAACTTTTCTTTATTTTATTTCTTTAGGTAATAGACTCAGCAGTGTATATTTAGGTCAAAGGGTATGATGTACTGTTTAGTAACATTTTATGTATAATTCTAAATTGCTTTCCAGAATGGCTATACCTATTCAAAGGTCCAACAATAGTGCGCCAGTGGGCTTGTTTTCCTACAGTCTTTCCAATATTTATCATTTTCTTTTTTTGACATTTTTGCCAATCAAACCTCAGAATTGTTTTAATTTGCATGAACATCCACAATTCTAGAGCACTGATGATGAAGCCTGCTGATCATCTCCAGAGAGAGAGGTAATGCATTCAGGATGCAGAATAAAACATTTATTTTTTAAAGCATGGACACTGAGGAAATTTATTTTGCTTGACCTTGCATATTTGTTTCAGGGAAATTATTTTTCTCTTTCTTTTCCCCCCCAATAGGTTGGGGGTGGCGTGGGAGGGAGAGAAAATAACTTTCAATTAATTTTTAAAAAAATAAAATTTTAACAACAAAGACAACATTAATCAATAATATAACTCAGGTTATATACAATGGGCAACACAACAGTACTACTCTGATAAGGCTACAAAACTGATCTTCCTTTCTTTTAACAAACAATTACATGTCCTATTAGCTGTCGTTACTCTTTAGCATTACTTTTATTAATTGTTTTCAGGGAGTATGCTTTGTAAATTTCTGTTTGTCTGATATGTGAAATTAAAATTGATCAATAAAAGAGAAATTTTAAAGCTATATTATAACCCATTCATGCCTTATCCTATATGATTTTTTCCTCATGTTCTTCCATAAATCCTCCATGAAGATCTAACCAATGTCTTGGAAGGCTTCTTCTGAGTCTTTTAATATTTTGCAGATACATGGGCTGCCCACCCTGTGCTCTAGCTAAGTGTTTCACTTCTATCAGTTCATTTAATCCTCCAATCAATCCATGGAATAAAGGTGTTAATATTTCCATTTCACAGACAAACAAATTGAGACTCAGAGAGGCAGAGTTTGGCCTGGGCTTCATGGCTACTCAGTATCAGAGGCAAATGATGAACCCAGGTCTTATTATCTGTAAGCCAAGCAGCCACATTGTGCCACATGACTTCTTTTCTTGTGAACTTTTTTCAATGACACTTATTGCATGCAAGACATCAGTGGTATTGTTCTTCAACTTACATGTACCCTCTAAGAGATCTTTGGGTCATCTGAATTTTTATGAGATTGATTTGCAGCAACATATCAACATTGGAAGAATAGTGGCATTAAAAAGATGGAATTAGCATCAGGGAGAAATTTGGGATTGCTGGTAGCGCTGTATGTTTTCCCAAATTCAGTCCAGTCTAGTCTTCTCTAGTTCAATTTTGGATCCAGCTTGTCCTCTATCTGTGGTGCTTATCTGAGATGGACTAAAAATGGGTCACCCATCCAATTTCCTGTCATCCTCTGGGTGATATGCATTTTTCAGTTACATGTTTTTTCCTTAGTACATTCCTAGACCAATGTAATGTGAGTGCTGTGGATCTCATTAAATGAGTTTTGGAGCTCAGAATAAACAACACAATGTTATCCACAGGAAGGAGCATTTGGAGAACTTTGGTATCTGGAGAATCCTACTTTCATTTGGATTATCCTCATGGCATCTTCCATGAGAATTTTGATTGTCTTTAGTGAACATAAGTTCCTATTGTATGCCTTGCATGATAAGTACTACTCCTCTGCTTCATGGTGGTACAGAGGTGACTCTGGGCTCTTCAAGGCTATTGTAGTGGAGAACAAGCTCAGGAAGGCCCTCCAAGCTAAAAAAAAATGCTCTTTACTATAGATTCACAACAAAACTAGGTTTGCTATCTGAGGACTACCCTACCTGAGTTACCTACCAGGTTGGCCAAAAAATGATTCATTTTTATCTGCTGCAGTTTACAAAAGCTGTCTGCTAATTATTAGATAGGAGGCTTAATGGAGAGAATGCTGGAAGTGTCATGACCCTGCATAAAGTACTTAACCTCTCCCAATCTCAGTTTCCTCATTTGTAAAGTGGAAATGGTAACAATACCTACCTCACAAAGTTGTTGTGAGGATCAAATAAAATTAACAGACCTTTCAGGGTTAGCTATCTTCATCATTATTGTTATGTCACTAGAGTAATTGTAATCTTCAGTGGCAAAGAGAATACCTATACTTACAATACCACAGATCCTTGAAGTGCTCAAATATGACCAGTTTTCATTTTGGTTGCCTCTCTCAAGGCATCTTGTATTCATGGAAACACCCTAGAGAAAAGCCTTTGAATTTCTGCTTAGTCTACCAAAGATGTGTTGGGGTTTTTGGTTTATTATTATTTTTTTTTGCAAACAACAATGACAGAATGGGATATTTTATTCTTTATAATTCCCAGTCAACTATGTTATCTCTGAAGATGTGGTCTCCTCTAGAGAGTAATCTCTAAAAGCTTACCTGTTCTCATATTTTCACCAGACACCCATGACATATGTATAGTCTTTTAAAAAATTCTCAGAATTTTTTTAGAAATGATAAAATGGGTATATGGATGAGTACTGATATCTTCTTGGTGGACTTTTTTGGCTATTAATACTGTCTTCAAGTCTTTCCATTTCTTTCCAGATTTCCCTTCTTATTAGATTTTGAAATTTGATCCCTGGATGCTTTTAGAATTGTGTGGCCTCCAGCATGGATTTCCTCACTCTATATTTACTTAAAACCAGCTGCCCTTCCTGACTTCATCTCCTTGAGAGCCATTTTCACTTCTTCAAATGGTACTTTGGATAGTGAGATGTTACAGTCTAAATGTCATGATTCCAACTGTCATAGAAGATGAGATTGTTAAAGAAATACCAGGAATTCCGTTCCCCGTTAGACTTATTTGTTGTCCTTCTAATTTCCCTACCTTGAAGATTTGTTGTGGGGGTCAAATGCGATAATTGTAAAAGCTATTAGCACTCTGCCTGGCCCATAGTAGACTCTATAGAACGCTTATTCCTTCTCCTCCCCCCCACCCCCTTCCCTTCACGTATAAATGCCCTTGGGAAACTGGCTTTGTTTGGTCTCACACCAAGATTTCTATAAGTTCTATTGCCTTCCACTGCTTTTTGCTGTTTTGGGCAAGGATAATGCTATTTTATGAGATGTTGATGCAGTCTCCCGTCCTTCTCCACAGTGTTTTGCAAATGAGCTTGTAATCTAAACTGGTGTTGCCCTTGGCTACAAAGTCTTTCTGGTTGGCAAGGAAATGAAGCGCTTTATAGTTGAGTCATTTTCTGGATTCTTCTAACTTCTTTATTGTCGTGGTTGTTTTTATATAGATCAGACTTCTACAAGAAAGGGGATAGTGTGTTTATTTTTGTCCATTTTCCACTTTCAGTAATTCAAATAGATCGAAATGGAGTTCTTGTAATTGCATGCAGCCTCTTCTTATCCCCCTAATCTTTTCTTTTAATGTGATGTTAATTTTGACCTTTGCTCTAACCAGTTGAAGATATGACTGAAAACAGACAGCTGATTCTGAAATGAATCCCACATCGATAATCAGTCATTTCCTGTCTCCTAAGATGTAGTCAATTTTTGTGTGTGCAGTGTTGTTTAGTGATCATCATGATACAGGTCTGAGACTTCTGAATCATCAGAGAGCTTTGATCTTTTCTGCTTCTTAATCTTGAACCATATTTTCCAACCTTTCTTCTTGTTGTCCTCCCCTGTGCCTGCTTTTCTATTGAAGTCACCAGGTATCGAAATTTTCATTAATTTAGATGGGAAGCTCTTATCATGGTCTCTGAAATATTCCTCTGTAACAGATGTTGATCCATTAGCTGCTTCTGTATTAGTGGTCATATCTACTTATTTTTACTGTGCGTGAATCCTGCAGAGGGATGATTAAATGTCCTGTGAGATGATATTTCCTTTTTTTTTCCATTTGAGTGCATGTTGAAGCCAATTCAACTCCTTTATTCACCTCTCTAAGGAGAATCTCTGGGCTATCCTTCCACTTAGTTGCAACTTTTTTTTTAATGTCTTCTGGTTTCATATATAGCATAAGTATGGAGATGGTTCAGTTTCTCCAGAAGAATAACATCCTATGTTCTGCACTTGCTTTGGTCAAACTGAGGTAGATTAAACTTAGAAACATATCCTACACACAAGGGATTTTTCTGGAGAACCAGGTGTTAAACATTTACCAGCATACCCCTGCATAGGCTTATTGAAACAGAGCCTTCAACATATGTTTAATTGATTAGATCATAGATTTTGAGCCAGAGCACAGGATTACAGATTTGGAGTTGGACTCAGAGGCCGTTTAGTTCAATCTCTTTATTTTATAGATAAGAAAATAAGTCACAGAGATTTTTAAATGACTTATCTAAGGTCACACAGGGGCAGGATTCAAACTCAGGTCCTCTGCCTTCAAATTCAGAGTTCCTTCCCTAGTTGGGAGTTGTACTATAAGACCAGTACATTATCTGTCAAGCTCTTGTGCTAATAGGTCCCCCAAGAAATAGTTATAGGGCACATGAAAATATAAAGAAAGGAGACCACATCCTCTGTCTTTCCACTAAAGTTGCTGACTGGCTGAGCTTTCAATGGGTATCACATCTCCTGGGGATGGTTCCTCTTGGTTTCTGTATCATGCTGTTTGAATGCTCAGCTAGCCAGTGACAGCAGGTCCACAGGAACACAGCTGAGTCAACACAAGAAGGGCCCAGATTTCAACTGGAGGGTGCCAGGTGTGTGTTACTGCTCAAAAGATGCTATAATGCTGAATTCTCAAAATGTTGCTTAGAGTCTCTGTCTCCACATAGAAATTGGAACAGAGAGCAGGCGGAAAGCTGACTTCCAGCTGAGACTGAAGTGGGCTTCCTAAGTGGAGCATCATCCCTGAACCACATAGAGTCCTACAGTATTTACTGGCCAGCCTTGAGTAGGGGCTGAAGTGCTGGACTTTAAGTCAGGAAGATCTAGGCTGGAATCCTGCCTCTTAGCTCAAATGATTATGGGCAAATCATTTAATTTCTCTGTACTCAATTTTCCCATCTGTAAAACAGAGATAGAAATGTCTCTGATACCTGTTTTATAAGGTTGTTGTGAAGTTAGAATGAAATATAGAAAATACCTTGAGTACTTCAAAGTGCTATATTATGTCAATTATTATTAGTTTGGACCTATAACCCATTGAAAGCTAAGCCCTCTGAGAGCCTTTTTGTGTTGTTGTTCAGTTGTTTCAGTTGTGGCTGACTCCTTGTGATCTCATTTGGGATTTTCTTGGCAAAGATACTGGAGTATTTTACCATTTTCTTCTCTATATTATTTTACAGATGACAAACTGAGGCAGAGTTAAATGACTTACCCACGGTCACACAGCTAGAAAGTGTCATAGGCTAGATTTGAACTCAGGAAGATGTATCTTCCTGACTCCAGGTCTGGCACTGTACCACCTCACTGCCCTACACATACATATATGTATACCTTTATGCAAAATAAATATAAGACAGTGTGTGTGTGTGTGTGTGTGTGTGTGTGTGTGTGTGTGTGTGTGTGCATTTTGGAGGTACTGGCATCTAAGATCAGGAAAGGTCTCCTATAGAAGGTAGCTCCTGAGCTGAGCTTTGAAAGAAATGACAAATTCTAAGAGGTGAAGGAGAGGAAGGAGTACATTCCAGGTATGGGAGAGAGGCTGTGCAAAGCCACAGAGATAGGAGATAAGAGTATGAGGCACAGTAAAAACAAACAAACAAATAAATAAACGAAAAATCCCCAACCCCAAAACAGTTCCATTCTACTAAATAGTGTATAAAGAGGAGTGCATTAGAAAGGTAGGTTGAGTCCAGGCTGTGAAGGATTTTAAATGCTGAACAAAAGAATTTGTATTTGATCCCAAGGCAATAGGTAGCTATGTTTACTGAGAGGAAGAAGAATGCAAACAGGTTTGTACTTTAGGGAAATCCCATAGCTACCCAGGAGGAGAGATTGAGGAGGAGAGAGGCTTGGGGTTGAATTTAGTTTGCAAAAATGAAACCGATTCTTACAACTCTCTCTGTAGACTCAGGGCAGATCCCTGAGTCCTTTTGTGACTCAGTTTTCTCATCTATAAAATTATAAACAATAACACTGGTCTGGCCTCCCTCACAAGGTAGCTGCCAGCATAAAATGATGTGTGTATACAACTAGTTAAAGTTAAGAGTGATATCTATAAAGTCAAGATATTAGGAGATAGATACCCTGTTTTCCAGAGCTAAGGCTCAGCAAGAGTCTGTGCCCTGAGCTTGGCATAACAACAATCCTTTGCACTCACCCTCTGGATTATCTCAGTCACAGCAAAATCCCAGAATTGTTTCATGTAATTATTGTAAGGCTTTGGCCAGTACCAGGTGTTCTCTGAACTCAGATAAACACCTGCTATGAATCAAACTTGTCTCATACCCCTCATTGTGAGGGCTTCAGCGCACTGTGTAGCCATAGGCATAAGTCTTCAGATCTGCCTATACTAAGGCAGGTCACCCCAGTAGGGGCAGGGACAGGGGTCATGGCTTGCATGCTGTTTCTCTCACTTTGAAATTAAACTTCTGTTTGATTTCTGATTCTCCTGTCTCTAGCCTGCTCTGGTCAGCTCCAGATGTGCACAGGTTAGGGGCTGGTTCCGTGCAGTTGACAATAACAATGTAGAGTGTTAGCCTTGTTATTGTCAGGGGACACGAGGATTTGCACTGGAAAGCTAGGTATTGTAGTGGGATAGCATACTGGACATGGGATCAGGAAGACTCATCTTTCTGAGTTCCAATCTGGCCTCAGACACTAGCTGTGTGACCACTTAATTCTGTTTACCTCAGTTTCCTCATTTGTAAAATGAGCTGGAGAAGGAAATGGCAAATCCCTCCAGTATCTTTGCCAAGAAAACCCCATATAGGGTCACAAAGAGTCAGACATGACTGAGATTGGGCTTTGCAAATTTATGGGCCCTGTACTAGTTAAGGACAGAGTGGGATGCCCAGTTAACATGGATATACAGGGGATATATGGCATCACTTTCATGAAGCTGTGGCTTTGTTCTACCAGACCCTCCCTTAAGACCGTTTAGAAATGTGAAGAATCTAAATAGTTCTCACTTGCTTGGAGTTTAGGGGTAAGGAGATTTCCTTTATCCCTTCAGGGGCAGTCAAGGGATTTGGCTGGTGAGCAGCTATTCAGGAAGCTTGGAGGGTACAAAGGCAAAAATACATCTCTAGACCTTACCAGGTCCCTCCCTGGGGCAGAAGGGGAGAATAGAGCCCCTTTATTTAAAACATGAATAACCATTCAATTCTCTGGTTTGTCCTTTTTGGCTAAGTTCTTTGGAAGAGACATAGAAACACTGTTATGACAAGACATCACTACATGAGTTAGACTGAATTTTATAGGCCCAGAGGAGGCTATGACATGTTCAAAGTCACCACATGTAAGAAGGGTGTTCATTTTAATTTTCTTCTATTTATTGACTTTAGTAAAGTGAGCTTCCAGTTTCAATCAAATTGTCTGACATCTCACCATTTCGGGTTTGCCTGCCTTATTTTTCCAGGATAGCTTTAAAAGGAGCTAATTGATTTTGATCAAATTAGATGAACTAGGCAAAGGTAACCCGTAAAGTTCAATGTTGGGGTAAGCTGGTCATCTCAAAATAAAATATCTCAAAATTTTCAAAGGATCTCCTTAGCTGATGTTTTTAATGGATTTCAATACAATTTGGTAACTGGGCAGTAATTATTTCATTAGATGAGACTGATAGTTCACAGATAGATTAACTGAGTTAGTAATAACAGCTAAGTAGACCTTCTACTAGAGAGCCGGGGAGCTACAGATGCAAATATTGTATACCCTGTCAAACAAGGGCACTGTGTAGATTGGATTTGCTTAACTGTTTTTCTTTATTACATGGGTGGGGGCCCTCATCAGGGTTTGGGAGGTTATTTGACTTTATACCCACCAAACTTCTTGAATAGTTGCTCACTAGCTAAATCCCTAGACTGTCCCTGGAGAGATAAAAGAAATCTACTTACCCCTAAATTACCAGTCAAGTAAGAATGATTTATTTTACATTTATGATAACTGTGACATCAAAACAAAAATATTAATAAGACTTGAATAATAGATATATCGTGTTTTATTTATCATTCACACTCACTTCTAGTATACTTCCTCTTGGTACTTTTAGTATCCTAATTTTTTTTTTTGAAGCTAGGTCTCACCCCCTTGCCATGGCTGGATGAGTCCACCAATGATAAGCATAGGAACTTTGACTTAATCTGTTTCCAGTCTTCACTGCTTCACCGCTCTCTAGGTAGCCATTGGTTCCCTTTCCCCAGAGGCTCACCATATTTGTGTGAGACCTCATCTCAGGACTCTGGAGCTGGAGCGTAGCCTCAGCTTCCCTAATCAATAGCAGGGATTACAGGCGTGTGCCACCACGCCTGGCCAACTCCAGCCTCACTTTTTACAGATTGACAAGGGCCATTATTGTTCTGGCTTTGAATGGGAGAAGCTTTGAATGAAGCTAGTTCAGGATGAGGCTAAACTAACCCCAGAAGGTCCCTGCTCACTGACAACCCAATAAATGATTTATCTACCAAATAACATCTGCCACTGTCCTCCTTACTCCCTTTAAAGAAATAACCTCAGGCAGAAAGTAGGGCTAATAAAGCTGGACCCCAGATTCAATTCCACCTCAGTTTTTTAAAACACTTTAAAAAAATTATCAGGGTAGGGCACTGCAAGGCTGGGAGGCCACAGAGAGCACAGGTGGTAACCCTGTGAAGAACAGGAGAGGTTTCCCTTGGATGCTCTCACTGCTTCAAGGAACAGATGGAGTGAGGAGTAGTTGACATCAGCGTTTCTTCTGAGACATTTAAGGATGCCTGAGATTAGGAAGGGGGCTGATATACCTGGTAATATTTGAAAACTAGAGTGTGCTTGGGTATGAGAGACATAGTTTTGAGACATGATGTTACATTTGGGGACATAATGAATGTTCTAGGGAGAAGCAATGTAATGCATGCCGGGAAGAGATTGGTTGAATTTGGCATAGGTTTGGAGATGGAAGGGACTTTAGCAGTTTTCAAGTCTAACACCTTCACTTACAGATAAGTAAATTGAAGATTATAGAGGTCAAGCTCTCAAGGTCACACAAATCGCTAAATGTGATTAAATTATTAAAGTTGTTTGGAACTCATTTATATAAGAAATAATTTTGTTTCTAAGTTGAAGAAGGTAGAATGAGAACTGTTATATGGAAATCCATTAATCTGAGGGAAAAGACATGGTAGAAGATCAAAGGAGAGAGAAACAGAGGCAATACAATGGTTGGACCACATTTCAGATCATCTGGAGGACTTGGATGATAAGTTTATGATTCAGGTAGAATTATGATTGTGAAATTCTGGACTAGCTGCTAATTTCTTGTCTTACCTTTCTGATAAATTTTTTTTCCAGAAGATGGAGGAAGCAATGAAGGATACTATTGTTTATTCTGAATCTGATTCTGACCAATAGTGAGAACTGATAGGTGAGGTGAAAGTGCTAGGAATCTTTTGGACATAGTGACAGTGACATCTTCAAGTTCTTAATAATTAAGGAAAAGAATATGAGCCATTGTCTGCTGTTTACTCTAGACTTTAGGGGAACAGGTGTCAAAGGTTTCAGAGGATGAAAACCTAAAGAATCCCATGGTTTGGGAAGTTGATTCAAAGAGAAGGAGGGATTCTTAGGAATGAAACTGAATTCATGAAGAAGAAAATGGGACGATGCTTAAAGAGACCTCTGAGTCTGAACAAAATGCTCATTAGTTAATTTGGATTTGAAGAAGCAAGTACTTAATAACATGTACAAAGTCTTGTAAGAATAGTGTCAAGAAAGTTAAAGCTCAGTGTAAGCTACGCCTTGTAATAAATACTATTGGAAACAAAAGCCATTTACAAAACACAATTTTGAGGAAAGACAAAGAAGAGCTAGGACTTTTGCTAGGCATGGAAGAAAAGATGATAACAGAAAAATAGGGAGAAGATGGAATTACTCCTGTTTGCTTTTTTTTTTTTTTTACCAAGGAGAATGATCTTTAGACTGAGAATAGATAAAAAAAAAAAAAACGACTGCCTAGCGGTTAATTGAAGCCTAAAATAAATGAGGAAAAAGGGTAGGAAACATCTAACTACCTTTTATGAATTTATGTCTAGGCCTGGATAAATTACTGAAAGATCTTGAGGATGTGCTTGTTTAACTGGGTGATATCTGAATAAAATGATTTTTTTTTTAAAAAGGAAGAATGGAAATACTTTAAACTATAGGTGCACTAAGCTTGATTTTGATTCTTGGCAGAATTAAAGGGATCATTTGTGAGCGTTTTCAAAAGGGAGGCAGTAATTATAGTGAACAACATGGGTTTATTAAGAACAAGTTATACATGCCATGAAATTATAATGACCAATCTTGGCCCCAGAAAAATATGAAAATGCATCTCCTTTCCTTCTCTGTAGAAATGAGGGACTATGAGTGTGTAATACTGTTTTGCTGAAATAGGTTTTTTCTCCTCTTTTTTTTCTTTTTTGTTATAAGGGATAGATTTCTGATGGAAAACATTTTGAGAAATGAAGAGGACATAAAAACAAAAGATATTTATTTAAATAAATTTAATTTAAACAAATTAAAATGAAATAAATTTAAATTAATTAAAATAGATAAATTAAAAATAAAATAGACTCTTCAAATATAGAACAAATCATGCCAAACTAAGGTTATTTCCTTCTTTTGATAATATTATTAGACTAATAGATCAGGCAAAGGCTATGGATGTAGCACATCTGGATTCATCCAGGCATATGACAGTCCATCATCATTTCCTTATGGACCAGATAAAGAGTAGTGGACTAGATGACAGTAGGTGAACTCAGGACAGATTGACTGAGTGGATCCAATGAGTATTGATTAATTGATCTATGGTTTAACTTGGATGGAGGCCTCTAGTGAAATGTCACACAGAGCTCTTTTTTTTTTGGTCTAGGGTCTTGTCCGGCTGGGATAATGGATTCATTATTTGGACATAAATTGAACTATATGAGTTCTTTGGTTCCCATCAGCTCTAAGATTTAATAATTCCAATGTCTCAGAAGGCAAGGGGAGAGAAGTCCAGGAGGAGAACCTGGTCAATGGTGCCAAAAGCTCTCAAGATCAAGAAAAATGAGAAGTGAGTAAAGGTCACTTGGCACAGTGGTCAACACATAGTACGAACTTAATGAATGCTTGTTGACTGATTGACGTGATGATAAGGAAGACTTTTTTTGACCTTTGGAAAAACAGTCTTAGTAAAGTGGTAAGGATGGAAGCCAGAAAGGCTAAATGACCACTGATTCTTGTTCAGGTATAATTTAGCCTAGGTGGCCTCTAGCCCCTTTTAATACTGAAAATTCTATGAATATGTGATTGTAAGGGGTTGTAAGGTCAGTGGGTGATGAAGAAGTAAAAGCATTGAGTATAGATTACATTTTTTTTTCTTTTTTGGTCTTTTTGGAGGGGAGAAGACAGGGCAATTGGGGTTAAGTGACTTGCCCAAGGTCACACAGCTAGTAAGTGTTAAGTGTCTGAGGCCAAATTTGAACTCAGGTCTTCCTGACACCAGGGTCTGTGTGCTCTATTCACTGAGCCACCTAACTGCCCCCTAGATTACATTTTTTTTTTTTTTGCTTTTTGGAGGGCAATTGGGGTTAAGTAACTTGCCCAAGGTCACACGGCTAGGTTTTTGTTTTGTGTGTGCATTAAGTGTCTGAGGCCGGATCTGAACTCAGGTCCTTCTGACTCCAGGGCCAACGC